>VZRE01003378.1:159-69248 GCA_013396775.1 Cephalopterus ornatus | reverse complement strand
CACAACCTTGGTGTTATCAGCACGAACTAAACTAATCTCAGTGTTACCACTCGCTTGGTCACCATTGTTCCCAAGAGGTTCACAGTAGATGTGTGATTCTTTTCTTGAAACCAACATATATCTTTGAAGTTAAGGACAACACTTGGAGAAACTCTTCTTAGAAACCATGGCTAGGTCTTCATACAGTCTATTAACTAGTTTAGCTACATTCAACTCCAAAAAATTTTGAATCTTATGCTGTGATTCAGATGCTTTTTCTCCAGCAGACTTTACTGTTGTGATGTGGACAATTTATTAACTGATTAATTAATTTATTAATTGTGAAAACTGTGTGGAAAGTATTCTGAGCTATTTAAAAATTCTTGTAAGTCCTCCACATTTTTAAAAATAGAACAAAGAGGAAAGTTTTTAGAAGAAGGTGGTTTTTTTCTGGGGTTTTGTGGTTTTTTTGGGTACTCTTATTCAACAGGTAAAGCCTCACAGGCTTGGACAATTAGTTAGTTTGACCGAAACCATTCTCTGACACCCTAGCAGGCAACACATGCTGCAGAAGACCTTTCGCCTTTTATCAAGGATATGACACATTCAAAAGTTCAATAACTTCCTGCAGATTTGATGGAAACCAGAAACTGCAGAAATAACCAAGTTATTAGTAACAGGCACAGCAAGTTGGAAAATATCTGAAGCCAAAGAGCTTGTGTTTCTCTGGGCTCTGATTTAACCTGTAGCTAATCCCTGGCCGTCACAGCTGGGCAGCAAAGTGACAAGACCATCATTAACTACAACCTTCTGCATGTCTTGTGAAAAGAAGAAAAGTTCAGTTAGCATCAAATACTTCACAGTAAAGTTGGTATCCTACAGCCTTAGTCATAGAGAATAAATTTCCAATTTCAGGCCAACTCTCATAAATGGCAGAATTTTATACACCTCAAAGAAAAAAAATACAGAAACATCAGGATGAGTGTCATAGACAGAGGATCACATAGCAGCACGCTAGTTGCTAAAATCAAGACGAACTACAATATTCTGTCCCTTAAGGCAGAGGAAAATAATTGTGATGATTTGTCCAAGTGAAAGCTAATGTACTTCATGTTCATAATTTGAGGCATTTAAAACTGGTAAATTGATCTAAATCTTTTCCCAGGAGTGTTCTTTTGCTGGTAATAGCTGGTAATAAAATGTTCACGGCTACATTTTTAGTCCTATCAGAATTAATAATTCCAGAGAAACACGGGAGTAACTATTGTCATAACATAAGTATTATGGATAGTGAAAAGATGTTTCTCCCTCTCTTCCCTTTCTACTTTTCACCAGTACCAGTACATCTATGTTTTCTATGCAAATACCTCACAGACATTGCAACCTTCAGCTGCCAACAACATTAATTAGGTTAATAAAGCCTTCTCTTCAGACTTGTCTTCCATCTTTCTAAGAAGTATGCTTAAAATACACTTGTCTTGAAGTCAGAAGTAAAGCATGACATAGAATGCTAAATTAAACATGGTAAAAATTTGGACAAGGGCAAGCTCCTTAACTCTATGTCATAGAGGAACCTGTAGGAAGATAGGGGTTTTTTTCTCCTTAAAGAAATTGTCATTTAATCAGTCACAATTTATTACTTACTTTTTCAAATGTCATAGTGTAAAGTCACTTTGTCTAGTTCATATTGCAGCTAATCCATAAGTCTCACTTCCAACCCCCTGAAGCCCCTCTCCTTTATCTGTCTTCTCAACTTTTTCTGTTGAGTCTGTCTGTCCATGCATACATCATAGGCAAAACTGATTTGATGTAACAGAAGAAAACTGCTCAGCTTCTTCTTGCCTGATATAAGGTTTCTCGCATGCAGCTGAACAGATGCTTACATAAGTCTTTAAATAAATGTTTTACATGAAAATCATAATAGCACTGCAGTAAAAACTAACAAGAAAATAAACTTATATTTCATTTTTATTTAAAAAATTACACTCTTACAATTATTCAATTTAAGCAACATTAAGCAATTGCTGAGGACAGAGTCTTTGGGCCTGAAATGATTCTTAATTCTGAATTCCTTATTCAGTATTGCTGCACAATTCTCACTTCATAAAGGGCTTCTAGCTAATTGCTGCAAATAAAGGCCACCTTGTTTCTGTATACTGTAGTCATTTGTTTTGCCTTTTGATATAGTTGAGGATGCTTCCTGAATATTAACTTGTACTTTCTCAAAGACATTTGCATTCAAACCAAAAGAGGTAACTGAGTCTTAGGGATTCATGTAAAAACAAAAGTGCAAAAAATATATGCCAAATATATCAAGGTTTTCTTAGTACATTAAAACTACATGTGCCAAAGGTTATCAAATTAATTCATAAGTAAGAAACAGACTCACAGAATATGCTGAGTTGGAAGCGACCCACAAGGATCATCAAGTCCAACTCCAAGGCAATCCCCAAGAGTCAACACCATGTGCCTGAGAGCATTGTCCAAATACTTCTTGAACTCTGTCAGGCCTGCTGCTGTGACCACTTCTCTGGGGAGCAAATTTGCTCGTATGAAAAATGAAAATAAGATGTGCCTGCTACATAAAGACTGACATTTCTAGTCCACACACGTATATGCACAGGCTTTTTGTGTAGCATTTTTTTAAAGAAATGTGACAGTTTTGAGAAAATTGGACCCACTTCAAGTTAATTAATGAAATATGGACTAGAAAATATTTAAGGTGCTTGCTTGAGTAAACAGATTTTTAGTTTAAAGTGCCATTTTAAACTTTTTTTTCATAGTATGAACAGATTTTTAAAATAATTTAGGATAGAGATTTTTTTAAATTGAACAATGGCCACGTTGTAATTCTCGCACTCAACAGCATGACCACTTTCCAACAGGATTCATTTATGTTACAGAAAACAAAAGAGGTGTCAAATCACCATTGCTATAAAGAATAAAAATTAAAGAGCTGGTTGTTGTAGAAAATATGAGAGTAATAAAACTGTGCATTAGTTTAAAAACAAAATATCTCAGCCACAATAATAAAAAGCTTCTTGTCTTTTATCCAGGAATTTCTGATATGTTTTGGTACTGCTTCTGAATATACCATACATGTTTGAGATGAACAGTGCTAGTAAGAGCTCGAGTATTCACTAGTATTGCAGATGAGGAAAAAGTCTGAATTACTGCTGAACTCAAAATATTACTTTGGTTTTCATTCTCTAACATTAAATTCAGAAGTGCTGAGAACAAAACCACCTTCTCAGGTGTCTGTCCTGGTTTTGGCTGGGATAAAGTTAATATTCTTCATATTAGCTGGCAGAGTGCTGTGTTTCCGATTTAGAATGTGAATAATGTTGATAACACACTGATGTTTTAGTTACTGCTAAGTCAAGGAATTTTCAGCTCCTCAGCCCACCCCACCAGCGAGGAGGCTAGATGTGCACAAGAAGTTGGAATGCACACAGCTGGTACAGCTGATCCCAAACTGACACAAGGAAAATTCCACACTAGATGTCATTGCGTTGAACAAGAAAACTGGGAGGAGTTGGCCAAGGCATGGTCAAGGCTGGTGCTTGAGGACAAGCTGGGCATTGGTTAGTGCATAGCGAGTAACTGCATTGTGCATCACTTGTTTTGTATGTTATTCTATCATTATTATTATTTTCCCTTACTTTTCTGCCCTATGAAACTGTCTTTATCTCAGACCATGAGTTTTACCTTTTTTTTCCCAGTTTTTTCCCCCATCCCACCAGGAAATGATTGAGTGAACAGCTGTGTGGTGTTTAGCTGCCTGCCAGGTTAAAGCACAACAGTGCCTCGTCTGATACAATATCTTTTCCCCTCTCAGGTACATTTAACATCTGATTTACCATTCTTTAGGGAACAGTTTGAACAAGATTTTCCTAAAAACTCTTGCAGAGCCTCATTGATCTTAGCATTGATAAAAGTTTCCTATGGATCTAAACTTTCCTAGAAAATCTTCTATTCCATTACTCTGAAGGAGGTTTACTCATGACAGAGGACACTTTCTTATCAAGTGGAACCCAATGAGTCATCAAGCTGATTGCTCTCTAAAAAGTTCTCTCTTACATGTTTCCTTCAGCATCTAAATAGTAGATACCTTTAATTAACCAGTTAACATCATATTAGCAATTATATAAAGAAAAAATATCTTAATATATCAGTGCTTTTCTGACCAGAGGTCAATGAGAATGTAAAGTCCTGGGTGCAGTTACTGCAGTTCTTAGTGTAGTTTGTTTATCTTCTTAATTTTCTTTTTAAATTCTGATGTAATTCTGTCTATATTGGTGTACTCCTTTGGAACAAAGAGACACTGATTTCTGAATGAATCTATATTAAAGCATATTAACAAAGGAAAAATTACAAGAAATACTTGGCATATTCAGTGTTTCTCCTACTTTTTAAATATCAAAGATATTTTGTTTAAAATATAAATCTGAAATGATTCAATATGTTATTCTGAGTTCTTATATTTCAGAAATTATTTGTGATACAGCAGGCAGTATTTCTCTTCTAGTTATTCCCTACTGGAGATTTTAGAGGAATATTTTATTCAGCTGAAAGCTTTGATAATATTTCTCCTTTGTAACTGAATGAACAAATCCACATAAGCAAACATACGTTTAAAATTTAATTGCACAAGTATTCACAGCAGAAGTTAACTTTGAAATTTGATTCCTAAGCTTAATTTAGAGTGAATTTTAAGTACTAGGACCATATAGGGTATTTCACCTCTCAAAACACTTCTACCAATGGAAACTCCTTATTGCTCAACACACTGCTCACTGCAGATATTTCATGCACAGATTTAACTTCAAAGGCAAACGGCTGAGGAGCATTCTTCAGCACTTAGATGTCAGATACACCAGTAAGTGTCATCAGAAAAGAATTCATATGAACTACTGCCTTTCCAAGAAAAAGGAAGGTCTGTCCTGGAAGAATTAAAAACTTTCATTCTAGAATAAAGTCACAGGGGAAGACACAGAAATTCCTTCAATATTTTTTTATCTATGTATTACCTATCAGTTCAGAGCTGCTGCCATGGATTCCAAGGCATATCACTTTTGGTCTGCCAGAGTTCCTCAGGATATTTTAACTACGTTTTATGGTGAAGAGAATGTCCAAAAGCAAATTTTCAAACAACAGCCCTGTGATTTCCATGTATTACACCTGTACCACTGGTTTTCACTTAGGATCAAAGTATTCAACGCTGCCTGTAGGTGGAGCTCAGTATACACTAACTTTTTATGGATCACTGCAATTCTGTATCTCTACCTTCCTCACTTCATCTGGCCCAACTAAATTGCTGGGAGCTTGGATCTGGATTAATTCAACCTCCAGCCCAGGCTCCGGGGAACACTATAGAGTCTGTCCTAAGCTGGTTCTTGACCTGGTTCCATGCATGTTGATGAATCATTCAGCATCAGATTTTATAGTATACTGGAATCAGCACAAACCCACTTGTCCCTTCAGAAAAAACATTGCTTATTTATCCTGGGCAGAAGTCTGGACCAGATATGTTTGTTGTGTACAGGTTGGTACAAAGCACAAAGCATAGCAGAGAAGGTATTTTACACTGAAATATGCACTTTGTACTCTCTACTGCAAAGGGAGAGAAAAAAAAATGCACTGCCTCTTGAGCAAAACCGCAAGGGTTCAGTGGTTGGTCAGTGACATATCTGAGAAGATGTGCCATTTTAAGAGCTGAACAGCCGAGTGCATGGCACTATCACACCAGTGGGGAAGCAAAACTGAGGCTTTGGGCATCTGGCAGTGACAGAGAGCAGACTGGCAAAATCCAGACAGTAGTTCAGGGGTTCAGTTTGAAGATGGTTCTGGTGACACATTTTGAACTCTGTGAATCAGCATCTACAGATGAAATGTTCAGTGAGACATTTCAAGCCAACTGTAGTAATAGGATTTTAGTGTAGTCATTAATCATCATTATCACACAGCCCTGCAGCAGTACTGTGGACCCAACCAAGACTGTGATAGTGCCCTGAGGAGAAACAACACTTACCTCCACAAGTTTACAGTTAGAGAGATAATTCTGATTATGGATATAGGAAATAGACATAGAACGTAAAAAACAGATTAATAAGTTCCACAGACATTGGCAGAGACGTTGTTAGGAAAGGTACAGACTAGCATAAGACAAGAGCAGTAAAAGCATCAAGATGGGATGTGGGAAGATGGCTGGGGGTAAAATTAGAGGAAACTGAGAAGTTATATTCATATCATCCCAACATAAGTTATAATTATACGGAATTTATAGGGTAAAGTGCAGCTGCTATTCCCTGGATGGAACATGGTTGGGAGCTCCATGATGATTCCCCATACAACACTAAGAATCTGCTAAGGGAGGTGGAATGGATGGTGGAGCAGAGTGGAGACATCATGGCCAGGCTCTGTAGAAATCCTTGCAGGAAGGGGAATTTGATGGTACTTTGCAGCTTATAAGACCACACAGCACCTGTCAGCCAAGGGAGGTAGGAGATGTCCTGCTGCTGAGTCAACAACTGTGGCAGAATCTCTCTCCTTGGGTGAACTTGGTTCATTAAAACCTAATTGCAATATTAACGCACACCTCCATCCCAAAGTTAACCATCCCTGCGCTGGGCATGTGCTCTATATTTTTTTTTTACTGTATCTTTAGAAGCAAAGTGAGATAATTTTATACCAATCAGCAACAAAGGTATTTATTATTTAAGTCACTTAAGCTCCACCTAAACATAAAGAAAGAGAATAAAAGTAACTTGAGAATGAGGAAAAAGTTAGGGAAGACTCCATAGTAAGTGCTGGGATCAGTCGACAGGCTGAGCCTATCTTCTCCCCATAGGGATGCCTACTGGATAAGAACCACGCTCTGTGTACACTGCATACTTTTATTGGGCATTAGAAGTTTGTCTGTGTATTGCTTTGAATACATTTTTGCAGTCAGATACTATCACCAGTGACCCTTGAACCTGAACCTGTCACAATTTGATATTAATTAAAAGTGTTATTCCATAAAATGTTAGTGGTGGTCCTTCCTGGGCACTAGCAGTTGCCAGCAGTAGGTAACACACTTCAATAAAGTTGGAAGACACACTGAGGGGTCTCCCTTATGCTGCTGGTATATTTCCCTGGATAAGTCAGTTGACCCACCCTCCGATCCATCACGATAGCTCCGTGAAGGGTGCCCATAATGGGACGCTGACAGACTGGTCGGGCACAAGGGTCTCAGCTTTCCTGAAGCACTGGAACCCCACACTAAAGGCCAAGGAAATCTCAGCTTTTCACATTACAGAGTGCCAAAGAGGCTAGTGGTGAGGGAGGGCCACAAAATACAGCACCTAAAAATCCACCAAAATTGCAAATCTGAGTGCCCCTGCAGGGATTTGTTTCCCACAAAGCAAAGTGGGATGGGAAAAAGCTTTCTCCTCTCTCTAAACTTCCACTTTTTAAAGAAATGTTCTGCAAGAGCAAACTATCAAGCTCTTAAATAAAATTTATTATTTATAGCTGTTGACATGAATTCTATTACTTCCCTAATGAAACTTTTAACTTTTATACCTTACAGCTACAGAAATAAACCATTCTGTGCATTTTAACATCGTATCAGCACAATGACATTTTATCTGGATTTATTGCAAGCATATAATGCATGGATAGAATTTTCTCATTAATGCCTATCATATTTATGCAGATACTTGTCTGACAGATCTGGTAAGGACTAATTATTTAAGGGGAGGTTGTTGGATTAAAAGGATCAAAATAATCTACCACAGACATGAGAGCAAAAAGCTGTGGACTACTTAATAATTTCCCAGTTTTATTGTGTAAGAAAATTTTGAGATGGATAGTGTATTAAACTGCCAGCCACTAAGAGAGCTGTTGAATCAGGCCCTGGTTTGGCACAGACAGATTACATAAACAACAAAATAAGCTTTACATCATTATTGTGCTTCATTAGCTATTGTTTGTGCTTCTTAAGATCTTCCTCTTTGTCTCTCATTTTGTCACTGAGGTTAGAGCTATTAAGCCCGAAGTACAGATAGTGGAGAATACAGCCTTCCAGAAAACAGTAAGAAATTACATATATAATTATCCTAACCTCACTCTCCCGAACAAAGAAAAACTGATTAAATCAAAAGCAACTTCTACTACGGATATGTATACCTTGTATGACATTTTTGGAAATAACAAATGCAACTTAGAATATATCTTAAGCAAGTTTCTAGGAACAGATCAGTGTCCAGTTAAACCAACTATGATTTTTGCACTCCAGTATGCAACTAAACTGTATGCAGTAAGAGCTCCACAAGAAAATGTAGTCACTTAATCCTTGCCTATATTCTCCCTAAAAGGGAAACCTTGCCACCTCTAACATTACTACAGTCCTGGGGTTTGGATTTTTTGCCAATTCCAGTTTATTAAAGCAGATGGATACACGTGAATAAAGTATGGGACTCTTCACATTAACTTTCCATTTGGCATTTTAAAAAATTACAAACAGATAAACCTCTTCCAGTTCTCAGCAGTAGTTGGTCTTTGAGATTGGGATCACAGATATCAGCTACCACCAAAAAAAAAAACTACAATGTCATAGACCAGGACTTGAAAAGTAAGAAAAAACCTATATGCATAGGTTTCAATAGGAAAGTTTAGGATGGAGATCAGAATATATAGGATACAGTAGCTGGCTTAATAGCAATATTTAAGCTGTTAAATACAATGTCTTGCAAGGAAGAAATCTATCAGACTGCAGTACTTTCAAAGATTAGAAAAGCAAGCATGCAAAAACTAAATAACTGAGGATATTAGCTACAGAGGCTCTAGAAACTGAGGGGGAATGAGTAAATCTTAAAATATTGTGTATTAAGAAAATTCCTCTGTCATCAAGTTATTCTATAGTAATCTCTGCTAGGTACTTGTACCTCCTTTTTGTACATCTACTGTGTATTGGACTCCACATATCACTGGTCTTGCTCCTCAGGTCAGCTGTTATCTGATCAACATGAAATACAGATAAGGAAAAAAATCAAATATAATCACTAAAAGCTTAGAGAGAATGAGGATTACTCACTGCATTGACCTACTCCTCAAGTAGAAGGGAAAGTAAGGGCAGAATTCGAAAATCAGATTACTTTAGCTATAACTCTGGTATGAAAATACATCCTAGATACTCACAAACATTCACAAAAAAAAAGAACTTTTCCATGGCAGTGAGAATCAGGACATTCCTCTGAGATTTTAAACTAGTGTTTATATTCTGCCATCCTCTAACTAATTTACAGTGATTATTTCTAAAAATAGATGAGCTTTTTGCTTTTATTTAACTTTTCCACAGGAAACAAAAAGTTAATTGATGCAATGACTAATCTGGGTACATTGCCAAGACACTTCGATATTAGCCTGAAGATATAAATTCAGTTACATTTCTAATATGAATAAATATTCATCTAGGCTATCAATTAATACATTCAAATTAATTTATAAATGTATACGTGTATGTTCAAACTGAGGTGGTTTTTAAGACCAGTTTTTAAATTGAGATATATTCTAATACCTCACTTGGAGAAGGACATGGAGTTTTCAAAACTAGTATGGGTACAAAGAAACAAGCTTTAAGGACTTTATTGTTTAATGTAATCTAGAAAAAAAGAGTTGCCTTTCTGAGTCCCTGCCCTAAATAAAACATTTCCTACTTAGAAAACCACCCACAAGGTGGGGTTTGCATCATACCTGCCATCCGCAACCCTCATTTTTTATGGCTTTGGGAGCCCATGAGTGCCTAGTACCTCCACTTCCAGCTTCAACCTTTCCAGCCACCCCCCTGACAGGACAGTCAACCTCCTAGAAAAGAGAAGGAGCAGGCATACAGCATTAAATCAAGAAATACCTACTAATGGAAGGTGAGGGAAGGAGACGTATTAGTTTTTCTCGCTCAACATGAAGTATTTTTACTCAAGAAAACAAAAGAAAAAACCCTATCTATTCAACATCTCCACTCCAAACAATATGGGACAGCCTTAATTAGATGGAAATGGGATTATTTATACAGCCCTGCCTATGACAGTAACATATAGTGCCTGTCAATATGCACTATTTGTCATAAGAAAGACCTGCCACTAGGTACCATTTCTACACTTTAAAATCCTTTGAAACATTTGATGGAAATTGAAAGACTGCTTGACTAAAAAAAAAAATTTATCTTCAATACCAACAAATCTCCTGACAACTTCAACTCAAAGAGACATCTTTTAAATGACCCAGTTTCTGGCAGAATCAGAAAGTTTATATTTTGTTTGTTTCCTCTGCAATAGAACAAAGTATATGAAATGTCCCCCCGACCCTCAATGTATTCTTGGAGTTGTTTAAAACATCTAGGATGAAGCATAAATGTGAAAAGTTGTCATTTTACAAATTCTCAGAATAGTATTATTTGCACAGATCCCTCTTCCGAAGAAGTTAGGATTTTACTAAATCACAAAACTCACCTCATAATTAGGTAATACTGCAGTAATAACTAGCAGTTACTGCCATCTTGTCTGTACAGTTGCTGATTTGATATCATATGGAATACATATATAAATTAAGAGAGAACAGACGATGGAATGACAGTTTCCTTATGGATTCGATTTATCCTTCGTGGTAAAGGTACTAGTGTTCACTTCTTTCTTTTTTTTCAGTATAATTTCAAGCTCATTCAACACATCTCATAATAGATGCAAGATAACTGTCAAGTTGACCCAAGACTTACATTTCTTTATGCATTTCATCTGCAGCAAAATCAATACATTTACACATTTTCAGTTACAGGATACATACGTGGAGCTGTGGACATCTTGCTCAGTAAACTCAGTTTTGCAGAATTAAAAAAAAGGTAAGGAGCGATGCACTTGCAGCTAATAATAGGTGATGTCTTGGATACTCTTCTATCCACAGAAAAATATTTCCACTATGAATTCCTTTACATTTTAATGAAGAATAACATGACAACAACTTGTGTTGTTTAAGTAGATGTGATTATCTTATTCTCTTAATCTGCAACTAACGAAGGGTTAAAAGATCCATTTCACCATTCCAGTTAGCAGGAAACAAGAAAATACCAGAAGATAATAATAACAGCTCTGATATTTTAGTAAACTTAATAAGTTGTTTAGGTATTATGATCTGGATTGGTTTACTCAGTAAGTGCTTGTCTACAAAACATGTAGCCATAATGCCTTGCTTAGAAATCAAAGTTAGAATTGTAGCAATTAGGTGGATTGTACTTCTCTTCCAGTGGAATAAAAATCAGTAATTCAGCTGATTACAGTAATAGCAATCACTTGAAAACAAATGAAAAACATCAAACACCTAGATTTCTGTATTATCTAAGACCTGAGAAATGTGACAAAACAAATGCATTCAAAAAGTGTAATTATTAAGAACTGCTTCTTTGCAAATGTAAAAAGGACAATATTGAATAAAGGAATACGAACAAGGGGAAAAAGAGTAATTGAAAAGAGTGAATATAAAATTTGATCTCTTCATCACAGCAACTACATCTAAGATTATACTTGAAAGTGACATAAGGAAGAGACAACTGGAAATTAAAAAGATGACAGGTAATAAAACCTGTTACATTTTCTTCAAAACTCTCTAACATGTACTCCAAAATAAATCAAATCAAGAGTTTACAACTTGCTTTAAGATAGCAAGAGATTATAAATCACTAATAGAAGATTACATCCTCTAAGAAAATAATTTTGTGATATTGCTAAATGTGAAACTACCTCAGATTGTTACAGCAAAGAGACAAGATATAAAATAATATGCATTCCTAAAGCAGCAAACACCTCAGCCTGCTATCAGATTTGTATAGTGATTTGAAAAATTACTGAATGTTTGCATCATCTTCCATGGAAAGAACATATGAGGAGAAGAAATTTTCTAGTGTATAGGAAGAATAAAACACTGCAATTTTGCTAGAAACAGGAAAAGACCTCTGGAAGTAACAAAGGACAATAAACTGAAGCGGTGAGGCATCACCCAAAGACTATGACAAAGGTGTAAAGCACATCACAGCTTCAGATGTTTGTTCTACCTTTAAGAGAAAAACAACAATTGATTATTTCCACTGGCTTAGACAGCAAAGGTAGAAATACTACCTAGTTCACTGGTGGTTCTGAAAAACAAGCAAACAGAAAACCAAAACCAAAACAAAACACCAAACCAAACAGAACCAAAACAAAAAAACCCAACGTGAACGAAGAGGGGCGAAGGGCTGTGGAGCTGTGTGTCATTCTGCTGGCCAGATTTCTTATCCCTCCAGCACAAACCCCACTGATCAGAGATTGCTAGGGCAGCTAATCACCCCCAAAACTGCAGTAAGAGTTTGCATGCTGCGGACATATTCCCAGTTCACATTAGGAGCCACAAAGCAAATCCTGAATTCAGACTTAGAATGGCACAGTCAAGCAAAACAGCTTTTTGGGGCTGTAAAAATTTCTGGAGGTACTCTGGTACACACTTACTGCTTAGACTGATGGAGTTTCTACTGATTATACTTGGAGAATAGTATTTAAAAAAATATCTTTCATAGAAGAAAAGAGCACGAGAGCTTCTAAGCTTTGGAGAGTAAACATTGCCTGAGCAACTATATCTGCTCAAGCGCTGCTGCTGTTGTTACCAACAGTAAGATGCAGAACAAGGTATGATTCTACCCTGCATTAACTTTTCCAGATATATTTACTGTCAGATCCTCATGTGAGGATCCTCAAAAACCTTAGAAAAATCAGGTCAACACTCTTCTTCTCTATCTAGAAAACCTCTGATCTAGAAGCCTGTGTTAAGCTGATAAATGTCAAGAAAAAATAGTATTCTGTTGAGTGGCCTTAAGAAGTATTTATTAGCCTTCTCACAAGATGATATTATATTCCATTACTATATTCCATTCCAGATCTACTTTTAGCTCTTTAATGAGTTTCTTGTCCTTAATGGGAAAATCTTATACATACCTCTTTGATCTTTAAGTAATTTCAGGTAAAATGCATGTAATTCCTGTTAGGAAATGAAGACTGAAATAATCTTTAACTTTAAGCATCCATCTTCTAATAGGAATCTACCTAGTTAAAGTGTCTGCTCAAACTTTATATGAAAAAAATTTACATACTGTTTCTTCAACTTCTGTCACAATTAATTGCATATTTTAACAAAAATACATTTTAATAGATATAAAAATGTGTCATAGTTCCTTAGAATAAAAAATGTATTTGAAAATTCTATGTTTAAAAGATTAATGTCCAGTTTGGTACTTGAAATTAAATAATTTAAACCTTAGTGCTTTCTTGCTATATTTTCAGATGAAAAGAAAAATGTCTTGTAAACCTGCCAAGTAGCAAGATGGATTAACAATTTGCATATGTCCCTTTTTTCTGCTTAGAACAGCAGCTTCCTTAGAAACATCTCTTCCTTCTATCAGTATAGGCAGGCATCATTTTTATACTCTTCACAGTTTAATTAGCAATCTTACTTTCCTTTTTTCGCAATACTTGATACAGTAGGGGTTCCATAGACCATTACGGGATACCAAAAGGGGCCAGTTGTGACTGTATCCAATAGCCTAGATGGTGATTTTTCAAATGCCTAGAGAATAGTTAAATATAGCAATGGTAAGTTTATTCATTTTCGTATATAGACGAAACTTATACCTATATATGGACCAAACTAAAGTACCTCAAGAGAGGTACTTGAGTTAAAGAAAGCACACACTGTTATCAGTCCCAACATACTCAACTTCCTTACATATGGCAAGAAAATACAAGTGAGAGGAACCTTTTTGGTCATGACCTGGGCTTCTCCAGGAGGGAGACAGAGTGCACTCCTCACAGGAGGGAAGGCAGCTTGAACTGGGCCTCATCTTTCTTAGGAGGGCTTGAGTACCCTCTTCCAAGATCCTAGATGGTGAAAAACAGGTACCTGACATGTTAAATATCACCCAGTGCCCAATTCCCACATCAGAAGGATATAGATATGTGATGTATCTGAATTCAGAACTACAACCTAGAATTGTCAGAGGACTGATGTGTCCCAACTGTTGGTGACTTTTTCAAGAGAGAGATGTCAACTGAATACATCGTGCTACCAGAATGCCTACAGAAACAAGAAAAACTTCTGAGAACACTTTGATAAGAAAAAATTACCAATATTTCCCATGATAAAAAATTTCACCTTGTCTATACTGAAAATATTCTGTAGAAACTCAAATACAGTGACACATACATTTTCTCCTAGAAGTAAGAGCATATGCATGAAAACAAGAAAAACTTCTAACGATTAGAATGCTCATTTGAGACACTATCTACATGTAAACTGAGGACAGCTATAAGGCTCAGTTTCTTGGGAGGTTTTTCTCCTCTGCCTGGATCAAGAACAAAAAATGCTGTTCATTTATATTATGCTGGTTTTAAGTTTAGAACTTGACAAGCTATGAGGATCTTTATTTGTTCTTCACTCTCACCTCCGCGAAATAAGAAGTTATTTCTCAAAAAGAAAAAAAAGGTGAAGTTATAAGTCTCTTTTAAAAGACAGTGCGCTATTTTTATGTCCTTGGTTTAATAGTGGTGGTATCTGATTATTTCTTTTTTTGAGTGGCGTAGCAGTGTATGGGGCTTTTTGTATTACAGTTGCAAGAATCCCTATTAATGCTTTATCAAACACTTACTAACGAGCATGAATAAACACATTTGCTTATTTTCCTATAGGACAAAATGGCTATTGAGTATTTTCAGTGACAGAGGACAACCATAATTTCAGCACATCTCTTTAGCAAACACAAGAATTCAAGGCCTAGTTTGTAAATTCCACCATTTTCTTAGGTTATTTATATACACTTAAATCAAATGAAAGACAAAATATGATGAAATGAAAATGATTAACATGCACTTTTGATTACTTTGAATACCTATGCACAAAGTATGGCTAATGATAAAGTAGATCTTCAAATGCAGTAGCATCAAAATTACACATATAGAGCAGGGTTTAAGAGGACAATTCATTTCTTCTTTAACAAAATCTCTGGAGCTAGTGTAAGATACTACTTTTCAAAGTACAGACATGCACAAATTTCTGAAATATCATAGAATTCATAACCACATGCCCATGAGGGCACTCTGACTCGTATCGGAAGGACTCCATACACACTTGTTCCTTGTCACTCCCATCCCAGAAACAGGCTGTCATTTCACCACCATAAAACACCTTTGTTCCCTTCTACCCCCTTCATTAGCAGCAGGACTTTGAAGTGTTCTTCTGTCATAGCACTGCTATTTTATAATAGAATGTTTTTAGGCAGGAAGAAAAGGAGCTCATAGCAAGACAACAATTAATTGCCCCATATTCCTTCATGGAAACACTGCTTATAACCAGCTAGCTGATTAATAAAATTGTAGCCATGAGGCAACCCAGTCTGGAAGTTGCAGAGCTCATGTCACTAATTTGATTAATTTTCATTTTATTTGTTGTCAATGCAAATGTTTTTAATTTTTATTTGTTACAAAGATCAAAAGTTACAGGTTTGCAAGTTCTTAGACTCCCACCTGAGTGCAGAAACTCCAATCAAGTTTTCAGGCTTCTGAAAAGTTTTCTTCTTCTACAACAGACTCTTGACTACTTTTCAAATACAAATGTGTTTGGTTACTTCTTGTCTACGTAGCAAATTCATACATACCTCAAGTTGTGAAACTGTGTTACTGGGAGATTATAAATTAGTGGTGGATTACAGGGTGAGGAAATTTAAAAAAAACCCTCATACTATTCAGTCTCTGGCAATATCTACTGAGTATCTACGAAAGGGCCAAGAGATGAGCATATTATTAGATCAAACAGAATTTAAGTTAGCCCTGTTAGTAGGGCTCTTTGTCAGTCTGGCCTCAGATGTGTTAAGAAAAGTCCTCTGTTTACAGCCCACTTTCCCCTGCCCTCTCCCAAGATTAGCCAGCAGTGGTAGCAAATCCCAATCATTGTATTACTCCTCAGAGCAAAGACGTCCACCTGAGACAGCTTCCTTAAGCAGCTACCATCATTAACATCAATATCCAAGCAACCTGCTCCAAGACAACATTCACAAGTTTCTTTGAGGTTTAGTTCATTAGGTCACTCCTCTCCAGGCAAATATGTTTAGACAACCATTGAGGATGATCCCAAGGCGCTGTCTTTCATTCTGCGCTGATTACTGAAGACAGAACTTGCCTCCAAGCCAAGTTGGAGAATTGCCCTGGCAAAGAATTTCAAAATTGGTCTTTCTCAAAAAAGTCATGTTACAGAAGACCAATTCTTTTAAGTCTGGACACAGAAAGTGAGAAGTCCAATGCAGTTTTTGGTTTAAAATATTGTTGGAAGTGTTTGTGTATTTCCATGTTGTTTATAAAAAGTATTTTCACATCACAGACACATGACAGCTTGAGTGCCTTATTTTATAAAAGGTTGAGCCTCAGTTCAAATACGAGTCCTATAAACTAAACAAATCATACAGCAAATGACTGAGTTTGCTACCAGGCTGTAAAATGTTTCTGAACTTGCCTGACACTTCTTACTATAATGATACTCCTCCTTTCTGAACCCTGCAGTATTCTCTGCTAGAGATACATTATAGTTTTATGCATTACATTAACACTCTGATTAGCACATCATTTCAGCATTTTTTAAATTATTTTCTTATTTTCAGATAAGCTATTTAACCAATTCTTTTTATTACAGAATTTATTTTCTTATCGGAACTCCTGTTCACGTTCTGCCTCGAGAAATAATGGTTCCTCTTTAGTGGTTGAATTATTTCCCTCTTTTCCTGTTTCCCATACCGATACTGCCTGTTTATATGCAGTATTTCAGATACAGATATTAAGGAGCTCAAGAGGGAAGCTACTCAGACAGGATAAGCCAGGAATCCTTTTTATTTTTTGCACTCTAAGAACAACACATCACATGTCCTGCTTCAATGCTTGAAAAGAAGTCCTAAGGGTTTTTGCATTACCAGATATTTTACTGCACTTTGTTTTCCTTTGCAGCTCTGACAAAACAAGCACATCAGTTTATCCTTGCTGCAAACCAACCTCTAATTTCACTTAATGTCAAGAATAGTGGTGCTCAGCAGCTGTGCATACATTTCAGATTTCTCCATAGCCACAACCATAATGTAATTAACACACTGCTGCTAGCTTCCATATGTTATTTGTGGGGGAGCACAAAGAGGAGTATTTTTGATCTTAAGATTTACTCTTTTATCCACGCCAGATCATTGA
This sequence comes from Cephalopterus ornatus, assembly GCA_013396775.1. Lineage (NCBI taxonomy): Eukaryota > Metazoa > Chordata > Aves > Passeriformes > Cotingidae > Cephalopterus > Cephalopterus ornatus. The sequence continues at coordinate 51,990 of VZRE01003378.1, read as the reverse complement.
TATAAGTAACAGAGTGCACAGATTTTGACCTTAAGAGAAAGACCAGTGAATATTTGGCTAACATGGCTGACATGCAGATCCATAACTAGATCTGACAAGAACAGTGAAAAATGCTGGTGGGTCTGAGTTCTCCATCTTCCAAGGTGCTGGCCAATATTAAGTGCACCTCATGCGTGAAAGTGTACTATCCCATCTAAGAAGCCATGAATCTCAAGAGGATGATTTATCAGTATTTTCAGGAACCTGACACAGAAATATGATGTTCTCTATACTTCTTTACTATAGTGTCTATGCTCACACTAAAGGATTCAATTACACTCATGTGTTGCTTCCCTTACAGCAAGTTCCATCAATAATTCCTCAAGTGGTTTGTTGTTGTCATTCTTATTACCAGAATGGCTTTTATTTTGCTCCTATAAATATGGTAACATAATTATGCTCACCATCTAATAATTTTAGGAGGCACAAAGACTTTCTGAGAAAAATATATCCTACTTTTTCCATTGGAGAAATATTAAAAAAAAAGTAAGCAAGGTTAGCTAAGCAATAGTAAAGGTTAAAATAAATTTGCTTAGGTATGCTAATTCAGATCCAAAGATATCCACTTGTGAGGTTTCTGGATGATACTGCACATACATTAGAACTATTCAAATAATAGATTTGAGCAGTTGTTAAGAATATCATGCTCATTCACAGTCACTTGCAGTGCTCATTTCTATTTTTATCTGCCCAGCAACATTTGCCACTAACGAGGATATTGAAGAGAACTGGGCCTAAAATGGAGCCCTGCAGAACTCCACTAGTAACTACTGATGTGCCTGATGTGGCACTGGGTGTTTTTATGGCAAGTTCTGTCAGTTTAGAGTGCCTTGTGTGGCATGCTCCCCTGCTGCACAGGAGTAAGGCTTCAAATTATATGGAAATACTCAGAATACACTATTGAGCCAACAAACTGCCCTTATATGAATACTACAGTATGCTTGCAGTTCTACTAGGTAGGCAGAAATATATCTATAGCTTTCTAGGCATGGTGGGGAAAAAGCTACTGTCTCATTCATGTTCCTTATAGCACCAGCATGGTGGAAACTTGAATTAATATAAAGAAACACTCCAATGTCACATTCTGAGCTGCCAAACCACTATCTCATAATTACGGAAAGAAGCTGAAGTGTGTTACTAAAACATTTTCTTGGAGGTCTTCATAGGAATACTATTTTGTTTTATAGGCTAGAAGAAGTGAGGTTCTGAGTAATCCACTCAAAGGCCATGCAGTGATTCACTGTGGAATTACAAGTAAAATGGAATAATTTGTCGTCTCTTCTGACTTCAGATGAAAATATGCTACTTCAAGAGGGAAAAAAAAACTTCAGAAGCTCCATCAGCTGCTTATCTCTACAGAATCTAAGCATATTTCTTCCATATTTCTCTCATTTAGCAACTATTTAACCACTGTCAAGAAATACTGAACTCAGGGGAAGAAAACCTATTTTATAATAGGTTTTGTACACTGCATTATCTTATTCTTGACCTTACTTATTTTCAAGATACTAAATCCCTGCAAGATACAGAGATATAAGAGATAATTGTCTCATTAACTTCTGCATACTAACCAAACGATTTAATGTTTTCATTCCATCACAATGACCAGTGAGTATCAAACAACTGACATTATGTGCCTCGACTTACATTAAAAATATTGTTAGGTATTGAGTTCATCAAGTACAAATTGTAAAAGTCTCTTTGAATTGTTAAAAACAAGGTGACAGAAAGTGGAACATTGCCGTAAGAGCTCTGAGACTAGGGTACAGCAGAAAACAGCTTCTCAAATCTACCTATCTGAAACAGAAGCAGAATTCTTTTGAAGGGCAAGCAAATTTTTTGTGCACATAACTGTCATCCTTAAGCTTCTCAGAGCTAGAAATGGACATATCCTGCCCTAGCGCAGCTGCCTCAGCAGAGGGACCCTACTGGGGACAGCCTTACAATTAGTGTAGCCGATGGATGACTGCAGATCACAGGAGAAATCAGTATGCTCAAGTTCAGATTCATTGCAAAGTAAAGCACACGGCAACAGCAGGGATACTTGCATCACGCCTTTCATAGCCATGTTTATTAACTAGTGGTCAGATACTCTGGTGAACAGACTTCCCTCTGCTGCTGCCAAAGGCAAAAGTTCGTTTCAAGACTAACTTGAACCACAAGACAGTTACAGACACTACGTGTAGATGGACAGAAATGTTACTTGATGATTAAAGTGACATGAGAAGTTGAGCCTTCCCAGTGTGACACATCTGGCATGCTTTTTGTCATATTGTGATACATAAATATAGAGTAGGGTTTGTTTGGGTTTGGTTTTGTTTGTTTGTTTATGTTTGCTTTAGTTTGTTTTGTTGCTTTTTATGGTAAAGTTATCCTGCTGCTACTTTACTTAAAAATCAACAGGTTTTCATATTCATTTGCCATCAGTTTGATGATTTCCACATCTCCCAGCTGGTTCATATGACAAATAGTCTTGGATACTGGAAATCCAGTTTCTGATTTTTGCTTCATAATACTTTATCAATGTGTGTAAGAGTACTAAACTGTCAGGAGAACACTCACGTCCCAAAGAAAACCTGTTAGTTAAACTTCTTGCTGCGCCAAAGAGTTTTTGAAATTATAATTGTACAGATTTTTTTCAGTTAACATTGTGTTCCACAAACTCACACGAAGTACCTGTGTATGCATCTGTACATAGTTGTCTGCAGTATGTGAACAGTGTTCTCATGACCTTCCTAAAGTCAGTCAGGGTAACATGAAGTTAGTAATCCAGCACAGTGAGCTCCAGTTGCTAAGTCACTTTCCAAATGTTTTTGGACAAGAACATGAATGTTTCAGAAAACACATAAATAATATGCTTAAATACCATACAATTTGTGTAACTTATACAATAATTGATACAGAAAGCATTTATTTTTCACAGCAATACATGGTGGCCAAAGCATGATAGAATATAAATCCATCCAATTTTAAACAAAGTTGTCCCACTGCTTTTTGGACCTAAGAGGAAAACCAGACTCACAATTATTAACATAAGTGATCACAAGGCTCAAATAAATATTTCAAAACAAAAAGTTTTGTTGAACATGTCTGTTGAGTCACCTTGATTGCTTCACCTGAAGTAACTCTTTCTCAGCTTCATTCAGAATTTAAGAAATTTCAGTTCTGTAATTTTTTTGGTCCTAACAGAGCTATTTATCTTTCCCTACTTTGATAGTTTGACATATTTTACCCCTTCTACAGAATATTCATTTGATTAAGTATTAAATGGCTGTTTTCATAATCTATTCATATATCTTTACTATCTAGCTGACCTCTTCAGTAACAGACATTTGATGAAATAAAAAATAATGATCAGAGGCAAGGAAAGATACTGTCTTAGAATGGCTCATTATGCCAGTCCTTCAGTGGACTTACAGACAGTCATAGACAGGAGTAGCACATTCTGACAAAAGTTTATTAGCAAATTTGTAGAAAATTCTTAAGGGAATAGCCACTGATCATTCTAAACCTTTTCCAGGAAAAGGCACCATGTCCAGCAAAGATCCTACTGGATAAGTTTCCTTCTTTGCATAATAGGTCTCTGATCAGGCTCATAGGCCTCTGCAGACATTTCATCTAGACTATGGGAATCATAGAAGAATCATATTTGTGTCTAAATTATCCCACACCACCTCCATCCCTTGTTAATGTTCAAGTAATATGAACACACTAGGCTTTGCTTTTCTATAGTGACCAAATTTCACAAAATCATGTGCAGACATTCATTAAAGATTGTTTATTATTACAAAACTTTCACAGTATAAGGGAGACTGAGTTCAAATCCTTGATCTCAATAAACTAGCAAGTATTTTTGTCTTTTTTCACCGCGGTCTTGGATGCGTGTTGGCTGTCACCGAGATATTGACCAAAATGTAATATAAGGTGTCTTATATGCAATAAATTCAAAGGGCTTCACATCAGAATGAAACTGAAGCTAAAAAATAATTAAGGAATGGATAAGCTGCTACTTCTCTAGATATACTATGGGAGGTAAAGCTCCCTGTGCACACCTTCCACTCTGACCAGAAGTTAGTCACCAGTGTAAGTAAGGCCATTGGTATTTAGAAAAAACATTTGCATCTAGCTTCTCTTTTCAATTTTTATAGTTTGAGTGCCCAGAATGCACTTTCTTTAATTTTTTGACAAGCTTTCATCAGTCACATTCACTTCATCCTCTCAAACATCCTTCAATTTCTTTAGGGTTTTTTTTTGTGGTTGATTTTTTTTAATGAGCTATGATTAGATTTGCATTTCGAAGCTTTCCATTCAGTGTCATATATGAAACATGTCAAAGCTTTGATTTCCACTTACCACCAAATAGAGATGAAAGTAAATACACAAGCAATAAAAGAGCTCCTTTTTAGTGGAACTATGCTGCAGATGTAATGTAGAATTGATGAGTACACAGTATCAGCAATGAAAAATTCTATTTCATGTTTAGCACAACAAAACTGAGAAAGATCTTTTATCTAACTAGTGTTCTCACTGACACCTGCAACACAATTGTGTAGGTATTTGATCCTCTTTTGCTTTACATTTATGTTCTTCCTATCCTTCACTCTTCCTACTGCTCTGCTTTGCTTTGTTATTTTAAATAATTATGAGTAACACACAAATGATAATGCATAAATTAACCATTTCTTCTATTTCTCTTCCCATCCCCTCCCAGCATTATTTTTCACTTTAACACAAGAGGAACTGTGCAGTTCTAACATTGCAATATAAAAAAATGGTGCTCTTAATTCTAGTAAGAGTCAAAGTAAAATCAAAATTAAATGAAAAAATCTCTAGTATTTCAGTTGCTTTTCCACCGCATTGGTCTCTTTTCCATTCCAATAGCCACTAGATGACAACATGAAAGAAATACTGTACATCAATAGCTTTCAAGTAACAGTTGTTTCCTCTGCCCACCAGCTCCTAAAGATCATATCCTAAATCAACATGATTGATCTTCATATTTTTAAGTTTTTCCTAAGCATAGTTTAGAAGCTCTGCTTTTCACCAGGTTTTGGTTCACACTTCTCATTCAGACAATGTTGCAGAGAGCAACTCCTTCCCTTGACAATTTCTTTGTACTAAGGTTTGGCTTGCTGGCTTTCCCACTACTGTTGATCTCTTTTCTACTCCTCTTCTCTCATAGCAGGAGATTTCTATTAATGAGAATTGTTGGTTTCCAATCCATCTTAAAGCATCTCTTCTTAAAGATACAGTTTACTTTCATATGGCAAGAGTACTAAATACATCTACAACTCTCTACAGTTATTTTTTCTGCTACTGAATTGAAGGCTTACAAAGAGAAAGACTGTTTCAATTATACCAGTCACACCTAGGACTGAGATATCCCTTTTTAATTACAACCAGGAGATATCTCTTATAGCAGATATAATTTTCAGGCTGTACTCATCAGAAAGGGTGTATTTATTGAGAAGGTATTTTTGGAGTATCACAGAAGTATGCACAGAGAGGCCTGTTTAGAAGTGAAAGCCTACAGAAAATCCATCCTGTGCTAAAGTACTACATACAATGTCTTAGGGGGACCAAACATTGAAGAAATCCATCTATCCACCATTAATGTGCCTACTGAAAATGCTACAGGGTCTTTACTGTTAGATCGCAAGGACAATTTAGATAAAGATCTGACTTTGTTTTAGTATGTTGCATTGAATGATGACAAAGATTTATGCATTACTGTTTGAATGCTTTATTGGCTGTCTCTGTACAATTATATTTAAATAGTCACACAAGGAAAAGTATGAAAAGCAGATCCAGTGAAAACAAGTCACAGCACAGTGACTTTGCAATAACCTACATTCATACAAGTTCAAATGCTGTAGAGACTAGAATGTTTCATACTTGGAATATTCATGAATTCATTCACATAAATCCGTCTTCTTGATATTTACAAACTACTCTTGAAAATTAATTGGAAAAATTACTTGGGGGTTGGGTTGCTAGTTTTATGGTTTGTTGTTTTTAAAAAAGCACATACATGTGTCAACTCAAAATAGAACTCTTACACCAATAGAATTTATACACAATATATTTCAAGCGTGGCACAGTGAGTGCATACCTGACAATCTAATAGAAAGACTAAAACATGTTTTTTATTATTTATTTTAAAATCTTGGGGGTTTTTGTTTGGTTGTTTTTGCTGTGATTTTTTTGTTGTTGTTTTGGGGATCAGTTTTTTTAACGTTACAACTGGAATTCCTTCAGTTAAAACTGAATTGGAAAGCCTTTCAAATGAAAAACAGGAAGGTCCTATTCAAAGGTTTTTCCCACAATAAAATTCCAATTTGCTGCTCCTCACCCTGAGCATTTGTTATTTTATGCAAATCAAACAGCAGTATTTAGGGCACAAATTCCCCAGGTTCTCTACCTACAGTCTCTCTTCTTCTACAACCCTCTACCAGCACTTATATAGTTGCATAAACTTGGGCAACACAGATCATACAGCACCCCAGTGCTGTATTATGCTTTTTAAATAAATCAAATTTAGCTTTATTTGTATGCACAGTATTCACACTACAACACTATATAAAATTAGGGAGGGGAGTGTGTGTGTGTGTGCGCGCGTGTGTAGTCATTTAGTTTGTGCAACCAGAATCAAACATTCACACAGTCCTAAAGTCAGCAAAGATGTTGCATTTTCCATTGATAAGCAGATCTACACTTCCAGATTTGTTTTGTCGAATGCTTATTCCAGGAAGTATTCAAAGCAAGTGGTTCGACCTTTCTGTAATGGTAAGATTTCTCATTCATTCTGAACCTGGGAGACATAAATAGTCTGTGCATAAAGCTTACATTAGAAAGGAGAACTTTCACCATTGCATAGTTATTACTCAACAATATTTTTTCTTTTTGTAGCTCCATGTTGAGTCTCCAGGCAATAAGCACATAAGCAACAATTGCTATTTACATTCCACCAGGAGATGCAGAAACTGCATTTGTTATTTATAGTATTTGTGAAATTAAAGCAACAAGCTCAGAGTATATGTACAATTTTCTGCAGAAAATTGATTCTCTAGCGCTTTCATTTTAAAAAGTGGCACCTACTATCTTTCCTTTGTGTTCATTAGTTCTCTTTCAAATGTACATACCAAAAACATTTTTACTCCTCAACTTGCACAAGACTTACGAGCATTAAGATAGAGTTCAATGTGCCCATTGATTAAATTAGAGCACTCTACTTAATGTGTACAACTCACAGTCTAAAAGGATCACAGTACTGTGACAGCTATTAACGAAAATGATCATTCCTTCCATTATATGTTGTAAGTACTTCAGCAAGTTCGATATTTTTCAAGCCTTCAAAACATTCTGGTTTTGAGATTACTGTAGGGCCATTTCAGGAAATAAATAAGGTGAAGAGAGTTTAATAAATATATAGCAGGAATACTGATATTAATAACACAACACCAGTTTGTGCAAAAAACCAAAGTTCCTGATACTATTGGTGCTTATGCAAAGCCACAGGAAACAAATTTTCACCAAGGCTACCAATCAGCATAACTACTCTATTTTACAGAAACTTATTACATGGGGAGAAGAGCAAAATGGATCCTTTTAGTTTGTTTAGTAAATCAAACTCAGTCATGTCTCCATAAAAATATACTCATTAAGAAACCACTTCACTGATAGAATCAGTGGTTTCATTAACCTCAGCTGATCATTTAACCTGAAGCCTGTTAACAAGTCCAGAAAAAAGTGCCTAAATATTTGCTGCAGTGATTGATTCAGAGGAATGCAAAATCAGAGCCCATATCTGAAAAAATCTTCAAATTATCACATATTTTAAATCATTTAGGCTTTTTTTCAGACTTGAGAAATAGTTAATAGAAATCTATATCAAATATATTATTGAACATTGCTATCTGTTAAATATTTTTCTGTATCTAAATATGTCAAAGTAGTATATGTTAATTTTCTATGTGTTACACAGAAATCAAAAAAAAAAAAGAGAAAGTCCTACCTAATAACTCCCAGAGTAACTCATATGGATGTGAGAATGTAATGGTTTAACCCAGTAGTAGATAAACTACTCACTCATATCATCTCTGCCAGGACGAAAAAAAAAAAACCAAACTTGAAATGCATGATTTGAGATATAGACAATTTAATAACACAGAAACTGAAGGTAAAATAATAACAAGGATAAAAGAATTCCAATATACAAAACAAGTGATGCACAATGCAATTGCTCAACACCCCCGAACTGATGTCCAGCCAGTTCCTGAGCAGCAGACTCCAACCTCCGGCCAGCTTTCCTCCCAGTTTATTTGCTGAGCATGACCTCACATGGTATGGAATATCCCTTGGCCAGTTGGGATCGGCTGACCCAGTTAAGTCCCTTCCCAAATGCTTGTGCAACCCCAGCCTCCTTACTGGTGATGTGAGCACCAGAAAAGTCCATGACTTAGTTTAAGCACTGCTTAGCAAGAGCTAAAAGCTCAAAGTCTTGGAGGTCTTTTCCAATCTTAATGATGCTATGATTCTAAAACTCCATTATCGACATTATTCTCATCCTAAATCCAAAACACAGCACTATACCATCCATAAGGAAGAGAGTTAATTCTATCCCAGCCAAAACCAGGACAGAATTTCAACACAGAACTAGTAAAAGTAAGTATGCATGTGTATATAAATACCCCCCTACATCACTTTATAGTCTCTACATTTATTCTCATCTTCAGAGCTTTCTTCTGCTCTTAGTTACACAAAAAATTCCTGGTGCTACCCACTAGTGGTTATGCAGCTGTAGGTATGCCAGTCTAACTGCTTGTACAATATTTATAGTTCTAATGGCTGCTCAAGGATGAATGTTATCAAAGTGCTTTCTTGAGCATACCTAGATGTATCTCCTGGTGCCTCAGCTTCTTATACTTGTCCATTGAAATTTCCAAGTGAAACATAATGAAGGGAAGGTATTACAATGAATTAAGATATCACTGAACTCAGAATACCCATGGATTATTTTGCCAAACAGCCTATGTTCATAAATAATTATGAAAGTAAATATTAATTTTGATTCTAATTTAATTTTCATATTGATAATTACAATGAACTTTACTTGCATAGAATCTCAATTTAATTAAATGTACTTTTAAAGCAGTGAGTTATCAGATAAAATAATTTAAATATAGAGTGAGGATTAACACCTTGATAAAATATAGGAAGTGCTACAGTACTTTCCCTTGTTTGTCTTTACAAGTGGCTTGTTAAGAATCAGCTACATCTCTGGGAGAATTTACAGTTGATAAAGCCAGTGCAACTGAAAAATTACTACAGTTATACCCATTATTACTACATACTTATCACACATTGGTTAGAACTTCAGGAACACAAATGTCTTGATACGGGTTTTCAATAGCTACTTTTCTAGAATCATAGAATATGCTGAGTTGAAAGGGACCCATCAGGGTCATAAAGTCCAACTCCTGGCCCTGTGCAGGACCAGACCAGCCTGATGTTACCACATTCACTATTACCCTCTGTGCTCGACCCATGAGCCAATTGCTCACCCATGAGCGCTGGACACTTTGTCCAGACGGATCCTGTGAGATATAGTATCTAAAGCTTTCCTGAAATCCAAAAAGATTACATCAACTGGCTTCCCTTGATCAACTAGGTGGGTTACCTTGCAATAAAAGGAAATGAAATTCGATAAGAAGGACTTTCCTCTCCCAAAGCCATGCTTCACTCACAAGATCCACTCTATTGACGAGCAGCAGAGCAAGGAGGGCATCTTTCCAAGTTGGCTCCCTTAGGACCTGTTCCATAAAGTTGTTAACCAGGTTTTTTAGGAATCTTCTGGCCCAGGTTGTACCAGCTGTGTGATGCTCCCAGTTAATTTCTGGCAAGTTGAAGTCCCCCATAAGGACAAGGGCAGTTGATTTGGAAGTGTCCCTTAGTTCCTCAAAGAACAATTTGTTGGTATCATCGTCCTGGCTGGGAGGTCTATGGTAGACTCCCACAATGAGATCCACATTATTGTTTGCCCCCTGATTCTTACCCAGAGGCTCTCAGCTGTGCCAGAACAGCATACTTTACCTATTCAAGAACTCACTGCTCTCTACAACCCTAGAGAATGAACATCTCCATCTGCCCCAAAACTGTGCTTTGCCTTTCCCTGAACATGCCACACACATTTTACTGCTTTGGACAATAAAATTGCACCATAGCATATGACACACACAAATTTCAGACACATGAGTCTGTTCATACAGAAATTCGTAACAACTGGAAGCCTTCTTTCTCCCTTGCTTCTTTCAAGATTTCCAAGTAGTAGTTTTCCTAAAACAGTGCACAAGTCTGAAGGACAAACAACATTTTTCTGAGTTCTTGCTTTAGTAGAATTGCTATTAGTTTAAGTCCACTGATACGTACTGTTGCATAAAAGCTTTTGTTTGCCTATTATCTCTAGGTAAAAATATGACTGCAGAGGTCCATAGCTGGGGGTCTTTTAAATGAAGCAGCCAAAGTGGTCTTAGAGAGACAAATAGTTACCTCTTAGCAACTAGATAGCATTCACTTTCCACAGCTAATTTTAAGGAAATTGTCCTTGAATGTCTATCCTTGCTTGCAGAAAACAGAACAAAGTGGAGGCTGAACATGTTCCATTTAGTAAAATAAAAGAAAGACCTAGGGAAGTCCCAATGACTTAGTCTCATTTCCTTTGTTATTTTCAGCTAATACCTTATAACTAATGTATCAGATCAAGTTTTAATGATAATGGTGGATTAGTTTAAATTCACTTCCTCTTTGATCTGAAGCTATATGAAAACTCCGGACTTGGATATGTTTTATTACCCAAGACAAATCTTACATTTAGAAAAGTAAGTCACCTGTTCTCTGAAGTAGATCAATACGACAAGATCCTGGGCCAGACCACACTTGTTTCTCAGTTACCAGACTACCCAGGGTATGGCACAAATCCACAGCAGTGGTAAAAGGATTAAAACAGCTTGATATCAAACACATATTTTTAGCTTGCAGGAGATTATTCAGCAGCAGCTATAGTAGAAAAGTAGAAAGGGGACATACTCAAAGAGCAGGAGTGCTTGAATACTGAATTTGGTCTATTCTACCAGCTAGTACTCAGAAGACTAAGAGAGAATAGCTCAAGAAAGTGCATGAGCCTCCTCAAGCAGTTACACTGGAACCCCCAGAACATCACTCAGCTGTGTGGACAGGAAAGCACTTCAGCTGGGCTGTCTTACCTAGTGTTACTGACACAAAACAGTTGAGCCATATTCCTGACACCACATTGAGAAATTAGCTGAAATAGAGGCAAATGCAAGGCGTGAAACTCGTAACTGCAAAGAAATGAAAAGCCTCCCAAAACCACACAGTCTCAGTTCAGGATTCAGTAGAAATACACCCCTCTTCTAACAGGTGAACAGCTGCTGCATACTTCCCTGTGACTTAAAAGCACGGCTATTAAACAAATGCAATTTAGCAGAGGCATCCACTGAGGATCCTACCAGTTTGCACATGCTGAGACACTCAATTTGTTTGTGTTCCATTAGACAGCTTTTAAGCTGGCTTTGGCATTCACATGGAGTTACAGTCACAGCAACCTTGTTTTGGACAGTACAGACAGCATGTGAAAGGTCAGTACTAGGTTTTCAGTATGACTATCAGTGAGGCTGATATCCCCAAACAGCACATTCAACAGTAAGGCTCTCCAGATGCTCAGAGGAGGAGGAGGAAGGTAAACAATTTATGCTTATATGTCTTTTTTTTTTTTCCTACTCGCAGGTTTGATCCAAAGCTACCAACATACACAAAAAAAGAAATGTTTGTTGAAATAAATGTGTATCTTAGCAAGCCCTGTCATTCAATCAATGCTGCAGAAAGGTTTTTCAGCCTGACAAATTCACCCAAATGTCTGTATGCAATTAAAGGTGCAAGTATCGATACAAGATAGTCCTCATCCTTTTTTTCACCTCCACATCACTTGAATGTGCAAAACCTATACCACAAAGACATACAATTCAAAGAAAAATAACTTGTTCTTTATGGAAATTGTGATCGTACTTAGAAAAAGAGAACCATTCTTTTCTTTATGTCACTTAATTTCATTTAGATGAACTGCCCATAGATGAGTTGACTCAAGACGACTTAACAGCCAATTACTGCTTTGGGATGGAATAGCGCTTACAGTGTATGACAGGGCCTGTTAATGAGCTACGTCCATGAAAAAAGAATTCATGAACCAAATGTCCAGAAAACACTACTTTGTATTCTAAGGACTTAACAAGAATTTTTAAAGCTGCCTTCTTTACAGAAGAAAGCAGTTTCCTTTACGCTTCCTTACTGATTGCTTTTTAAGAGTTATAAGGTGTCATTTCTGTTTTACAACTTAGGAAAGAAAAAAAATTTCCTTATTTCTCTTGCTAGATGCATAGACCATATCAGGCAGGGCAATGCCAGTAGTACAGGAACATTTAGTAGGATACATGACCTCTGAATGCACATGGTCCTGTAAGTCAGTGGTGTGGCATAAAAGGTACTTAAGTAAAAAAGAAAGATGAAGAAGGCACAGTAGCTGTTGCAATACTATTTCAAATACAAAGAAGGGTTTGCATTTACTTTCAATTAACATCTTTTGGAAAAGATACCTCATCTGCAAGGAGATCTTTCCCTATTCTTTGACCTACTTACAAAGCAAAAGTTTCCCTTAGTGGGAAAAAACACAGAGGAAACAAGTTGGAAAACATTTTCTTCAAATAATTTTGAATAAGTCTTTGGTTTAATCACTTAAACTATGAACTATTTGATGAGTGTGATTGTTATGGCAAACATCTACGCTTCCTTTGTTTCTAAAAGGATTCAAAGCTCCTAACCAACCAATCTCTTCAGATATGTGGGAGATTACAGGGGGTGGAGGAAAAGAAGGATTGGGGCACAGAATACTTCCCTGGAGATGACCAAAGCTGCAGCTAGATGGGAAGCCAATGTTCAGTATGAAACAACAGTTAATTTTCTAGTAATTAAGGGAAGAGATTATTATTGTCTACCACATTTACAGAAATATTTCTCCACATCTTCCTTATAAGACTACTGCATAATGACAGAAACTATTACAAGGAAAAGAAATCAAAATAAGAACAGAGAAATAAAGAAAAATAAAAGTTTTGAGATAAAATATAAACCAACTTTGAACATATGAAAATTAAATGGCTTTGAATGAAATTATAAAAGGTACATTTCAAAATTCAGAGTAAGTTTTCTTTCTGAATGAAAGAGACAGTAGAAGGAGTGTAAGGAAAGAGGAGCAGACAAGTACCCCAAAAATTAGCTGTATTTCCCACTATATGCTTGAACACATGCAGTTTATTCGAGAAGATCAATAATGATAAATATGGATTTTCAGTACTTCTTTGTTCAAAGGTAGCATTTTGTGTTTTCTGAATCTGAATGTTTAATGTCAAAGCACTGTTAAAAACACATAAATCACCCATCTGAAAGAATCACAGTGCTATAAGCCCCAGCTGTCATTGCTAAGATAATTGTCAGCTTTATGAAATTCTCCTTCACTCTTTTCTCTACACCTAAAAAAGCAGAAGTCTTAAAATTAAGTCAGTTATGACATAATTTAATTATGGCGATTAACATAAGGACACATTTGGCTGTGAAGACATTGTAGCCCTCAGCCTCCAACAGAAATTAGAATCTGTTCCATTAACCTGCTGCAAATTACATCCTTAGAAAAAAAGAGCAGGTCAGATCTTCATCATAAATATGCCCTCCTTTTTTTAATCACTATTGGTATATTTACATCCATTCATTCCAATGTGCATACATAAAGACATAAATATATACACACATATGTATGTGTGTCTATACACATTTATGCATACACACACACATTTTTACGTATCCTGACCAAGGATAAGGTGTCCTTTCATTTGTAGAGGGTTATAAGTTTTTGCATTCTCCAACTTAGGAGTTTTAGTCATGCTACAATATTTGCATGGTGTTATTGACACAAAGCCGTTGAGCCACGTTCCCGGCTTCATTCAAAAATGACCCATTTCAGGAATCAGTAACAGAAATGCTTTATACACCCACTCAAAGTCAATGCAGGCTCACTAGCATGCTCCAGCTAGCTGGCTCCTTATCCCCACAACAGACAACTAAATCAGGCAAATTTTTTGGCAGGTGTTATGAAACATTCTCCTGCACAATTTGGTTTGGGTTCTGTTTTTTGTTTGATTGGCTAGGGTTTTTTGTTTTGTGGTTTTGGGGTTTTTTTTCAATATTGATACCTTCTGTATAAAGTTCTAGTTTTGTTGCATTCAATGTTTATTTTCATATGAGATATTAGATTCTTGATAAAGAACCACATTCTAAGCCAAAGTGCATATGAGTTCTCTATTTCTCTATCTGTTCCTAGAAGAAAAATTTAATAATGCTTCAAATACCATATTACTAGATCCATTATCCCATCATTTTCAACAAAACTGAGTTTTGAAACCCTTTTCAAGTACTTTACAGAGGTTACTAATACAGTTTTCTTCTTCGTAACACAACCATTCTCGATTGCTTGTATGAAATGTCAGTCCACGAGTTTTGTACATAGTTATATCACCAGATAAGGTATTTCCAAATGGGAAGTGTTGCCTGTCACCTGGATATGCTGTTTTGTTAGCATATTTTGTTTGAGTTCCAGGAGCCTGGGACAATGAACCATCCATTTCAACACCACTGCATGATGCTCTACCACGTGTTATTAACGGATTCTTTCTGATGAGGTCCCAGGGCATCAAAGCACTCCTTAGTAACTTCCCAAATTTCATAATACTATTATAGAATTGTAGTGTGTAATAGGTATAAGTGCGAACAAAGCCAGTGGTGGTTGCTGGGATGAAATTCTGCCTTTAGCATTACAAAAGCAGTTTGTATTACAGTTCTAGTGCTGGATGCCAGGTGGATGTTTTGACCTGTATGCACTGCCATATATGGAGGCCTTACATTTGATTAAAACAAAAATTACCCTGCACCACACATTTTATGCTTCATGTGTTTGTTGCTTCATTGCACAGGCAAGAACACAATTAGTTCAATACCAACTGCATTCTATATATTAAATCATATTTCACTAGTGGCATAGATGCTTCATCAAAGAAGAAAGACAAGTGAAATCACTAGCCAAATTGTATCACAGTGGTTATAGGCAGAATATACCTAAGTAAACAAATCCACTGGAACAAAATAGAGCTGGCTTCATTACAACCTTCACAGATACATAATTGCACAAAGCGAGTCTAGATAAAGTATCAATCTAACAGCGCTATTCCCTCCCATACGCAATGTGTATAGTACTATGCACAACTGGAGGCAGATTTAAGGTTATACTGACAGATAGAACCAAGATTCCCCTCACTCCAGTTAACTTGAGTGTAAGACAGCCATATTACTTAAAAATTCTTGGTTTATATCGTGTATGCATTGTGTAATGTATGCACATATATATAAAAGCACATTAAAGCTTATATTTTGATACAAAATATTTATGAGAGTATTCTGTGCTCAATCTTTCCTTGACAAGCCTGATAGGAAGGTATTTCATGATTAGATCATCTGGATCTTTTGTTCACAGTTTTTGATTTGCCTATGATTCTAAGAAAGTAGTTCGGTAATATTTTTCAAGTACCTTCTTTAAATTCTGCTAAAAAATTTCTTCCCTGAAGTGAATGGTTTATTTGCTCAAGTGGGCAATGAAACTAGTAGCTGTAGGATAAAGGACTTTAGACCTGTTGCCAAAAAGATACTGCTTCAATGACTGGGGGAAAAAAAAAAAAAGGCTACTGCTATGAGATGCCTTCATCCATAAAATAAGGAATAGGTGTACTTTTTTTACATTAAAATGTAAACTAACACTGCACAGTAATTATGTTTGATGTCTGCAATAAGATAGCTGGGTTTCAAATAAGATTGTAAGATTAAGAATTAATTTTACTATAGTATTAATGGAACAGCAACTGAATAGCTACAATTCAACTACAAAAACCACCCACTGGCCTCCAGCGAAGAAAAAATTAACTATAGCAAGGTGGAGCCTGTGAGAAGGAAGGCTTGATTATCCAAGCACACACTGGCCATCTGATCTTAGATGCTGGCAATATTGTAGTGCAATTATTTGGATAATTATCATATTGGTTGCCCAGTGCTCCCATATGTCCTATTAATCAAACCTTTGGCATTATGAACAGGCTGTAAGCAAATCTGTCAGAACTGAAATGGAGATACCTGGACTGCTAAAAGGGATGGTAAAGCTTAATGAAAGAGAATTAATGGCAACATGTAAGACCAAATACCAATTAAAGCAAAAAGGCCCTTCATGGCTTAGCCTCTGAAAGACACAAGGTGATGTCAAACTGATGGAGGCAATTCAGGAAAGGGACATCTTTTGAAATTCAGCAGTGGATCTACCTGTTTTTAAAAAGGCACTGTAACATTTATGAAATAAAACAAGGTTCCTTGTTATGAAGCCCTTCATAAGAAGTGAAAACTCAAGAACATTTAGAATCATGTCTGTTGTCTCAGGAATTGAGTTAGCTAATTAAACTAACTATCTCAGATGGCAGGTGTTTAAGTAAAATTCTCAGCAGAATGAGCTGCTCATGTTATCTTCACTCAACTGTATTTACCATTGGTGGTAATTGTTGATTTAACTGAGCAGAGAAGACATTACTTCAGTGAAAGTATGTGTATATCTCAGTTTCCTTTTCTTTATAGAGGTACATTTATATATTTTGGTAAATAGACCTGCACAGTAGAGGTTTAGTTTAAAACTCAGCAACACTTTTTTTTTCCTCAACTACCACCTTAATGTGGGACAATGGTATGTTTGTGGCCTTCAGAGGTATCCAAACCACAAAAAGCATGCCTGATTTTGCAATTTTGTATATATTTTACTTGGACGTTTTTTACCTGGACTAAAACATTCATCTATCCCTTCCCTTCACCTCTGCAAATAGTGTGTAAGTTAAAATAGCAGAAGGTGTCTGACTTAGTCAATGTCTAAATTCTGGATCAGTATTGCCTTGTTTTCCTGAATAACACATTCTCTTTATCCCCCAAATAATTCCACCAAGTTTTGGCACACACTCTGAACTCTCCACAAGCAAAATTTTATTATAGGGTATGGTTTTCAAATTAAGTTGTTTGGAATATTTTTTCAGAGAAGCCTTTACGCTATATTATTCCACTTTCTTCAAGACACTATTCCTACACTAAATTATCTGCAGTTCTGTTAAAAAAAAAAAAAGTTAAATCCAGAAGTCATTAAATAAATTACTGAATTATTGCCTAGATAGATGTATTGATATTATCACCAATAAGTGCAACGTCTGGGTAGAAGTACTTTATTGTAGATAATCAAAAAGCAGCCTTCAAATGGGCTGGGATTTATTTTAAAGGAGTGCAAATCTTACAGAAATAAAAAGCATAGTCTAGCTAATTTTGCTGAATGGATGACAATATGAAGTTGAAAGAAATACTGCACTTGTGCATGCTCACACAGTTGGTTGTGGCAACCTGAAATATTTTGACATTTTTAGCTCATGGTTCTTGAATTGCTTTATCATTGGATGAGGTACAGCTGCAGATTCAGAGGGATCTTGCCACTGCATCAGCCATTATGGACTCCAGCCACATGCTCATATGCCAAATTGGTAGTCAAACACTCCCTACTGGCTGGATATGACAGTTACCACTTGATCCAAATGATCTTTAATTGTCACATTGCAGCACATCGATTATGCAAAACTTGGTGGAGTGCTCTAACTTGTCATTGTACTTGGCATAAAGCACTGTCATTATAGTTTGGTACTATTCAAATATGGAATCAGGTGTCATTTTTATTTTCTTCCAAGCAGCTGATGAGCCTGGGCACCAAAGCTAACAGCATGTACTGCTGCACGGGCCATTCAGCATCTGCTGCTATTCCAGCATCCTGTGGCACAGAGGATTTCCACAAGCTAATCCTTCTTGCAAACCTCTGTTTTCTTTCAGATTTCAGTAAAGAGCAGCTAAGCTGCTTGCCCTTATATGAAGGTCCAATATCATTGCTACGACAAAGTAAACAAGTAGCTATTTTTATGACTCGAATGCTTGCTTGAAATTTTCTTCCTGTGCCTAACTGCGGGGAATATATCAGGTAAGTACCAAGAAGAGGTATTTCTTAAGACTCCCTTGTTACTTGCCATTACAGGTAGGTTTGCCCTGGTGCCCTAGATTTTGACATATTTATTTGCTTCTGTGTTTACCAATGAATACTACAGACCTTATCAGCTTTGCATCAAGTTGTCATTGTGGAAAGAACAGTTAAATAGCTCTAATACTTCCTGTTACAATTATTAGCATGTTGTGAAATCTCATTCTTATAAAAAAACCTGATTCTTTTGAAACATAACAGTTCCTGAATAGCACTTTAAAAAGTGACTGGCCAATACAAATTTTTTCTCTTAGATGGTTGAAATTTTTAACATCACACGGCTCATAATGGTTACAGCAAAACATTACAAATTTTAAGTGAAATACCATCCCAATCATTATGCATTCTAATGCATCTCTTGATGACTTCCTCATCCCTACCATTTGGCAAAAACCAGTTAAGTATTTTGTTATTTCAAAAATAAGTACTCCACACTTGTCTCTTAACACAGAAAGTTACAATCTTACACAAAGTATGAAAATGAGCCTTTCTTACAAAGACACTATTTGAATTAGTATTTCAAACTGAGTTTCTAATGTTTCACTATTAATATTTCAGGTAAGGGTGTCTAAAAGTATAAAGTCAGAAGGCCAGGAGTCAAGTACTGCTGCTAGCTAGATTCAGAACACAGCCTCTAAATATAACAGTAAGAATTCATTTAGTGTCTCCTGTCATGTCACCAGGCTTTTATGCAGGAAATTACTATTCTGAGGAAGAAAGTTAGCCAAATACTCACTTCCATTTTTAGCCATTGTTATCATTTCAGACAAAAATCCGATGTTTTCTCTTTCAAGATCACACATTTAGTTACAATTTACTAAATTTCCTGTAAAGGCTACAGGCTTACACAAACTGTGATTCTTATCTTAAATAAGAATCCACTTGTTTCTGTCACACATTGCTGAATGAATGGCAGGTGCCTGCAGCACTTAAGGGTTAGAGCTATTTTATTTTGACCACTAAGGGGCCATTTGTGCTCCCTCCTACTCCTCTTTCTTCCACACCTCCCTCCTGCCCCCTTTTCCCCTCCTTTTGGTACTTCTCCAGGAGAGCCTGTCAGGCTGGGCAATGAGAGTAAGACCTCATGATCTGAGTGAGAGCAAAGTGGTTCCTTGCCTTAAATATGTTGACACTTTTCAATCCAAGCTTTAAAAATAAACATCAACTTTTCAGCAACTGCTGTAATAAGTGCTACACAGGAGTGCAGATAGTCCTTATCAAATCAAGACAACAGTTAAACACCCACAGTCACAGTGAAATAGAGGTGATGTTCATGGGTGAAGACACTTGAGTAGCAATATAAAAATAAAATCTAATTTGACAGTTATGTCTGCTTATCAGAGAAATGCTAAAACACCCTGAAGATAAAAGAGACTTCTCATTTAAAGCTGCATTTAAAGCTACTTAAGTAAAATCTTAAACAAACACAACCCACCTCTGACACATACCCCATACCCAGTAACAACAGGAAGAAGATCCACCCAAACAGGCAGACTTTAGATTCCACTGAATTTTAGGTTTTTAGATTCCATGCAATTTCCCTATAACTTCATCTGGATACAGCTTTTTTGTTTCTAAAGACATTGAGTGAAAACAGAAGAAAGAAGTGTTGGAGAAAGCTGATACTGTCTTGTCAATGCCCTAGCTTAAAGAAAAAGGTAGTTTAACATGTTAAGCAATTTATTTTTTTTTCCCCCAACATCCTGAGACACCTTAAAGTCTCAGAGGAGGCAAAATGATAGTGCTGTTTGTATAACAGCTACCTGAATAATCTTACAACAGAGAAGAAATACCTCCATCAATAGCACTGAGCAGCCACTCTAGACCACCTGGGACTTCACAGAAATCATTCCAGCAGACAAGAACTACAAGTTAGAAATGTTACTCACCTCTCGTGACTTTTGCTTCTTTAAATACGGACATTTACATAAAGAAACCAACAAAGAGAACTGTGCAATTTCTTTGTGTTATTCAAGGCACTTTGATATACTTATTTTTTCCCTAAAAATTAAGACTTAAATCCAGAATTACCTAAATGTTGCTAACATAAAATATCACAAAATTATTCAGAGTGACACAGAAAAGTCATTCTCAGATAAAGAAAGTAACTAAAACAAGTGAGAGACCACATACCTCCTCCACTAGAAAAAAAAATTGGCATTTTCTTTACTATCAAGTGCTGACACAGTTATGGAAAAATCAAAAGCAACAACTAAGGCTTAATAGGGAGCTTTGGTTTGCTTGAAGACCAGTAGCTAATCACTTACCAAACATAGCCTGTACACAGCAGATGCTCTTACAGAAGCTTGAACATTTTAGTATTGACAGCAAGCAACAACCTGTGTTCCTCTCATACACTAAAGCTTTACCTTTAAGTAAATTCAAACACTGCTAAAATGCTAGAAGTTACAAACACTTAATTAGTCTTTCACAGCTCTCTGTAGTAGTCTAATGCCTATATCTTACCCAGCGGTTTAATCCTTAAAAGGCTAGAGGCAGCTGTAAGGCACAGGCAGATACTCTGAAGATCACTAGAGAGAAAGATGTACCTATCACTGCAGCTGCTTTGTGCAGGAGCCTAAAACAGACATGTTTCTTCCAGTGGGGATGTAAAGAGATTTTTGGGTATTTTCAACCTCACTTGTGCTGGAGAGTCCTGCATAAACAAGCATAATTCATCTGCATAATCACTACAACTCCAGTATTTCAGCTCAATCACACAGGCAGCAATACTAAGAAAGACTCAGCTGCTGCATCTGCACAGCTCAATTACACATGAGCTGTACAGACAGCAGGCTTCACAAGTGCTGCTTGCACTTCACAGTGGCTGAGTGCCACAGAGCTGGCTGGGGGAACACATATACCACTCGAAAGAAAAATACCTCAGATACAGGAAAATCCTGGGTTGTGTTGGTAAATGAACACTCTAATGTTAGGGACATAGCTATAATGCAAATGTAGATTAAGGAAGCGGACAGGTTACGCAGCTGACATTCTATCACTTACATAATTAGACCTCCTTCACACAGTAAGAGTATTTTAACTTGCTTTCCAGAAACTTGCATTTCATAGTTTAAAGAACTGTTGACAAAGTTAGTCCTTGAACTACATCTCACAAAAAACCCCACCAAAACAACAACAACAAAAAACAACAACAAAAAACAAACTAACAAACAAAGAACCCTAGCTCCTTTTAACACTGGAGTGCTGGGTCTAGTGCTGGATTCCCTGACACTAGGAGTAATTGGACATACCAGATTAAAGTCCAACAAAGGGCCACAAAGATGATTAAGGAACTGAAGCATGTCTCGTATGAGGCCCAAGTTGAGAGAGCTTGAAATGCTCAGACTGGAGAAGAGAAAGCTTTTAGGGGGATCTCATCATGTATATAAAAATCTGATGGGGACAGGCAACAAAGATGGAGTCAGACTCTTTTCAGCGATGCCAAGTGACAGGACAAGAGGCAATACGCACAAAGTAAAATGCAAGAAATTCACTTTATCTGTAATAAAGTATTTTTCCTGTGAGGGTGGTCAAATACTAGCAAAGGTTACCCAGAGAAACTGTGCAGTCTCCAACCTTGCAGATATTCAAAACCTAAGTAGGCATGGTCCTAACCTATGCTAGCTGACTCTAATTTGAGCAGAGGGCATTAAATCAGATGATCTCATGAGGCCCTGGCCAACCTCCTTCATTTTGTGGTAATTGTGTAATGTGGTATGGCAACCTTGAAAAAACTCCTTCTGCAAAAACATAAATGTGAAATATTCCAAATATAATAAATCTTTATAGTTGCTAGAAAAAAAAATGTTTCTGCATACAGAGAACTGCTCTTTGAAGTATTTTTGTACCTTTTAGGTAGAGAAGTCAAACAGGCATGATTTTAAAGGAAATGACAGGAAAATGTCTATTTTTAAGCTTGTGAGAGAATATTAAATTAGCAGTCACATAACGAAACAAAGCTGTTCAACTGATAATCTTCTTTCTTAAGTATTGCAAACCAAATTTACTCCTTCATAAAATTAAACTCTGCAAAGATTATTTAATGGGAAAATGCACTTGAACTTGCAACACAACTATTCCTAAATATTCCTCTGAATGGTTCTCTCAGGATATTTCTGTGGTTGGGTTCCATTATCTCTCCTACCTTGTATCCTATATCCTGTATAACTCCATTCCATTAATTGTAGAGTGTAAAATAGCAGCCAGTTACATATTTAACCAGAGAAAAAAGAAAGACTGTAAGAAACAAACTTGTTCAACATTAGAGCTAGATTGTAAGATTATACGATGTGATTGAAGCTATTCTGGTTTTCACTTCATGATGTCCATTAAGAGAAAGGCAAGTTGTGTTTTTTAGGAAATATATAAATAATGCAGCTTGTACTACTACTGCTGTGGAACATTAGTGTCTGAAAAATGGTTTACTTCCGGAGAGACTTATCCATAGTGTCCAAGACTCTAAGTAGCACAGTCTAGTTAAGTTTTCTCATTCAAGATAGAGTCTGAACATTTGAAAATAGACGCTAAAATAAGAAGAAAAGGATGAAACTACCTATTCATAGACTTTTCAAGCTTTTATGTGTTTCAGCGGCAGAGAATAAATTACTTATTCCCATCTCTACTGAAGTTACAAGCAAATTTCCCGTTACCTTCAATGAAGGGAAGGAGTAGCACTATGGGTTTCTCAGGATGAGAGTTATTCATTACAATAAAATAATGTGGATCACTGTGGAAAAAGACCAAAGGTATTGCATCAAGAACCCAGAGAGATGCTTTGCTGTCCATTTCCCTATGAATCCCTGTGTTCTCCACTGTTCCTTTTCAGTGGAATTCTGTCCTATTCAAAGCCTGACCGCCCGAAAAACACCTCACAGGAAAACCATCTAAGATTCAAATACTTCAATGAGGTGTCTAATGATTCTCTTCTTTCCCTTTCCAAAAGAAATTAGCCACATCCAAATAAATAGTACATGCACATGAGAAAGAGATATTCCAGTGCTGGCCTCTAATTAAATTCATGCTGCACAAGAACCTGGTTGCTGTGATGTTGCGTACATTACCCTCTCAAAGCCACCTCAAAAAAACATTGCTGTGTATTGTGAGAAAGCAGACAGTGGCTCCACTCCTTGTAACCCTGGTTTTCTAGGATAAGGTAGTGCCATTTGTTCTTTTGGAAAGCTGTGAAGCGTACCTGTGTCCCACTAATATTTCTGACATGAGGTTCTATCCAGGAAGTTTAAATGTTTCCTTCTAGTGCTGGTAGCCTAATAGTTTTACAGACTCCAGGAGCCTGATACAATGCAAACATCATAAACCACAATAAGGCATTTACAACACAAGCAGACATGCATGTTCTACAGATTTACATGCTTCCACAACAATCAGTTACATTGAAATACCAGTGAAAGGCTGCACATACCAGTTTCTGAAAGTACCCTGGTAAATACTTATACTCACTGTTTAAAGGAGGGTATAAACTCAAAATGCATTTATTGGCAACATTTCTGTTTGCCTGCTTGATTTTGAGAAAATAACCGAACTCAAAATATCTCCCTGAAGATAATTTGAGATTTTTTTAAAAATTTAAATTACTAAGAGATAAACAAAATTCAGACTATGCTACTTATTTCTTCTCTTTTATGTAGAGTTCAAATATGGAGGGACAATCCAAAAATTTTCAAATTACACATGTACATCAGGTTCTTTTGTGTCTTATACATCACATTAGCAACAAAATTCACTCATGGGCCTTTCAAAAAGTGTTACTCTGTGAAGGTTTTATCGTTGAAAGTTTTCTAAAAGGTATTGAGCCACAGGAAAAAGGGATGACCACAACCACAAGACAACCCTACAAGAGGTCCGTGATGATGTCTTAGGGACAACCAGAGGACTGTACCTGAAAAAGGCAGGTGAGACTCAGAGCACCTTCTGTCAGGGCTGGTCTCCAGCTGATTCCTATCATTAGTGTGAAAGACCAATTTCTTCATCACCCAACCCTGATGAAGAAATATCTCACGTTTTCCTTAGGGCTTTTTCTCTACTGACACGCAGCAGGCTACTCTGCCAGTAAGACTGAATGTTGCTTAGTAGCAATTCAGATATTACCACAATAGAAATAAAGAGTTCCATTTGTTTCACTATGGCATTCAGTAATTAGCTTTTAAATCTTTCAAGGCTAAAATTTCCTTATTGTGATGCAATTACTATAGCTGCTATATTACCCACATTATAATGGAGTTTCATTAACAATATCATCCAAAGCAGAAATGGTTTTACCATTTAAAGGTCAGTTACTTCCTTTAAAAAAAAATAATTAAAAAAAGTAATTTGAGGCCTGTTACAATTCCAGTTTTTAAAGTATCTTGAGGTTCTATGAAACTTACTTAATGAACAATTGGTTATTTGCTTTGGGTAGATGTACTGAACAAGAATAAGAGACAATTAATTTAATAGAAAATAGTTGATTTATGTCTACTATAGTTCATAACTGGCATGTTTGTAAGCACAGTTTATATCTGGTAGAAGACAGCACTAAGCCAGAATTCTAACAGGTATGTTAATACAATTAGTATGCATTAATACTAGATATAGTAATTCTATCTGTTAGTGCAAAAACTGAATGTGATAGAGCTTTTTTTTTTTTTCCTAGCTACCTTATTTTGGACTTTTTAAGTCCTGAAGTTAGAATATTCAATCTAAATTTTAGGATGAGCTTCTTCACAAAGAATTTCATATATTTGTTTTAAACCTTTTAGATTGCTGTGAAAATATGATGTATGTATGATGAAAGTATGATTTTCTGAGTTTTAATTTCTTACTTCTCACCCCTCTTTTTTTCATTCTTCTTTTTAGCAGCCTTTGATTTATCTTTGGAAAATGCTCATGCAGGCAACACTCAGAAGATTAAAAAGCAAAAGACTTTATTCAAGCTTTCAAAACTCTTTTTTTGTTATTATTAGATTCATTGTAACTTATGAAATTTAGCTTCATTCTGAACAATTTATCAGCATACTGAAATGTAAAAGAGTATCTATTAAATTGAAATGCCAAATACTCCTTCATTTACTATCTGATAAAGTATTAGAAATTTAATTAATTTTACAGAGATATGCAGAAGTGCATTATACTACCTTAATGGCTTAGCAGGGGCCTTTAGAAAAAAATTTAAACAATTGTTAACTGAAAGAACCAAGAATATCGTCACTGTATTTTGAAAACATGGTATTTGTGTGTGTGTTGGGTTTGCTGAAACAGAGTTTATTTTCCCTATAGCAACCCTGACAGCGCTGCACTTCGCACTGGTAGCCAGAAAGGTGCTCCTAACCCTCCAGTGCTTTGGCTACTGCTGAGCAGTGCTCCCTCAGCATCAACCAGCACTGTCTCCAACATTCCCCCTCACCAGCTGGTAGGAGGTGGGCAAGACCTTAGGAGAGGACACAGGGAGGACAGCTGATCCAAACTGACCAAAGGGATATTCCATACCATATGGCATCTGCTTTGCAATGAAAGCTGAGAGAAAGGAGGAGGAAGGGGGAAGAGGCAGGCTATTCATTATTTACAGTGTTTGTCTTCCAGAGCAACCACTGCGTCCAGATGTCACTTTCTGATGGGAAGTACAGAATAAAATGTTTGCGTTTTTCCTTTGCTTGCTTGCACACATGTGCACGCCCTTCCATTTTTGCTGCAGCAAACTGCCTTATCTCAACATACGAGTTGTTCACCTTATTTTCTTCCCCCATCTTGCTGAGGAGGGCAGTGATAGAGAAGCTTGGTGGGCCCTTGGCATCCAGCCAAGGTCAACCCACCAGAGTGTTTAGAAAGACAGATAAACATGTTAGGCATCCCAAGGTAGGGAATATGTTAAGATGCTTCCAATTTAATACTGCATAGTCTTAAACAACTTCAATGAACTAGCAAATGCTAACCTCCTAGTATGATATTGTAATTTATTGAATGCCTCAGAAGTATTAGTCTGATTAAGAATCACTGTAGAATAGCATGTACTGAACACTCACCACCTAGATTCTTCCTTTCCCATGTTGGAAAAAGCTTAATGGACTTATTTGTGACTCACGAAAATCACCCAAGGGAGTTGGATGCAGTAGTTGAGTAATGAAAGGTTTAAGAAAACATGGAAACTAACCTTCAGTAACCTATCTACTGAACACTTTAAAATATGCTGAGACACAACACGTGTCACATTACTGGGGTTTCTTGGTAGAGTCCAAGAATACCGCAGGAATTTTAATTCACCATTGCCATAAAAGGAAGCAATGGATTAGTCTGATCTGATAAACTAGGTTGTCCTGTGTTGACCTACTGTGACACATCTGTTAGGGCTGATGAAAACCTGTGCCAGACGGAAGAGACATGGTTTGCAACTGCAGTATGTGACAGATTTTCTTCCTACAGATTTTAGCTTTGTTTGTGATTTTTAAATTCTATTATTTGAGGGGCAGATGAGTGTTTCAGATGATTTTGGAGTACTTTGAGTCTTTTTGGCAACTTTAATCTGTCAAACAACCAGCATTCAAATGTACCAAATTGCTGGAGGAGTGGGGTTCTTCACTGAAATATGCTAAAATAATATGCTAGATGGCTGGATATTCTGCTATGTGGGTGAGGTAATAAGAGCCCTCAAATGCAGTTTTTGTAAACTCCAATGTATCAATACATTGATTTGAAAGTTTGATGTCAAAAAATAAATTTTAACCACATATTAATTAAGGTTGAAAAGGCTGAAACGTGATTTTTAAATTTTACCCTGTGAATACAAAAACTAAAGTCAGCTCTAAATAGGCCAGACGAATAATAGTAGAGAGCTGCACCCAATTGCCATTATAACTGTATTGACCATAAGTGAAACATACGGCCCTTTTTTGGTGCATTTCAACAAAATAAGGTGTTTTGTTATGGCCTTTTCTTAATATAACAAAATTCCCCTTAAGATCATTAGGGAATTTATTCATATCAAGTAAAGCCCATGTAAGAAACAGAAAGCAGAAGTACAATGAATAAAGAATAAGCTGTAGCCATTCTGGGGAGTCACTGAATATTTTGTTAACTTAATTTAATTAAATTAATTAAATCAATTACCAATTAGGTGGAATTGCTATTAGAAGGCAAATTCCTTGCAGAGAGACAATAATATTGTATTTCACAGGTAACTGTGATGCTGTTGCTTCACAAATAACTACACATACAAGTCTACATTAAAATCAGATTTGAAAAAGCACTCTTCAGAAGTTCAAAAAAAACCAAACTAAAATTGTCTTTAGAATTTTAGAAGGCACTTTCTATACATATGTTTTTAATTATTTTTCCTCCTTTCTGATTTTTTTTATTTAATGCACACAGTACAAATTCTGATACTTTCTAGAAAAATAAATATTCCAGCATTGAACAACAGTTCAACTAACAAAAAAAAAAAAGGTGAAAAATAACTGAAAAAAAGTGTCTTTTAAAAGAAAAAACCCAATCCCTAAATACTGATTAATGGGGAAAATACTGATTAATGGAGAAAAAAACAGGCTAGAAGGCAAAAGTTATTAAAGTTATTCACACCTTTTCCTAATGTAGGTGACTCTTCTTAAATAGGAGTCCATTAACCTAAAAAAGTTATAACTATCTTGTTCTTCTTTGCAGCCCACATGGAATGAAGTTATTCAAACCTCATGTGTTTTATCCAACTGAGAGCATTCAAGTAAGAAAAATATTCAGTCCAAGATTAACAGCATTTTAATCACTCAATAACCCTCTTCATATGACTCACATCCTCTCTTTCTCTCAGAATTAATCACGAAGTTACATTAGGAGACATCAACCTAGAGGTTTTTGAACTAACCACTAGATTCCATCAATGCCTGTCACTAGGCATTGATGGTGATATTCATTTGTGTTGTAAGACATTTGTCTGCAGCCTGATTAACTTCATAAAGGACAAGAATTAACAACATTAAGCAGCACCACACTGCAACACTGGAACATGCCTTTTTTCACTGTCGTCGGAAATTTCTCATTTGTAGGATTCACTGGATATGCATCCAGCTTTCCTTGAGTTTCCAGCCATCGTGTATTTAGTTGTTGCTTTAGCTCTGGAGTATTTGCTGTCTGTGTTATCGCTAGGAAGGCAAATATTATCTGCTACATCAAGCACAACCTTGTGGCAACACGCCTTTCATAGAGAAGTAGTAGAACTTACTTAAAGACCCTCTGTCCTCACTGGAGCTGGTTGGAAACATTGTGCCAACAGAGCTTTGAGTACATGCAAGGACATTGCTGCAGATTAGAAATTAAAGAACACTCACCTCCCATGAAAAAAAAAATCTCAAACTATAAAAAGTAGCTGTAAGAAAAGGAGGTGGAGATTATTATGCTACTTAGAAATGAAGGTTCAATTTAAAAACAAAATAAATCATGAGAAATCAATCGCCAAGCAAGAATCATCTCATACCAGCAATGGTTTCGGTTAGCTTTTCATCATTTTATATTTCTTTTCTGCATGTAGACCTCAGTGTATGCTTGAAAACACCAGAACTTTTCTTCCCCAATCATCAATTTCAACTGTAAAGCCCTTCTCTCCACAAGCAGCTGTCACTGAGTGCTTGTGCTCCTGCAACTCCAAAATCAGAGCTTCAGCCACATGTGACATCACCTTGTGACATCTCTCAGAGTGCTGACTTAAGAGTTTTGTCCTCTTAGAAAGGCATATCACAATCCGCACCAGGAGAAAATAAACTACACGTACTCATTTGAAATTCTTAGTTTGCTTTGTTCTGAACAAACAGCATGGACAGGTTTTTCAGTTCATACTGAGTTAGGCCAAAAATATTTTTAAAAGCTGAAATACTTAGTTTCATTTTGCCCCTTAAAACTCCTCGCACGAAAAGAAGACTTTCCAAACAAAAGACATTTTCAAGACATCTAAAAGCCAAAATATTTTGTTTCCAAAATTCTGGAGGAGTCTATTTGAAACCAAGAAACTTATTGAAACAAACATAAATTTGCTAAATATATTGTGATGATAAATATTCCTTTGGGGAAAAAAAAATTGTCAGTGTTGCGCTAGTATAGTTCTGCTTCTTAGTTCTATTGAGCCCACGCATTTGTGTCTGCAGTTTTGTTTGATGCACTAAGGAAAAGGATATTGCATTTCTTCCAAAAATTTAAGCAAATGTAGACCTTACAACGTTATTAATTTTGCAAGTCATCCTGAATTGTTTTTGATTACTTCTTACCTGTGAGCAACAATTACCACAAAGACCAATTTCAGAAACTGGCAAAGTGAAAATAGCGCTACATTTATTCCACTGTTTTATCTTAGAAGTGTTGCAAAAACAATTAGCAAGAAACTGAACCATTACTGAAAACTGCATTTCATTATTCTTCTCTCAACCTAGTTCTTTGCTTTGAGGACAGCCTTTGAAATGAATAAAATAGAATAAAAATTATATGCTCAGAAATTATTAATAAAATTGCACATTGTTTGCCCAAAGCCACATGAATTGGTGGGAGTGTGAATATAACATCAGAATATGTAATTTCTTTATATATTTCTCTATAGAAATTAATTAGTTGATATGACAGATATATGGTCACATAATATTATTAGTATTGTTCTTCTTGTGAAAATAGCCAAAATACCGGTAACAGAAGTAAATATACCAGTCACAATAATCTCAATATCGCTGCCTTTTTATAGAATATCCTAAATGATAGACAGGGCATCTTTGAAGAAATATTGTATCTAATATAATTTCTGCTTTCGCTTAACTCCTGTATCATATCAATATGACATAACAGTCAAGTACGGAAGTTGTCTTTAGACATTTCTGCAGCCCAGAGTACATTTCTAGAGGTTTTCTTCTAAATAATGGTTGTAGCTAAGACCTGTTGTTTGCTATTAACAATCACTTATTCCTGTTAAAGGGGGAAGAAATAAGCAGGAGGAAGGGTGAGGGGTAGAGAGGTTTGCACTGTCCTCCAAGGTCGGAATTCCTACTCTTTTACATGAGAGGAATGCAAGCTTTAGGGAGAACTGCAGAGAGTTGAGCTAGAGCAATGGAGTCAAAACCTGGTCTCCCTTGCAGAACAATTCCTATATAAACGTAGGGGATATTGTTATTCTTTTCTTGCCCCGTGCTGCGGTTGAGGAACACATTTGTTTCATAACCTCCAAGATTTTATTACAAATTGGCAATACCTTTACCTATATTTTAGATCTCTTTCTATTACAATTGAAATAACTCAACATCCTTTGAGTGCATCAATGCACAAAATCAATGAATTTCAACACGTAATTTTTTAGAAATTTTCTGCCATACTTTGAAATCCTATTTTTACTTTGATGGCATCAATTTCTTTATAAAAAGCTTCAGACTTATGAACTTGATCCTTCATAAACTTTCAACACTGTTCCTATGATTGTCTTTATGGCACAGTAGAAAAGAAGATTGTCACACTCAGCCCAGGTTTTAGAAAACAGAGCTGTGACTCTTTAGCAGTATAAAATGGTGAGTGGGAATAAACATAAAGTCCACATCAATCAGATTCTTTGTTTCTCTGGAGAGAGTGGGGATGTGCCCAGCCCAGAGAGACTGCAGCACTGCTCTGCAAACACCTAAAGGTTTACTGCACTGACAGCGACGTGAGGGATGGAAGGATGTTGCTACTCACCCATTTACTCCACTCAGTCAGGATGTGTTTATTTCAGCACAGAAGCCAAGGAGAGTGGAAACTTTACTGTAACTATCCAGAAACAAACTCCTAGACTCTGAATGGGTGCTTAGCAGCAGGCAGTGGATTGGAACAGAGGGTACGCGCAGAGGGTACGTGCAGAGGGTACATCACATAATGATGCCCAGAGGTATAACATTCAGCGTTATCAATATCCCATGTCCCCAAAATGGAAAGAAAATATTCTCTGGTTATCAGCAGTCCTCAACCCCACACAGAAAATTTGTTCAGTGTAACAAAATGACAAAATGCAGCAAGTATTGTTTCTTTCCTGATTTTCTCACTGAAACAGTCCTTAGATGCAAAATCCAAAAAGGGTTAAGAATCAGTTTAGGAGAACATAAATGCTTTTCCTAGGGCTTACACTTTCAGACATTAGTTCATCAGAATTAAATCAAGTCCTTAAAGCCTGATCTGATCAGAAACTTGCATATTTTAAAGGATCAGTTTTAATTTCTGAGGCCAACATTAACTATGCATCAACTACTCCCTGTGCAATAGTTTCAAATAAGTGATAAAGCAGTAAGCATATCTCATGCCACTGAATGACATGTAAGAGGGTCATAACTGTAAACTTACTCAGGACAGTAAAAAAGTCACATTCTAAAAAGAAGAGATCATAATGTGCATTAAGTGAAAGTTAAATACACGATAAAAATAAACTATCACATTCATATTCTTAACTGCAACATAATTTAATATAAAGTGAGCTCCACAATCTACATATATTCATGTTTTTCATAATGTTTGTACGCAATTGAAAGTAAAAGTGGTTCAGCTTTTGTCTCATTTACACCTTTGTAATCCAGATTAATGTAAGCATGTAGAATCAGACTGATAAAAAAAAATTAGATGTCAAGGAAGAATACGATCTTGTATTGTGTGACTTTTTATAATAAATTTTCTTAATGCTTCTTAAAAAACCATGAGCTTGTTTGCAAATATAAGAAAATGAAATTGATAAAATTCTAGTTCCATTATTTGATATCTCATAATGGTTTAGTTCTTTCACTGTCTTATAAACTTTATTTCAAGACTCGCAATAAAAGGAGGATAGGAAGAAAAGGTGTTTCTAAAATCTTTCTTGACTAATACTTTTTTGTAAAAATACAGTTTTTCCACCTACCAGTTTACCTATCATTCTGTAATATGAGATCAAGCAAAAAATAACCAGAAATAATTCTTTATATTCAAATACACCAACAAGGATTCTTTCCTACAAATTATTTCAAAGTATGCTATGACAGGGCTATTGTACTTACTTTAAAATCTTGGAAGGCAGTCATAACATTCATTTTTCTGAAAAGTAATAAACATAGCTCACAAGATATAAGTCCAGATTACCTTCCTTTTAAAACTGACTCTTCTGCTTTTTAGAATCAAGCACTTCTTTTTTCTTGAAAAATATGGAATCATGAAAGCATATTTATTACATATGTTACATAAATGCAGAGCTACCACTAAATAATGTACTTTGCACTTAAGCACTAGCATGGTAATTTTTTTATTTTTAGAAGGTATGGCTTGATTTATATGTATTCCTGTCTTTTCAATAATACTCTAGAGACCCTATGGTTTCTACTAGCTGTACATGTTATTTCTTTTGCCACGAGAGACAATTATTTTATATCAAGCATAGTCAACCTTTTATGGTTTTCTTTGTTTTATTGCTTTCATCTTATAACATGATCATTGCCATCTAACCTAATTTAAATGCACAGATCCATTTCTGGACAACATGAGTAAAAAATATGCAAGTTTTCAAATGCCAAGGTCTGTAAATAATCACTACAGAAATTTAGGGGATGTTTTTTGCTAGAGGAATGCATTTTCCTTTCATTTTCTATTCTCTTTCATCCTAGTAGCATTTGCTTTGAAAATCCATGTTTCCAGGCAATAACAAGGGCATAAAGTTATTTTCTGCAAATTGTGCAGTTCTAAGAATCTTTGTTTCTCTTAAGCATCTCTGCCAAAGTGGTTGTATAAGCATTTTCCAATTACACATCTAAGTATTAAGCAGTTCTAATACATGCAAAGGCACAATTCTCTGCACACTTGTGCTAGGTCTTCCCCATCAGCTTCTATTTGACACATACCCTTTTAACACAGTTAGAAATGGAGCAAGAAGCCCCTTAAAC
The DNA here is from genome assembly GCA_013396775.1 of Cephalopterus ornatus. Lineage (NCBI taxonomy): Eukaryota > Metazoa > Chordata > Aves > Passeriformes > Cotingidae > Cephalopterus > Cephalopterus ornatus. The sequence goes on along the minus strand of VZRE01003378.1, from coordinate 18,807 downwards.
AGCTAGGTACAGAACAGAGGAGAAAAAAAAAAAGTGGAAGGGGAACAATTTTAGTTTTTAAATAAGACTTACAGGTATTTATAGTGAGCCCAGAGTTCTGTGCTGTGTTCAGTACAGCTTTTATAGCTGCTGGACTAAAACGCTACATTTGACTCCCTCACTTTTCCTTCCTTTCAAGCAAGCTTCCTGAAATTCTCCTGAGCTCAATGCTCAAAAAAGATGGGACCTCTATGTAATTTCAGTCTTTTCAAAAATTCCCCTTCCTTCTGTAGCCTCCATTTGTCCTGTTCTCACCAAGACAACTTTCTAATTCACTGTTGCCTGCAGGATGAATTGCATAACACTTTTGGGCTGCATTTCCTCTTCAGTTTGATCAAAGAGGGAGGCAAAGTGGGTCTGAGTCAGGTTGAGCTGTGACCAAAGCAGGTCCTTCAGAGGCAGTTGCTGGAGCTTCTTGGAAAACTTGTAAAAGAAGAGGCAACTTCAGCTGCACCCCAGGAACCATCTTCCCAGGCAGAAAAAGATTTCACCTTTTACCCATTTGTTGCAGCATGAATGGATGGAACATATGGTATCTTCACTGCACAGCTAGTGAATTTGAATCCTATAACTAGGTGCACCATGCTCCAAAATGGCAGATACAGCCAGATTCCATGTTAAAAGGTGATATGTCATAAGTAGAATCAATGTAAAACATCAGTATGTAGAGTATCCTCCTCTCACGCTGTACTTATTTAGCAAATGGGAAACTTTTGCAAGAAATGTCAGTTAAAACATTTGTTAGATTACACAACCTTAAGCAATTTGTGTTTATCAGCTTTTTAGAAACTAGTGCTTTTAACCTAAAAGTTTCCTTTTCAGCAGAAGAAAAATGAATACTGTGAGTTGTAAAAATATGTGATAGTGGTGTCTTTCACCCTCTAAATACTTATCTATAACTCTACATATTTTAACTATAGCACTCTACTTTTCCACTTGTTAATTTGCCTTTCATGTCCTTGGAAAAACGCTCATCACTCTTTCAGCTCACAAGTATGCTGAAGTCAATGACAACCAGACTGATTTCCTTGCTAACCGATAAGCTGGTCTCTTTTACTAGATATTTCAGAATTTATAGAATAGATTTTGTCTTTGTAAATTAAGAATTTAAAAATACATTGGTATATTTTCATATCAGCTGATGACCTTCCACGTTGTTTCTCCTCACTATACAGTCAGTCCATTGCAGGGAGTGAAATCAGGAAAAGCTGTTGAACTGATGTTCTAGCTTGATTATAAGTTCTACATCTATGCTTGTTCTGACTGGGATAGAGTTACTTTTTTTCACGGTAACTAGTATGCAGTGATGTTTTGGTTTTGTGCTGAGAACGGGGTTGATAACATAGGGATGTTCCTATTATTGCAGAGCAGGGCCTCACACCGAGTCAAGGCCTCTTCTGCTCCTCCTCCACCCCATCAGTGAAGAGGATGGGGGTGCCTGAGGAGCTGGGAGGGGACACAGCCAGGACAGCTGACCCTCAATGACCAAAGAGATAACCCACACCACATGGCATCATGCTGAGCATATAAAGTGGTGGGGGAAGAGGAAGAAAGCGGGGAAGGGCATTCGGTGCTGCATCATTTGTCTTCCCACGTCACAGTAACGTGTGATGGAGCCCTGCTTTCCTGGGGATGGGTGAACACCTGCCTGCCCACCCAAAGGAAGGGTGATTGAATTACTTGTTTTGCTTTGTTCATGCACACAGCTTTTGCTTTCTCTCTTAAACTGTCTTAATCTCAACCTATAAGGTTCATCATTTTTACCCTTCTAATTCTCTCCCTGATCCCACCCTGGGGAGTGAGGAAGTGGCTGTGCAGGGCTGAGTTCTCAGCTGGGATTAAACCATGACATCACAACAAATTCATGATGAAGGAAAAGATTTGCAGAGCAAATATTTTTAGAGTGAGTATTTCACAGCTCACACACAAGATAAACAGAGCAGAAACAGAAATCGGAAAGTGACTTTCTGTCCAAGAAAAAGAACAAGGTCCTGAGCCCATACCATAAACAGAATAGCTCATCAATATAATTTTGCAGACCTAAATTTAACAGGGTCTAGGAAACAAGACAGTCCCAGTCACCTTGCATTATGATGCATAATGCAAATACATATTTTTCCTCACATGTATCCAGATTACTTTTAAACGGTGATTTTTTTCATTTAACTTGACATACAATTTAGTTGATAAAACAAGATTATTTTAATCTTTGGTTTGCAACAGATAGTTAACCACTGTACATAGTTAAATAATTCCCAGCAATCCAATGACATCAGGTTTAAATAAATTACTTCACCTGAAGTGCAATATTTTTCATAAATGTTATTTAATAATGTTTTTACAATAATGTAATGTTTTACATTTCTTTGTACTGGGTATTATGCAAAATTATGAGCTATAACAGAACTAACATTATGAAAAAAATATTTCAAACAAGATGCAACATCAGTGAAAGAGATCTAACAAAGTATCACTTTGACTTTACTCCTTCCTGTATTAGTTGTCTGTTTTCTCCTTTGCTCTTGACATTCATGTTTTCAGTATAGTCACTCTATCTTTTGTCAGTTTTCAGTTCTTTCCTTTCTCAGTCTTTTCTCTTATTTCTTGCTGCACCTATTCTTCCCTACTATTTTTAATTACTCTGCTCCTGTGCCATTTTCAACCATCATTTGGGCTCAGCAAAAGTGCAAAACCATCTCCCACAGGGAAAGAGCTGCAGGAAAAAAAAATTACATTTTTCCCTCAGTGAATCTGAGGCTTTTTCAAGTGAAAATACTTCAAGAAATGATTTGCTGAAATTTACTAGTTTAACGGGGGAAAACTTGCACCTATCTGCTATTTAAGCAGTAATGTGCTTTAGAAGTAATTCAGTCAGGCAGTCCCAGTTAGGGTAGCCACACTGGTGAATGTGGTATTGAAACTGCAGAGATAGAGACTACCTCTGGCTTACTAAAGATTAGTTTTATTCTTTCTTGGGTGCATATTCTTACTGCTTCTCACAGGTGCAAATGCCAAAGGACATAAACATGAGTGCAAAAAGTTAGTAAATTCTTCTGGGTCACCACTTACATGTATTAGTTACATGTTGAACTAAACCAGTGACAAAATATGGTTGTAGGAATACTAGCTATAAAAAAAGTAGGAAAAAGTTTCAAGAGACATTGTATGTTATCATTAATTTATTATATGCCCTGATTTTTATGTACTATACAATTTAAAATGGAAATATTTTCTTACAGAAGTTTTCTCAGATGAACTTTGCCTCAAAGGATAGGTTCAGAATGTTTCAAGTGCAGAACTGTGTTATTCCAGATTGGAAACTATTTGAAAAAAATGAACATCCCCTTCATCTACCCCAAAACTGTGCTTTGAACAAAATCTTTCAGTTTCACAAGTAATTCTGAGAAAACCTAGAAGCAATTATTTTCAAAAGCTTATTTTTAATAATTGTATTGGTCTTAACACCCAGCAGTTTGGAAAAATGTTGGAATCCCTATATCTACTGTATTATCAGACAGAAAACAGTTTCTGCCCTTAGCAGAGGATAGAGCACATAGGTGAAAAAACTCTCTTGACAGGAAATAAAGTCAGGTGAAGTACAATATATTCAGTGTATCCTAATTTAGCAACTTGTAACCATCTTCATGCAATACTGACATTTAGGCTTCCAAGCCTATATACAATTCAGTATAAGCACATACTTGGAGAAATGTATGACTTTACACAGGATTATTTTTCTGTACCCTGGAAAGACTGGAGAAAAGCATATTTACAGAAAGGATATGAATTTCATGCACTTTGTCATGGCAAGATAATTGTCATTTTAAAGAGCTCTTCATGCTGGTATTTCAGTATTTACAATAAGGCCTATGGGAGCTGTGAAGTAGCCATTTTACGCACAAAATTTTCCTGTGAAGTTAAGGAATAATAAAACATCATTTCAAAGAAAATAAATGCAGGAAATGTTTTCTGTTCTATTTCACAGAAGAAGGTATCTGAACCTTGACGTTAATAAAGCAAACAACTTCCATTTTTATCTATGCATGTTTCAGAGCTGAGTGATGTGGTTGACACTCCTGAAGGACAGAATGCCATCCGGAGGGATCTGAATAAACTTGAGAAGTGGGCCCATGGGAATCTCATGAGGTTTAACAATGCCAAGTGCAAGATGCTGCAGCTGGGTTGGGGCAACCCTTGGTATCAATACCGTCTGGGGGATGGACGGAGAGAGAGCAGCCCTACTGAGAAGGACTTGGAGGTGCTGGTGAATGAGTCATTGGACACGAGCCATCCATGTGCACAGGCAGTCTAGAAGGCCAATCACATTCTGGGCTGCATCAAAAGAAGCAATTCTGTCCCCTGCTCTCATGAGACCCCATCTGGAGCGCTGCATCGAGCTCTGAGGCTGCCAACACAAGGAAGGACATTGGCCTGTTCAATTGAGTCCAGAAGAGGGCCACAAAGACAGAACACCTCTCCCATGAGGAATGCCTGAGAGATTTGGGTTTTTTCAGCCTGGAGAACATAAGGCTCCGGGCAGATTTTACTGCGGCCTTTTGGTACTTAAAGATGGGGATCAAAAAATAGGGACAGACTTTTAGTAGGGCCTCTTATGATAGAACAAGGGGTAATGGCTTTAAACTAAGAGAAGGCAGAATCAAACTATATGTAAGGAAGAAATATTTTACTGTGAGAATGGCAAGACACAGAGCAGGTTGTCCAGAGATGGTAGATACCCCATCCTTGGAAACATTTAAGATCAGGTTGGACAGGGCTCTGAGCAACCTGATCTAGGTGGAAGATGTCCCCCTGCTCATTGGAGAGGGATTGGACTAGATGACCTTTAAAGGTCCCTTCCAACACAAACTATTTTATGATTTTAATAAAGCAACTCCAACAGATTTGCTAAATGAAATTAAATAGAAAATTCTTTATAATTGCATATGTTTAAATGAATAGTGCAAAAGAGCAGGACAACTAAAATACTTCCAATTGACTTGCTTGGTGCTCTTTTTGTTATAGTACCTGCTACAAAAGTAAAATGAAATGACATAATAAAGTGTTAGCATGTAAAATGTCTCAGTGAAATGGCTTGTAAATTGCTAGGTGTCGTATATGACATATACATATCTTTGGTGTTATATTTTCCACGTCTTTAATAAGCCTTCTCTGAAAATGAGACATGATCACAAATTACAGTAAAAGCACAAAATCCAATGTGATATTACTTTTTTTTCTCAGTAACATATCAACATTACATTTCATGTGACTACACTTCCTTCTCCCAGTTGTCCTACAAAATGAGGCATACCAGCATCTCTGAATTTCTCAGAATCATAATCATGTGCACTTCAGTGGAAATTTATTGAAATAACTTTAATTGTGAAGTATTTGGTATATTTCTTAGTATTAGCTAACTGAGACCAGTGTATGCAGACACATATGTTCTACTTTTCTCAACAAACAAGTCCAAGCATCTCTCTTCCCCTTGCTAGCTTACTTCACTATTTGAGGATGAAGGCACATACTACCAGGTTCAGTTAAATTAGACCTCTGAATCCCAAAACATTCAAGATATTGAAAATAAGTTGTCAAAACTCCAGAAAAAATATATTTCTATTATTATCATCTTATATGATGAAAATAATACATCTGCTTAAAATCTTAGCACACAAGATAGTCTCCAGACATTTTTTGCTTTTGTGATCTGTGGATTAGTCAATTACAGTACATCAGATCTCATGAGCTTGTGATATTATTTCATAAAACAAATTCTGAGTTCTAAAATCAGCTCATATGAGCAAGTGTTCAACAACCAGTTTAGAGCATTTACTAAAGTAAAAAGAAACTATTTGCACATTACATAAATAACTGCCCTTCTTCTTAACATAGTTTACAAGTACTTGAAGTTCCTATTGTACTTTTTTCTCACAGTGAAAACTTTTCTAGCTTCACTTTCCTCTAAGTAAAGACACAAGTTTATTTTTCATGTAGCTAATTCTGGAAGTATCACAGGAATCATCTTGAGTACTTCCAGTGGCAGAAGAGTGACCTTAGCCATTTATGTTCAGTATTGGTTTTGCCATGACCAAGATGCAGTTGCAATCAGGACAGAACAGCTGTAAGAGAGCACAAGTCTTTGTCTAGCACATGATCTTCATCATGCTAAAGCTAGTATCTAACTCAGGAGGCAGTTAACACACACTTCCACATCTCCTTTCCTCTTTGATAAGTGTGCCTCTGACAAGGATAACCACAGTAGGACTATAATTCCTTCAAACATCAAAGGACTATGCAGATGTGATTTGACATGCACGTTTTCCCAACATGTGAGGCTGATCAGCTTCAATAAAACAATTATAGAGAATCTTGTTGCTTCTGTAATAGTTGTCTACTTTGCCAACCTTTCCTTAGGTAATCATGGCATTCTTTCATTCTACTATCTCTACTTGATCTGGGTATTGCAGGGGTGCCCCTCCTCAGACCTCCCTGCAGGTGGGCTATAACTGTATCACCAACAATTATTTTGCCTCTCTTTGACCTGAAGTCATAGCAAAATTCACTTGGAGAGCATCAAGCAGACTGGTACGTGACCTAAAACTGTATACGGCATTTCTCCTTAAGAAGTTAGGATTATGACAATAAAACAGGAGTGCAAAATTCAGACCTTACACTACTGGGAACTTGACTAATACTTCAGTCAGAGGCAAGTATCAGTGTTTGTTGTATAAAAACACATTTTTATCTTTAACCTCCAGGAAGCATCTATTGTGCAAGTTTAATTAAAGAAAAACACATCAATATGTTGTTGCAGCCTTACAGCAATGTTAATCAGACATTTACTCTTTTGGCATATACAATGTTGGCTTCTCAAAAGAATAATCTTTCACTCTCCCACAGGCACACATTGGAGGGAAGATTTTCCAGTTTTCACAGTCTACTTATAGATGGAAATTGTATTTTCATTTTTCTCTTCTGTAAAGAAAGGAATATTACTCCAACAAAATATAAGCTGTGTATCTTTCTTTTAGCAATAACAACAGAATAAGCAGAAACTGAAAATCTAAAGTTGTTGCAGTGCTGTCAGACAGGTCACTAGAAAAGCAAAGACTGTGTTTCTTTGCTTATGTCCTTGTTTAAGTCCAGCTGGTAACTAAGCACCACATAGCTCACTCGCCTGCCCCTCCACCCAGTGCAATGGGGACAAGAATTAAAAGTTAAGCTTGTAGGTTGAGATAAGAATAGCTTAATCATTGAAACAAAGTTAATAATAATAATAGTAGTATTAATAATAATAATTAAAAAGTAAAACCCAAGGAAAAACAAGTGATGCACAACACAACTGCTCATCACCCACTGACCAATACCAGACCCTGCCCCTGAACCACAATTGGAATCCCTTCCAGGTAACTCCCCAGTTCATATACTGAGCATGACATTCTGTGGTATGCAATATCCCTCTGGCCAGTTCAGGTCACCTGTTCTGACTGTGCTCCCACTCCGCCTCAGCTTTTTTTGTGCACCTCCTCACTGGCAGAGCATGAGACACTGAAAAGAAAAGTCCTTGACTTAGGGTAAACACTACTTAGCAACAAGCAAAACATCAGTGTGTTGTTAACATTATTCTCATAATGAATCCAAAACACTGCACTGTACCAGCTACTGTGAAGAAATTAACTCTATCCTAGACAAAACCAGGACAGCTTACTTATAAGTAATTAATGAATTAAAGCACCACTATCTTACTTAATCTGTTTATTTTTCTTATTCAGGTAAGAGTTGTCAGTTGCAGTGGTGTACTGCATCTTGAGTTTAATCTGAGTAGTACTTACTTGTCAAAGACTCTTTCCAGCTGACAGAACTGTGAAAAATGCAATTATACAAAGCTGATAGATTATTTCTTTCAAGAAGCAGAAACTGTCACATTTATTCACACTGCATGTAGAAGCCTGCACACAATTTTGTCAAAATGTGAAGATATTATGGACAGACATTGGCAGAAGTATTTTCAGGTTTTTAGTGTGTCCGTATTATGCCTATATCACCAACACAGCTTAGAAAGCATAAAAAAAAGTATTCAAATAGAACATATTAACTTCTCTTCTTAAAAAGGACTGTAATTAAGTTTTCCTCTTTCCCTGATTGATGTTATCTTTAATTATTATCTTTATCATCTCATCTCTCTTCCCTCAACAAAAATGATGCTAACACATACACTGAGAGGACTAAAAAGGAAGCAGAGGGGAATATGGGATGACCCACATAAAAAGCTACTGAAGCTGGTAAGAGCTTAAGTCTCTGCAAAATTTTTTTTTTTTCCCTTTTCCACTTCTACCAGCTGCAACACAAAGAAGGGAGCATGACCTTCACAAATCAAGTGACCTCGTAACTGCTAAAAAGATAGAACCTCTCTCTTATAATGAAAGGGTCCCACAGAAAGATGAACCACTTGTCTACTCACAGGACAGAGTAGGACTTCTTTCCAGCCACAGAGCAAAATGAACTTCCAGTCTCTGGGATTGAAAACTTGGACCTGAAAATAGGAACGAACAGTCTCATAATGTCCCAGGCGGAACCCAAGAACATGATTCATTCTGCTGCCAGGTGAATCTCTCCTAATTGATCTCAAAAACTAGCTTCTATGCAACTAAAAGCTAAAGAAAAATCTCTTGCTTACAATTTAATATAATAAAAGATGCTGTAACAATGGAATCTATAAATTCATTTATACATATATATATATACAGAGAGAATATATTTGAATGCAAACTTAAAAGTTAACATTTAAGATGGAAAATAAAGTATACAGATGCATTTTTTTCTGCAATTAAAGCCATGCGAAAGCCATGCTAAACTGCTGAAAGAAATATTATGCAAAGTAAGTTTTTGTTATTCTGGATTTTCCTTAAACATCTTAATCTAAGGTCAGATTTGCAGTCTGGGGAGTGAGAAACAAGGTTTGATTGTTTTGTTTCCAGAGCTAAATAAAGTTGGAAAATTGTGATTAATCCTGTATCAAAAAGCAAGACAAAGTTAGTTAAAAGTACAACTGCCGAAAGTTTAACCTGAAAACTCAAGATCTGAAGCTGAATATTTTTGCAGAGCTATTAGTGTAACATTCTGGCTCATATCCACCACTAATATCAGATAGATAGAAAAGCAAATACACTTAACATGTGGTTAATAGAAAGTCTTTAATTGCTGTCATACAGAAGTCCCCAGAAAAAAATTCTATATTTTCCCCTTTTGATGGCTAAAAAGTTTCAATGGTTGCAGAATGATTGTACTGTAACAGGTGGGAATTATCTAAAACCCTATTAAGTGGCTCTGTTTCTCTTCTTAATAGAGATTTGAATGTCTAAGTTGGAGACACGTTGGTCAGACCCAGGCATAGATGCGTTCTTACAGTGCAGGAGGCCTCATGCGGAAGATAGTGACAAAGCCCTATCGACTTTAGCAGCAAAGCCCTCTTCTCTCTAGCATTATGGTCCAAGTCAAATACAATTTATGTCTGCTTTTCCCACCTCCTCCTTCTCCATCAGTACCACTCCCCAGCCAGTGCCTGATGTGCTGTTTTGCCACTGGGCACTCAGCCTTTACCATCAATAACCAGCTGCCTTAGCAATTGGCAGCTGCTGTTACCCTTTAGGGGCTCTCAACTATTGAGTAGTGTATTTGCATCCCTAATTACTAACTTACTCAAATGCCATGACAGTGTTGGTTCCTGAGCTTCTAAATTAAAATCTTGATAAATCTTGTCAATTTGGTGAAAGCCCAAGGCAATGAACAAACACAAACAATGAAGTTGCTTACTGGATGGATACAAAGCCTTGGATTGATTGATTTATTTATTATTTTTAAAAGGTACCAAACATGTGGAGCCGCATCAGAACCCAAATGCAATTTCAGCAAACTTCCATTAAGCAGTGAAATCTGGAGGTATTCAAACAACTCAACCAAGCAAGACAGTTTCACGTGCTCATACTTATAGGAGCAGCTAAGAAGAAGAAAATATAAAAGTAATAATATTGTGGTCCTGAGCTAGCCAGAGTTAAGATTAGTGTGTGTGTGAAAAGAATCACAAGGTCAAGCTGGAAAGCTGCTTGAAGCATGGTTCAGTCACACGAATGCATGTGGTATGTGAGAGATAAGGAAACATCTGCCTGACTGGAGAGCTCAGACCCAAAGTCCGTAGAGAGGATGTAGAGTCTGTATAGAGTTATGGAGTAATAAAGTTACAAGAGAGTTCTGCCTGGACAAAAGTCTGTCCCACTTGAAGTCACTCACCATAAATGGTGCAGTGTGAGGACCCTTTTTCCAACAATGGTGCCCCATGTACCACACATACTGACACAGACTAACACACAAACCCTTTGACAAAGGTTAAGCCTGCAAAGCAAGCTGCTTAAGATGTGAAAAATGCTGTAAATCAACACCATCAGAGCAAAGTTCGCCCCGTTTGCTATTCAGAAATTAAAAGTATATTCCATCTATTGAATTTTTTTACATGCCTGCAGAGCCTGGCACCAGAATTGAAGCATTAAAATCTATTTCAAAGCTGTTGCATGACTGTAAAGAGGATTCTCTAGAAATGCCAAGACAGCACCACAGGCTAGCACAGGAGGTGGAACAACCAACACTCATCCACAGACTTCAAAGATAGCCACCAAAGAACAAACAAGTATTAGCTTTCAAACTGCATACTGGTGGTGCTCGCCAGCAGTCAAAATCAGTCTCCCTGTTTCATTACCATTTCTTCCCAGGCTGTGCTCAAGACCTCACAGCTCTCTCAGTGTTCTCAAGATCTCCCCACAGCTCTCTCAACGTACTCCAGCCTTCTTAAGCAAGACTGCCACCAACTCTCTATCTCACTGCATCTCCGTCTCCAGTTCTGTCATATTCTTTCTTCTTGCCATCATCCAGTTTTGTCTCATAAGGCTTTTCTTTCCCCTTGCCTCTCTCAACTCCCCGAGGCTGTGTCTACATGAGAACATAGAAGATCACTAGGGTGAATCAGACCTGAAAGTCCATGTTGTGCACATTTCATATCTAGTTTCACTGCTGAAGAAAGTACGGGATTACAAACAAAATCATGCACCTCCTGATGTGAAAATCCGTAATCTTCACTTCACTTGGGTTTTCTATAATGTAAAGCAGTCATTTACCATGAAGTGCTTTTGACTAGAAATCACATCACCAGCACATCACCATACTGAAATTATGTCCCTTTGCATCCCTTTTAAAATATATTTTACTATTTGTTCTACGGGTTTTTTTGATTTATTAAAAGCACAGTAAGATGCTTACTACTCACAAAGTTGAGAACTTCCTGAGAAAAACATCAGGTTTGACTTTATTTTATGGGGGAGTGGGGGGGTTTATGTGGGAAAGAGGCCTTAGGTGACAAAAGATTTAAATAAAAAAGAGTAAATTTTTTTGGAAGTGTCATACAGAGAAAATGTCATTGTATTTTCACAGACAATATTTACACACATGAAAAAATAGGTCAGTATTAGCTTATGATTCTAACTCAATTTCATTCTTAAATATGTCTGTCATTGGTAGTGCATATCCTTTTGTGTTTCTGTCAGACCTTTTCCATTTCAGCCTTAAAGGAAAGGGAAAAAAAAAAAAAAAAAAAACAAAAACCAAACCCCACTTCTTTTTCCATTCTTGAATTTAATCATGTTTCCTCACTGTCTACTTCAATCTCCTTGCTCACCCTCTAGTAGCCTTCATATCTCCACAGCAGCACTATTCTTTCATTTCCTATGAAAGTTCCCAACAAAAGACTATGAAGAAAAATAGGTACATTACAGATCAACAAGGTTCACTACTTATCTCCTCTGACTGTTACATTTAAGAAAATTTATAATAAAGAAAGCATAAATCTCACATCCCTACCTCCCTACATCATAGGGGAGGTTCCCATGTAAAGTTTTGAGAAAGTCTGGATCAGAATTTTCATATACTATATGATATATGCATAATTTAAAGCTTGATATGCCCATATAGCTTTAAGGCTTTGCGTTTTATATTCTAAATAACAGTATTGATTGTTTAGGAGGTTTGGATTCTAAGCCTAACAAGACTGAAATAAGACTGATGCTGTATTTGGTTTACTAAACACATATTTTTCTCTTGAAAACCAACACATCTGCAGAAGTGTATGAGTGGACATATATATTTTTATGATCTGTCCGTCATATCTTAAGACATGCAGTAGTTATATACCTGTGTTGCATTGCTCCAAAATCACTGTGTTTTCAAGAAGAAAACATGAAAACAATACTTTCTCCAACAGATGTAGCCTTTTTCCTTCTTTTTTATGCCTGTGTAATTAAACAAATCATGCACTACACTGCAATATTGATTCCCAGGAAGCCAGAAGATTGGAATAGATGTTTCTGTCAACTTGCAACACCTACAAAGCAGATGAGGCCCTTCCATTATGTGTTGCATAAATATAATTTTCAGCTAATCATTCTGCTAAGGAAAATTTCAAAGGAAATGTCACGGAAATTTAATTTCAAGGAAAATTATGAACATGCTTTATTTGCACATTTTTTTAAAGGCAAGCATATTTATTTACATATTTTACAGAGGATTAAAAAAATAAAAAATCCATGTCCTATTTTGACATTTGGGCAACTTGTCAACATCACTTCAACAAAGCTTTTGAGAACCAAGTAAAACGAGGTCAAAGGGGAAAAAAAAAATTTGATGCAGCTATCTAACCATTGCTCAGCCCATTCTCCCACTACAGACTGCCGAGGAAAGATGAAAAGAATGTTTGATGAGAGCTTACCAGAGTACAGACCTAACATTTTTCTCTAAATTTCAGTGATAAAACCTATCACTCAGAGCTCCAAAAGAGGGTGTTTTACTGCTGCTCAGTTACTTTGTACTTTTTATACATACGTATATACACTCACATATGCACTCTTTCCTCACCTTTCTCCCATACATTTCAAAAAAACAAACTTTGCAGATCCACTGAGAAGTACTCAAGTATAACTTAAAGGTTACATGGTTACACATCCAAGAGCCAAGAGGCACACCAAAGGCTAAACTTTCAGGTTTATAATAGTGGCTCTCTCATTATTGCTCTTCATGGTCCCATACAGGTACAATAGAATATACTGATACCTTCCACTTCTTTAGAGGCAAAGAAATAACTAACTATTTCTAAATCTACTTAGTTTTTAAATCCTTTTACATTAAAATTAAGATATTAAAATTCAGTTAATAGGTTAACAAAACTGAGGTACTAACAGTTTGTCAAGGAACTCAAGAACATTGCTATCCAAGGTACCTAAAGGAACTCTATGGGGAGGAAAAAAAGAAATTCTTGTTCTTTCACAGATAATAATTCTATATAAATTGACTGTGATGAATGCTTTCACTGAAGTGAGATGTAAATACTACTCTCAGCAATTAAACTAAAAAGAGTTCAACAGCAGTTCTAAAGTTACTGAAGCATAACTCAAGTAAGTAATTAAGGCATAAAAATGCTACTTCAAATTTATGATAGACACAGCTCACATCTATAGGAATATATTCTTTTGGAATCCTTTTTTTCCAGTTCTGTTTCTTGGACAAGGATGAACATAAGAACAATTAATAATTTTTTGCTTCTTTGTTCTGCAGTGATAAACCAGACTGTCAATTGCTTATTTCACAACTTGTTCAGAATGTGGAATATGCAAGATTTTGGGTCTTATCCCTGCTAAAGCTCTCTCTCCTTCTATCCCCCATCTGCTGTGGAAGTAAATGGAGAAAGGTTTTTGTTAATATTTTAAAAGACCGTTTTCAGAAGGCAAGTGTCATTTTAATGGCAGGGATGGGTTTTTTATGGGTTAAGTTCTCTTGACTCTCATCTTCTTCCTGTTTATATATTAGCTAAAGTAACTTTAACACAATTAGGTTAGAAATTCTGAATATTTATGCCCATATATTGTAGACAGAAGAAGAGACAATGGGCTACTAAAACCAAAAAGCTCGACTGACAGTTTAAGATTTTTTAGCTTTGATACTGATTTATTCAGAAACATGGGCTTCCTTGTTTTCAAAAGGAGTAAGAATACAGAACTGCACAGCAGGAAACATAAATTAAAGCTCAGGCCATGGCATAATATATTGCCATTTATTTATCGGTATAAACACTTCTATAAGCACATCCAAAGCATTTATCTACTGACAAGTTTTACCCAACTGCTGCATAAGTGCCTGCAGCTATGGTAACATGGTACTCAACAGCTTTGGCACATCAAACGAGCAGAGTTAAAGGAAAATGGAAGATCTCCAAAGCCCAGGGTATGGCCTGGCAGTTATTTATTAAACGTATTTATTTGTCCTGAATGGGGATTTATTAAAATTTATTGTTTCCTCTGGAGTAACACAAACCCAAACTTCAGTACTGACTGAGGTGCTATCTTCAAGCTTATTCTTTATAAAGACCTCAGTGGCGTTCAGTTATTCCATAGCTACTTCCTAAAGGCAAGGGACACTTTAAGGCAACAGAAGCGACACAGAAGAAAACTGGTGAAAACAGAGTAGTGAAATTAACTTTAATAAAAGTATATAAATCAAGGGCATTCATAAGAAAAAGTCAATTACATTTCTTAAACTTCAGAAGAAAACACAGGGCACATTTTACGTGGAGTAAAAAGTGATAAAAGATATTCAGAACTGGGAAACAGAAGGGTAATATACCAGACATTCAGGCTACTTTAACATAACATTGTCACAGTCTAAGAGCATTGGGCATGTCATTTTCCTTAGCTTTCAAATTTTCCTTGATATTCTTGGAAGAGAGGCACTAAGAAGCACCAAGATGAAAATGAGTTGTTATTTAAACATAATTTGGAATTTTAACATTTCTTTACGATCCTTTTTGTTGACCACATCTTCCACCATCCACATCTGTAATCAAAGATTTCTTTTACTTTCTTAGAAACTTGTTGTGTTGTGACATTAATCTTGCCTAGTTTTAAAAGTGATTCCAGACGAAACTAACTAATAACAGAGGATTTTTTTTCATAACTTTTTTAATTCCATGAAACTGTGTGTACACAAACCTGAGAAAAATTTGAAAGACCAAGGTATTGGGGTAAGCCTCTTTTGAACTTCAAATGTCAGCATCGTGACAGATTTTGAGGAAAAGCCCTTCCCTACCCAGCAGGTACAGACAAGCAACTCTCTTTCAAGAAACAGACAGCAAAAATACAGCTGAATGCTCTGAATATCACCAAGATCATCACTCGAATCAAAAAGGGAGCACAAAATAAACAAATGAAGGCATGGAAGTGACTCTATTAATTCTGAGATTCACCTCAAGACATAAATCAAACAAAACTGAAGTGCGAAAAACCATTACTACTTCACAAATTGCTTCCAAAATTGTCTTGTTTCTGTCATAGGTTTGCTTATTCTAGGAAGTGCTTGGCAACTGTCAAAAATAAAGTCTCAATTCTTAGCTTTTTTCCTTGGGACAGGTAGGATTAATCATTCAGTCTTCGAAAAATGATCAGAAAGAGAGACTAAGTAGGATTAAGAGATACTGGAAAAAAAAAATCCAAAGGAAACTTCTAGCTTTACTTTCTTTTGAGTTAAAAACAAGTCAAAGTAATCCCATTTCAGACTGAAGGAGGGAGATATGGGGATATCTGGCTCATATAATTTGAATATTTAAGCAGGCTATCTTTGTCCCTTAATACTTGTAAACTGCATATGTATATGGATCTGCCTCAGGAAACCTTTGATTAGAACTTAGTTTTCAGTTCTGAAGGCCATATTTTAAAAAGTATATGTAGGAAACAGCATCTTTGTTGTACAACAACAATAACGCAAAGGCAGTATCCATCAATTTATCCAGGGTTACAGAACTGGGAGCTCCATACTAGTAACTATAACAGCACTTGGACTGAGCATATGCCACTGTGAATGGCTGCAATTATAGACTGAATGTTCTTTTAGTTATGACTGATTAATTTGTAATTTTATCAGCTATGATAAAACACTGTCATATTCCAGCATACAGTATTCTCCTGTATTCCTCTGGGGTCTTGATTTTATTCTTACTCTGAGAGGTACTTTGGCACCTAAATCAGTATCAATTTCAAGAGCTGCCTGTAATATGCATCTAGAAAACAGTGAATTCATGATTCAACATCTGAAAATGCTATTTTTGAACCTATTACTCACTTTGGTGTCAATGAAAATGATTACTAAATGCCCAAAACAACACACATACATGACACAACACCAGTAACGTGATTCAGCTTTGCAGTGTGTTTGTGAAAAAACACACTGACTTGCTATCCATCGGACAAAACAATCAGGACAGTTTTAGTATTTTTCCTTTTATTTTGTAATGATTTGTAATGATTTTAATATTTTTCCTTTTATTTTGTAATGATGTGCTTAGTTTAAATTTTTCATATTCTTAAGTTTAGGAAAAAATCTTGCATAATTTTTATTTAATTTTTCAGAAATGTAGTGATAAGAATTTTTTTGAGTGGCAAACTTCAGTTCAAGTATAAAGCTTCTTTCTAGCAATGAAGTATTTTAAAGAAGACCTCTGGACAATAGAACAGCATAAGCTCTCAGCAACAATACAAAATCCTTAGAGATAAAAACACTTAGAGGAACAATCAAACACTTACACTGGTTGCCCAGAGCAGATGTATAATTTTTGTCCTTGGATATATTCAAAACTCAGCTAAACAAAATGAGATGACTAGATCTGCTTTGAGTAGAGTGTGGGAATAAGAGACCTTCAGAGGTCCCTTGCAAGGAAAAACATTCTGCACTTTTATGATTCTATTTCACTAACTCTATGTAAGTAATTTTCTCCAAATCACTCTATTAAGAGAAGACAGACAAAATAATTGGAGAAATGAGAAGAGAAGCATAGGAAGAGTGAACTGGTTGCTCAGAGGTAATTGCTTAATTATTATCAGAACCAGAACCACCAGATAAGAAGTGCTGACAGTAAATTGGGCTGTTTATTCAACAGTATTTCAAGTGAGTATTTACTACTATGCTCTTGGTAGAATTAAGTCTAAAGCCAGACTGAAAGGCAAATAATGAAATTCATAGAAGCAAAGCAGGAAGCACTGAAAGGGAATAAATACAGGGAGAGACATATGGAGTAATTAAGATTCAAAGTTCTCAGATTATATATTACATTAGAGAGACAAGCAGAGAGAACAAAGCTAGTGGAAAGAGACAGAAGTCAATTTAAGACAGGAAGCAGTATGGCACTGGTGAAAGAAGGAAACCTACAGTTAGTGCCTAGGATGCATATAAGACAGAAGAATAAATTTACTGGTTATGGCATTGACTAGTGACAGATTGTGAATGGCATAAAACAACAAAGACCTCCTTATGCATATCAGTTTTGCTGCTAAAGTAGATCATATTCATTGAATCAATATGTCAAAGGGATACTAGAGAATAAATAAAGTCCACTAACATTGAGAGGATACGGTTTGCATCAGTTAAGAAAACATTTACTTAATTGAACAGGTTATAGTACATTATTATAACTGTATAAACATTGTTTCACTAGACCTGGTGGGAATCTGCTACAGACCACCCAATCAGGATGCTGACAGTGATGAACTATTATACAAGCAGCTGTAAGATGTCTCAAAATCTCCAGTCCTCCTTCTTGTGGACAACTTTAAGCTGCTGGATGTCTGTTGGAAACTCAACACAGCAGAGAAGAGGAAGTCTCAGAGATTCCTAGAGTGTATAGAGGATAATTTCCTGCTCCAGCTGGTAAATGAGCCTGCCAGGGGTGGTGTAGACCTGCTTTTCACAGAGAGAGGCTGGTGGGAGATGTGGTGGTCGGAGGCCATCTGGGGCACAGTGACCATAAAATAATAAGAGTTTTCAACACTAAGGGATGCAAAGAGGGCCATCAATAAAACTTCTATGCTGGACTTCTGGAGGGCAGATTTCAGAGGGCACAAGACTGGTTCAGAGGGTACCTTGGGAAACAGCCTTGAAAACAAAGGGGTCCAGGAGGGATGGACATGCTTCAAGAAGCAAGTCTTGAATCCACAGGAGCAGGCTGTCCCAGCGAGCGAAAGGTGAGCCAGCAAGGAAGACGACCAGTCTGGCTGAACAGGGAGATTTTAAAGGAAATTAGGGAGAAAAAAGAGAGCTTACCAACTATGGAAAAAAAGGTTGGCCACTCATGAAGAGTTTAGGAATACAGTTAGGTCATGTAGAAAGAAAATCAAAGAGACAAAGGCACACTTTGAATTCAATCTAGCCACTTCTGTTAGGGATAATGCAGATTGGTTCCACAAATAGATCAATAGCAAAAGGAGGAGCAAGGAAAACCTTCATTCTTTGTTGGACTGGGGGGGAACATAGGAGGAAAAGCTTGAGGTACTTAACACCTTGTTTGCCTCAGTTTTCAACAGGTTGTCCTCAGGAACTGGCAGACAGAGAGAGGAAGCCAAACAGCCTCCCTGTAATCCAAGAGGAAACAGTTAGCAACCTGCTGAGCCACTTGGATCCTCACAAGTCTGTGGAACCAGATGGGAGCCATCCTAGGGTGATGAGGGAGCTGGCGGAAGAGCTTGCCAAGCC
>VZRE01003377.1:91709-129009 GCA_013396775.1 Cephalopterus ornatus | reverse complement strand
GCGGGCGGGCGGCGGCGCGGGCCGCGGGGCCAGGGCGGCCCTGCCCTGCCGGCGGCGCTTCATCCCGCCGCTCCGTCCGTGGGCCGGGCACCGCGGGCGCTGTTTTCGTCGCTTCTCGGGCGAAATTTTCGCCCTGCCCGCTGACGAGCGGCCGCGGTTTCGGCGGTGTTCTGTGAAGCGGCCGTGCGGTCGGACTGCTGAGCGCCGCCGTCGCTGTGTCGGTGAGGCCCTCGGCGAGGCACAGCGCTGCTCCTCCGGCGGCGCGGACAGAGAAGAGAATCCCGTTTTAGGAAAAAGTTTCTGGTGTCTGAAGGGAAGCTAGGTCGATTCTGTGTTCCAGCAGAGGAGAAAAATACTCGAGACCCTGCTGTCGAAGGATGAGCAAGAGCCCTCCTTAAAACATTAATAAAATTTCTGTGACTGTAGCTGGCTTTGGCGATGGCCTTCTCTTTGGGGTTTGTTTTCATTGTCCGAATTCTTCAAATCTTTTAGGAGGTCCGGAACAAATACGAGCTGCTAAAATTACTCTTGGTTTTTTTGGTTTTTTTTTTTGTTGGCTCACGATGCCTGCCCTTTGTTTAGATCGCGGCGAAGATCGGAGGAGATGCTGGCACGTCGATGAACTCGAACGACTACGGTTACGGGGGGCAGAAAAGACCCCTGGAGGATGGAGGTACGAGCTCCTTACTGCCGCAGTTGTTTTTGCGGAGCACGGCCGCTGTGCCAGAAGCGTTGCAGGTGCTGTTTTTGTCGGTGGATTCGATTTCTCCTCCCCCCGCCCCGTAGCACGGCGTTAAAACACTTTGTTCCCCCTTTGTAGATCGTGACAGACTTTTCCGTTTTCAGTTTAGCGGGAGAATTTGTTTCAAAGTGTTGTGCTCTAAACTGAAGTGAACGTAAGCCTGTTTTAAAGCGTTTTAAATGCTGCAAATGAAAAAATGTTTTGGGGGGGGGGGAAGGCAAGAAAATTCTTGGTAGAGAAATGCCTGCACAGGTATATCAGTGAAGTCTTTTGTTGCTGCGTGGGGCTGGTTGCAGCTTGGAAGTTACAATTGAAGTAGGAAGTGCTCACCCTTTACACTGGGTTGTTTCATATACTTTATTACAACAGTGTCCTATACTTTATTATTGCACAATTTCAAATAAAAGTATTACTGCATTTCATCGCGAAAGCACAGGACTTTAAAAAAAAGGAAAGTAAATTATGTTCTACCTTGTAGACACTTTAGTTAGTCTAATATTTCAGCCTGCAGCATGTGTGAACCCTGATAAGATCATACTTAAATCTTCTGACTTGTTGCAGCTTTTTGGATTTGCCTTACACTGAAGTAAAGTTTTCTCCTGAAATGTGTGTGTGTCATCTTCAGTCTCTTATGGAGCAGCCACTTTGAACTTAACAGGGTTTGATATGTCTAATATCCAGACAAAATCCTGGCTAAATTATGGAACGAAACCTCTGAGCTTGTTGAAATGTTCTCGTAGGTCTTACAAAAGAGCAATGCCTTTTTTTTCCTTTAAGAGGATTGAAACTCAGTCTACAGAATGTAACTAAGGCTTTATATCAGGAGTTCTTATGTCCTGCAATAAAGTTTTTTTTTTTCTATTAAAGGTGAGGTTTTTAATATACAAAAATGAGCTAATGATGCTTCAGATGATATATGTAATGTATTCTTTTTATTTTATGTGTAGATGGCTCTTGGACAAGTCCGAGCAGTACAACACACTGGGAGGGAATGCCCTCTCCTTTTAAAGGCAGGAATTTTTATTTATTACCTGTGTTTAGTATGTAAACATGACATAAACTAGTGGATCTTTCTGGATTGACACAGATATTTCTTGGAATATGTGTCTGAGTTTTTGCTGCACATAAATTATGGTGGTTCATATAGCCTTTATTTTGGGGTGGGAAGGAAGCATCTGAAGTCTGTCTTTTCAGATACAGGTTAATGATGCCTTTTATTTCTCTACTGTACAGAGAGGATTTGGACAGTAGTGATGTAGTTGCTTGAATCTGCTTTCTTTTTGAAGTTTTATGCTATGAAATGATATTTGGATAGGAATTTCATATCAACATTCAGGTTGAGATTGCATTGCCATGTGATACTGCTGTATTTTCAGATGTTTGGTCTAGATTTGTGGTCATTGTCAGAAAATTTTTTTTAAGTCATTGTTGATTTTTGTATGGATTTGATTTTTTTTTTTTCTTTTTTTACTATAGAAGCATCATTAGCTTGAGCAACCAACAGAGCTCAACTTTGTTCCTTGTCTTAGTTGAGTTTCAGTGACTGGGTATCTGAGCAATCTACATACAGTGTGTCCTGAAAGCTGCCTTTTGTTAAACCACTGAATAGATACATGGAAAAACCTAACATCTTTTCAGCTATACTAACCAAGTGCTGAGTGTTCGTGAGATTCTTTCTTTTATTCAGATGATCAGCTCCCTGAAATTGGAGGAAAAAAAAGAAAGAAAAGAAAAAAAAGGGGGGGGGCTAAATACACTGGAAATTTACAATTCACACTAAAACGTTTAAACGCTTCTTGAATTCCTTGGCAAAAAAAATTTAAAAAATCTTAATTTTGCAGATCAACCAGATGCTAAGAAAGTTGCTCCTCAGAATGACTGTAAGTAATTTTTATTTTGTTGCCAAAAAACCCTAAACAAGTGTAACATTGTCAGAACAAGAGTTTGAAAGTGTTCTGGTAGGTGACGCTTGAATAAGTAAGATCAGAAGAGTGGCTCAAGGGGTTATGTCTTATTTTGCAAAGCCAGTCTGCTTTCAGTTAAGAATGTTTTCAGCTTGTTTGTAAACCTATTGATAAGAAATCTTAAAAGTCAACTTGGGCAAATTATTGATACCATTAAGTTTTATTACCAAAGCAGAAGCTTAATTGTAAACTATTCCGCTTGTTTGAATTTAATTTGGACAATATTTGTTTATAGCTTTTGGAAATCAGCTACCACCGATGCATCAGCAACAAAGGTAAGAGTTGCCGTGCATCTTATGTAGAGTTTTTGTTTCTACTGAAATAAAGCAATTTTGAGATTTTTGTTTTTTTCTGAAAAAGTGATACCAGTTCTGTATTTGTGTGATCTGTTGAAATTTGGCTTCAGCAAGTCCTGACTCAGACACTTCAAATGCACCTACACTGCTGTTTCTTTCTCTTCACAGCCTAGGCTGTGCATCAAGCTTAATAAAAGGAAAATGTGTTGCTGGGTTTTGCTACTTGAGCTGTAGGTAGCATAACTGGAAGCTGGAAGCAGATCTGAAGGGGCACATTCTTGTAATCAAAAACAAACAAACAAAATTTCAAACCTTACACGGAGTATTACTCAGCTATAACTTAGCGGTTTTCTCCACTCCTTTCTTGCCTCAGCCACATCCAACTGTTCTTCTTTTGATTTGGATAGGTTTGGTAGATGGGATGCTGACATTCTCAGCATGCCGTGGTGGATAGGCACATGAAAGTTGAAATGCTCCAGCGGCCTTCTCTGTACCACAATAAAGGGATTGATTGGATTGATTTGTCTTACGCTTGAACCGTTTGTGTTGCTCCTGTATATTGTCAGCTTAGGCAGAACTGTGCTTGCATAATGACTTCTGAAGTTAGTGGGAGGGTGATGGTAGGGGCAGAAGCTTTCTTAAGTTTAATGGGAGGGTATATACATATATATTTAAAAATGTAATGCCACTTTGGTCTCTGAGTGGTCATTATCTTCTGTTTAACATTGTCTGTAGGTCTGTGATGACAGAGGAATACAAAGTTCCAGATGGGATGGTTGGATTCAGTAAGTAGTGTGGATGTGGTCCTGTAGGATGTAGAAGGATGGTAGCAGATGCTGTTAATACAAATAATCTCTTTGTATTTTCTTTCTTCAAGTAATTGGCAGAGGTGGAGAGCAGATCTCACGCATACAGCAAGAGTCTGGCTGTAAAATACAGATTGCACCTGGTAACTATTTGTGGTTTTGTAAATTTCTTTATCTGGGAGGGGATTGGTAGAAAGTTCAGAAGACTTCTCATTGCCTCAGTTTTCGTTTAAGGTACACTTTAATTGTTTGTTGTAGTTGTGACTATCATGGTCTAAAGAATATGGGATACACTGATTATTTTACTTGATTGATGTTCCAGTAGTTTACATATTATGATTAATTTCATAATCTCTTTCTGACTTTACTGACAAGTTGGTTTTATTTAATGACTGCAGATAGTGGAGGCCTGCCTGAAAGATCATGTATGCTAACTGGAACACCAGAGTCTGTTCAGTAAGTAAAACAGTTCTGTGCGTGCGTGTTAGGTTGTGCAGTACACTTTATTTTTAGATCTGAATGTCATACCTATGTAGTATATGTTTTTCCTCTGTTGAAGAGGCAGCTTGGTGACAACTAAATGTATACAGAAGAAAAAAGGCCCTTAACCTGTGCTCAAATTTCTCAGCATGCTTGGAATTCTAGGTCAAAAGGACGGAACTTCAACTTAAATTCAAGTCCAGATCTTGTTGTAGATAATAATTGCATAACCATGCACTGTTTTCAGCTTGAGAGTGGAAGGTGTGGATATGTATTAAAAAGAAACGTACACTGAAAAGGAACTTGAAGACCAACTGATAGTGGCTTTGCTAGGAAAGATCTGAAGTGTAGTGGCACAGTGGTATTACCTCACTTGTGTCAGCTGCTCTCACTTCATGTTTACAGGTAGGGCCTGCAGCTACAGGTTTTCCTTTGGGAAAGGAGGTGTCATTCTCCTTTTAAGTCGCAGCCAAGCACTCTGCCATCCATAAAGTCATTTGCTTTATGAGAATTTTCTTTGTAGTTGTAATTTATTCTGCTCACATATTAATGTTAGTAAACTCATGATTACAGCCCTCTGATGGCAGCTGACTCAGACATGTGGTTAATACAGACTTGTTCTTGTCCACTCTTGTGGTGATGGTTACAACTGGCCTCACTTGGCATGCAGCAGCTTTTTTTCCAGAGTTAAGCTTTGATCAGTGTAACTATTCAGGGGTGGTGGTCATGTTTGAAGGGGAAACTTAGTTGAGCAGGGTTGGTAAAGAACTACCTTTTGCATTCTCACATTGGGGTGGTTTGTTATCTTACAGATAGTTTAAGCTACTGCTACTAATTTATTGAATATGCCTCGTATTTCTTAGTAAGTGCGTTTTTTTGGCAGAAACTTCTCAGATTAAAAGAATTTCCGAGAATAGGTGTGGGCAGGTGATACTTGTAGGAATAAGTGTTTGTAAATATGTGTTTTCTTTCACAGATCAGCAAAAAGATTACTTGATCAGATAGTTGAAAAGGGAAGACCGGCACCTGGCTTTCATCATGGTGATGGACCTGGAAATGCAGTCCAAGAAATTATGATTCCAGCAAGTAAAGCGGGATTAGTTATTGGGAAAGGTGGAGAGACAATTAAACAGTTACAGGTATATACGTATCTTCTTTTAAACGTGGTGGTATCAATCTGGGTTTGAGTGGGTATTGACCTCCCTTTTATCACGTAGGAGCGGGCAGGTGTCAAAATGGTCATGATTCAAGATGGGCCCCAGAACACCGGTGCAGACAAGCCCCTTAGGATAACTGGAGACCCTTACAAAGTTCAAGTAAGGAGTCCTTCACAACTGAGAGGATTTTGACATCCATTCTGATGTTGCAGTACCTAAATGAACTTCTGTTCTTCTTTTAGCAAGCCAAGGAAATGGTGCTGGAGTTAATCCGTGATCAAGGTGGCTTTAGAGAGGTGCGCAACGAATATGGGTCAAGAATAGGAGGAAATGAAGGGATAGACGTAAGCATGGTTGAAAAACTTGTTCACTGTATTTTGAGATGTTAACTTTCAAATGTTAAGCTGGGTAATACTGCTGAAAGCTCTTAATCAGATTTCAAAAGTGGTGGTGGCATGTAAGTATGACTTGATCATTGCTGGAGTTATGGCACAAGCTGGTGTGCAGCATTGACTTTACATTGCCAGCTCTTCTGAACAGTTTCAGCTGGAAAAGTAAGCTTGGAAAGTAAGTTTTTTGGCCAAGTGTATAATGCTATAATGTTACCAAAATTAGAGTTTGGCCTTTATGGAAGGATGTTTAAGTTCACCTCTTATGCAAGTCACAGGCTAATAAGGAGAGGCTTAAAGTTTCATCTGCTAGAATCTGCATTTTTAGACACTTTATAACTTCTTTTTTTATTATTCTGAGAAGTATATTATCTGCTGAAGTTGCTACCACGATGAGAACTTGCAGTGCGTGAGATTGCTTTCTTTTTGATACTGTAGTCCAGTATTTGCTAGACTTGTGACTATAAAAAAATAGACACTTGAAAAAGCCTGAAGTGGCATAGGTCTTTCCCTGGTTTTCTGTTGTGCTATGTAACCCTTGCATTCTGTGAATTTGGTAGGAATATCTGCATCAACAACATCTTGCTTTGTTTTGGTTTTTTCCTAAGGTTCCAATACCACGATTTGCTGTAGGTATTGTAATTGGAAGAAACGGAGAGATGATAAAAAAGATACAGAATGATGCCGGTGTTAGGATCCAGTTTAAGCCAGGTTTGTAACACGTTCATAAGTGTCTGTGAATTGACTGTAAATTTACTGGATTGCATATACTGGAGTAGTTCATTTTTATTCCAGATGATGGAACAACTCCGGACAGAATAGCCCAGATCACAGGGCCTCCTGACAGGTGTCAGCATGCTGCAGAAATTATTACAGATCTCCTCCGCAGTGTTCAGGTTGGGTAATGTTATTTACCATTTCACATCTCCTGCCCACCTTTTGGAAAGACCTAAAATTTTCAGGACATGTGTGTAACTAAAGCAGATGGTTTAATGATGCCGTTTGAATCTACTTCAAAGTTCGGTCTGGAATATGAATGTTTGCTTTTGCAGTTACAGTTTCCCGAGTTGGTAAGACTGATTCAAAGTCATGGCAGTTCTTGATGTGGCTGGTTTTAGAGCTGCTGTCTTGTGTTAATAGCTAACATGCTGTTACTTTGGGTTGTAATTGGTGTTCAGGCATTTAAACTATCTTGTATTCTTAGATGAGCCCCACTGCTGCATTTACAGAAGGCAGACAAAAATTCCACTTTTGTGCATATGAAACTTTCTGCTTCCTTCGATATCCTCATGTGCAGAGTTATACAGAATGTCTTTTAAAATGTAATTTAGGTCTTCCAAAAAAAGATACTACTTCAACTATTGAAACTTTCTGAGTAGTGGATCAGTTTTATCTTGATGTGATGTAACCTGTTGGTATTTCTTTTTTGCAGTGATTTTTATAGAAAATGCTCATTTATTGCTGCTTCTTTTTAGGCTGGTAACCCTGGTGGCCCAGGACCTGGTGGTCGAGGAAGGGGTAGAGGCCAAGGCAACTGGAACATGGGACCTCCTGGTGGATTACAGGAATTCAATTTTATTGTCCCTACTGGCAAAACTGGATTAATCATTGGCAAAGGCAATATATCTTATATATGTGTATATGTTATTAAAAAAACACTCAGCTTTTCTATTTGTGCAAATGCCACACTACAGAGATGTACCAGGTGTTTGCAGATAATTTACAGTAGGAGCAGAACAGTGCTGTTAAATCATAAAGCTCTTGATGCTCTTTTCAGATTTTCCTCACCAAAACATACCCCAGTACTTTAAAAGTCAAGAGGCAATCAGCTTATTGAATTTCTCTAACCCTTGTTTTTAAGTAATAAGTACAGGGTTATGTTGGTAGCGTTTGGTAGTTTCTTAGATGATGTGTCTTATAATTACCTTGTGTTTGATACTGCATGATAAGCTAAGTGTTCCTGAATCTGACTTGCTCCTAAAACTGGTTTTCACACATTTCAGTGAAAATCTTTTACAGTGAAACCCTGTAGCAATTTCTTCCATACCTGTGTTCATTACAATAATTCTTGAATTTAATTTTAAACATGATGTACCATATGCTTCAAAAAGAAACATTTGAGTTAATTTTAATCTCTTGTTCATACTGTGTTTTCCAGACACAGCAAACAGGCTGTCAGAGATCAGTTCTTGACCCGGAATGTTGATTTTTTTTTTTATTTAATTTTAAATGCCAAATTACCCTTGTTTTGAAAATGTTGTGTATACAAAGGGTACATAAAACTTACCTGGATCATGTAGAGGGAGGAGCCAGTTTAAGGAATTTAACTTTTTACTTTTAGTGGCCTTCAGTGCACTGCAAAAACTGTGGACTTCACCATCTGGTCCTCTACATCTTTTTTGTCATCTGTGCTTCCTTACTGCTTTGTAGGGAGTTTAGGTTTCAAGTTTATCTTTACTGATAACTCATGTGTGTTGGTTTGTTATTCATGTCTAATCTTAAATGTTTACATGAACAAAAAAAGCCAGACAACATTGGAGGAGTTCTTTGCTGTTTTTTTCTGAGGAACATTATTGTGATCTTTAATGTAAAAATGTAATTTATTGTTACTAGTTTATTGCAATCAAAACTCTGTACTACAGTGAAGAGGCTTTTAAAAATGGTTAGAATGTTCTTGTACAGCTTGTAAGAATAGGCACCTTGTCACTTCTTTGTCTTCAGCTTCCATGCACTTTACCTTCTCTGATTTGAATCAGTATTTTCTGCTTTAGTGCACATCATAAAAACTGTATGTTGCATTGCAGGTGGTGAAACTATTAAAAGTATAAGCCAGCAGTCTGGTGCTAGAATAGAACTTCAGAGAAACCCTCCACCTAATGCAGATCCAAACATGAAGATGTTCACTATCCGTGGAACACCCCAGCAGATAGATTATGCACGACAACTTATAGAAGAAAAGATTGGAGTGAGTGTTTCACTGGTTTTTGGTTTCCTGTTAGAACTGAACAGAACTGCAAGCAAGTCTCCTTCATGGAGACTTTTCCTCCCTTTCACTTCCAGTTTAATCAGAAAATAAATTGGCAATAAAAAATTAGAATCCGTATTTAAAGTAACATGAACATAGCTTGATGCACCAAAAGAAATAAAAATCTTGAAATGGAAACAGTTGTTTTCTTCAGCATAATATGGTTTGGTTTTAATTATGTGTTCTTGAATATGCCCACTTTGTGAATATGAAAAATTTGATGGGTTCAAAGATACCGGTGGTATTCTAAAAGCTACTAAATTGGGTGTTTAGTTTACGGTATGTTTAGGTAAAGTTTTAATCCAGGTTTACACCTTTGGTTTCATTGCACATCTGTTTGCACATAGTCAAATTTACTAGTGGCTTTTTGTACTTGATATTACAAACTGGTTTAATTAGCAGATTAGTCAGATTTAGATGTGTGGCTTTATTTTAAAACTGATAGTCTAGTATTAGTCTGTGGGGGGGGTTTTAAGGCAACTTGTGGAAAAATCCATCTCTTATTTGTAAAATTTTTTACTTCCTCAAGAAAACTGAAACAAATGAAACTTACTAGGTATTACTGCCACAGCTGCTTTAAAGTGTTCTCTTTAACTAGCCTAAGCCTAATTAATCTTAAAATTGCCTGTTTTCGGTAGGATTGCTATTTAACAGCAGTCAGATCTTTTGGATTGTATTCTTAGTGTTCAGATGAATGCTTCTAAACTGCTGAAAAATGGAGAACCTCAAGGTTTATTTTCATCTCTGTGCTATTCTTGTTTACAGGGTCCAGTGAATCCATTGGGTCCACCTGTTCCCCATGGACCTCATGGTGTTGTTCCTGGCCCACATGGACCTCCTGGGCCACCAGGTCCTGGTGCTCCCATGGGACCATATAATCCAGCTCCTTATAATCCAGGGCCTCCTGGCCCTGCTCCTCAGTAAGTCCTGCTGCAGCCACCTTCCTCCTTGCAGGGTGACCTTGGGTCTGGCTCTTGCTGATGTGTGTGCCTTGATCTTTTATAGTGGTCCTCCAGCTCCATATGCTCCACAGGGATGGGGAAATGCTTATCCACACTGGCAGCCTCCAAACCCGCCAGATCCAGGTAAGAAGTGTCACAGCTGCACTGCAGGGTGGGTATACTTTAAAGACATCCATTTTGTCCTTACAAGTGTAATTGCACTGCTCGCTCGTGTCGCCCTGGTAAATCTGAACGGCTCCTCTCTCAGGCTTTGCTTTGCTGTTTGTCACTCTGCCTACGTTTTACACTTTCCACATGTTGCTTGTGAGATGTTGAAATTTGTTAGACTTGGAATACGCGTTTTTACAAATGTTACTGATACTGCATCCCTATTTATGATACTTTTTGCAAGAGTCTTGGTTCACTGGTTTTGTGCAGTTCGGTTTTCTTACAGTTGATGTGTTTACATTGAGAATGTGTTTTCTTTCTCTAATAGTAAATGACTTTGTATTTTATTTTACACAGTCTCCCTGATCTGTCTTTGCATAGTTTATGCTATATTATGTTTTAGCTTTTGTTGACCTATGAGAATTGCTTCTCAGACTCTGATGCAGGTGTATTTTGTTGAGTCCCTGTTGAACTGCTGTTAATACAGTAAAACTAGTCAGGGTTGTGTATTTTGAACTTTTGCTTATAATAGTTCTGTATTTTCTTCTGAAACCCATCAATGTAGAATCTGTTTTTTTCCATTTCTGATGATCTTTGTCAAGACTGGGAGTTTTTACTGAATTATAACTTCCCAAAGTTGTAGTATCCTGCTTTTCTTTAAGTTTACATCCTTTGGTTGGACTAGAGGATATGGGGGAACGGAACTGCAGCCACAGGAGGCATGGTAAGGCTAGATGCTGGAGTGTTGCACCTCATTTGTTTGAGGTGGAGCTTCCTCAGAACTTGAGCCAAAAGACCTCAATTTCATTTTTGTTATAAGTGGAATCAGTATTTTCGGATAGCCGCTGTTCCTGACACAGGCTCCATCAGCGGAGAAGGGGAGGATGTCTGTCACATACTGTGTCTTTTCAAAGAACCATCTCTGCTTTCAGTTACCAAACTTTTGCAAAAGGTAGCTCTGAATGCATTCAGTTAGTATTTAAAAATGCCTGTTGTCATTATTTAAATGTAGAAGGATTCAAAGTGACTTAAAGTCTCAGCATACCAAAAGTGTTAATTTAATGCAAAACCACTGCTAAAATCTTAGACTGTTTTGAATCACATTTTCAATTTTTATGAAGTAATTTATTTACATAAAGATGTGTAAGAAAAAATGGCAAACAGTCAATGTCACCTTGATGATTCTGTAACCATTTTTTTGATAAATACTCATCTTAAAAATCTAATGAAGTTTTCCTATGTGCAGTTAAAGTTGGTGTTTCTTTTGACAAGTATTTATTTGGATGAATTTTCTACAGTTTTCACTTAGTTGCTCATTTCAGTGTAACAAATGGGTTGTTCTAGTATTTTTTTCAGAGGTCCTTTCTCCAGAGCCATGCTTGCCCTTGTCACGTGAAAGTGGAGCTAGTTACTGCAGTCAGATTTCTTTGGAAATTTAATGAATCCCGCTCTTTTGTTCTTCCACTGTAGAGGGGAAGGAGGGGGGGAGTCGAGCAGTGGCTTATTTGATATTTGCAGGTAACCTTAGAATATAGTATGTGTTAGTTTAAATCTGCTATTGTTCATGCAAGCAGTTTAATTTAAAGAGGAAATAGTGTGTTAACATTTTTTTCTGTGTGCATTTGAAGTGGTTACATCTGACTTTTGTCGCAATATTTCATTAGCATTAATTTTATTGTTCATTTCTTCTTCAATGCCTTTTTCAGGGGATTTCTTTTCCATTACTCACTGCCTTACCTGTTCTGTTTGGGGAGGATTATATTTCCATTCTCATGTGTAGTTACTCTAAAGTAATCAGTTATATCCATGTCCTTATGTGAAATTCTCTCCTCAGTTGGCTGCATTTATTTGCAGAAATAAATACTCTTTTTATGAATGCAAGTATTGTATGCAAAAATATGATGGTTGGGTGAAACATTCTGTTCTCTAATCGTAGATTTTCAGGTGTTGTGTATTACCAGTCTGGTATGTAATCAATCTGTGATTCACCAAGAATAAGCCATTCCTAAAGTCTAAATGTGAAAACCAGAAACAAAACTCTAGGAAATAGCATCATTGGCCTACCTAGATGTAGATAAAAATAAGAGACCGTGGGGATAGCTGCAGAAGGTGCAGATGTTGCTATTATTTGTTATACTAAAAAGCTGTAAGTAAATAGTGATGCCTAATAGCCATGTGTGGGGATTTAGGTTCTTAACGTGCTGTGTGTTTCTGTGTTTAACTGTTACCTTGAAGTTGAACTGCCATGCATTGCAAATACCCAGTAAGCTTTGTATTCTTCTGTTTCAGAAATATGTTTTTGGCATGCCTCCTCCACCGGTGCCAGTGTCATTAGCGTGAGGTTATAACCAAAGTAAAACCACTGAAATTGTTTGGTGCTAGAAATGATTCACTGCTGCTACCACTGATTAACATGACTGTTTAATTAAACTTGCAAAGTCTGTTTCTGCTTATCCCATTGAAAAAGTAATGAATGGCATTGTAGTAGTAAGGGTTCTAAAATAGTTTTATCTCACCAGCCCTATGAAAGTACACTTTGTACAGTACACTGTTCTGAAACCCAGGCAAAAGTTTGTGCTGGAAAGAAAAAAATACTTAAAAGATGTACATGGTTATTTTGTTTAGGTAGATTTTTCCTTGAAAGAAAATAAAGAGTGTGTAGGACAGGATTAATTGAGGACAGCATTCTGTTCGTAGTAGTACTACTTTTATAACTGTTTTATGTTCTGTTTTCATAGGTAAGCCAGGAACAGATCCCAATTCAGCAGCGTGGGCAGCTTATTATGCTCACTATTACCAGCAGCAAGCACAGCCACCCCCTGCAGCCCCTCCTGGTGGGCCAGCTACCACCCAGACTAATGGACAAGGTAGTTGTTCAGTCACATGGACACATTCCTCTTTGCTACAGCTGTAAAAGCCCAGTTATTTTTTACTGTTGTGTTCATATATGGGGTAAATTTATTTAAGTAGCTGGTTTGCTTTGAAAAATACTGCATACAGCCTTCAACATTGATTTTTTTAATTTCAGCATTAGTAAGGGTAATGTTTGTTTTGCAGTATACTCCAAAGACAATTTTGCCACATCTTGGACTGACTTAATGACTATACAGAGCAGTCAGTCATAACTAAAAATTATTGTCATTTGCTTTAACAGTTGCATCACTTCCATTGGGTTTAGGACAATTACAGTTGTGGTATTTAATTGTGTTATTATAACTTCTGCTTGGATGAGGCTTACCACTTGAATTTTTAGGTAGTATTTTGTATTGTGAGTGGTGTGCACTTCCTCAATCTGGAAAACATGCTAAGCACTTTAAACGTTCCTTTGTGGTATCTCTTACTAATGCTTTATATTTATAGTAGCTTCTACCACAAAGGTTTGTAGTGTCAGGCTTTTGCGTGCTGTCATCTGGGATGGTTACTGAAAATTTCAGTTGATGATTTGTATGATGCATGAAGCAGACCCCTGTAGTTTTAGTTTAACTGGTTTTAATGTAATTCAGGAGATCAGCCAAATCCAGCACCAGCAGGGCAGGTTGACTATACCAAGGCCTGGGAGGAGTACTACAAAAAAATGGGTAAGTGTGCAGGGTTTTTTTTTCTGTTGTTGCTTAGTGGAATGTTTTAGGAGACTTGTGTATCTTGCTTGCTCTTTTACCACAAAAAAATATAAATGCGTGATCCACGTGTCTTCTGAATTGTACATTGCTGCAAAAACAGACTTAACTTTCATGTTGTGTTTAAAGCATTTAATGGTACTCGTGCTAGTAATGGCTTCACAAACATACTTCATACTTAGTGAGATGTCTGTATCTAACCCTTGGCAAACAACAATCTGAGTATTTTCCAGTATAGTTTCTAAGTTTTGGAACTCAACTTTGATCTGCTTTATGAAATTGAGTTTTCTTGTTTAGCCGTTGTTTCCTAATGCTCTTCAGATTACCTATGATTTTTTTTTTTATCTTGTAACTCGCTTTCTCATGGAGTATTAAAAGCATTTAGATTTAAGATTAATACCATGCTTAGTTCCTCTTAACAACCTTCTGCCATGTTCATCTCGAACTGTTTGCCAAGACGTAACTGCCTTATTTCGACACAACACAACTGCTGGAACAGAAAACGTATATAGTAATTATTTACTTTAGGAATTGTGCATCAGACTAAGAAAATTCCAACAGAACTCCCAAACACATACCTATGATGATGTGATAAGCCTTTCCTTGTTCCTTCTTCCTGGTTCAGTTAACTATTTATTTTCGCTTTATTGTCTCTGTCACATGTCAGGTCATATTCTTAAATGCGAAGTTGCGGGTGTTTTTCACTGTCTTTTTAAAAATAATGTCATTTGTTGGCAGGGGCTCCACCATCTTTCTGATTTGCTATCTCTGGAAAGCAAAGTTTGGGTTCCACTAGTCTTGCATTTGCTCTGATTCAGTCATAGCTAGTGAGAAGGTGTTGGGATAGTTTCTGGGAGCAATTCCAAAAAGGAGTGTAATAAAAAAAAAAATAAATTAGGAGATTTTTAATGCAAAATTAAAAAATGCTAGTACAATCAAATAAGAGGAAAAACACGAGGACAGTTCTCATCTCAATTTCTTGTTGTAGTTTGGATTGAGTTCTTTGCCTGAAGGAGAGCTCTTGAGGTCTGGGGTTGTATAACTTGACTGTGCAAATCAGGAGAACTTGGCTTCAGAATCTTGATAGGGTAGATACCATTTCTCTTCAGATCCACTTAGAAAAGAGGAATTCAGCTCCAGTTATTTAATGCTAAATGGTGGTGGCTTTCCCCACCTCCTTAACAAGCAATATTAAGAACCAGTAGAAGACCTGATGAACAGGAGGGGGCTGTCCCAGCAGCAGGTTGCTGTGGGCTCTGAGCTCTCAAGGGCTGTTTGTGCTTCCTGCAGCACTGCAACCTTCTGTCCCTGTTAACTTGTGCCAGAGGGGGGAGTAGGAATTCCAAGGCACTTGCCCTTTGACAGGTCTTTCAGATTTTAAGTACACCAGCTTGGGCAGGCCGAGCCCAGACAGTTCTGGTTTGGCTGCTGAAGAGCAACTATTTTGACAGCCCTTGTGGCAAACTTCGAGGGGGACAGCGCTGAGCACAACATGGGATACTGCAGCTGGTATTCTGGATTTTGTCGTACTTAGTCAAGTATGAGTGATCTGAAAACACTAAAACACTGCTGCATATGCCCATCAAAACAGCAGTACTGTTTTCCAGAGTGGCTTCCTACTGGTGTGATATGACTCTGCTGCTCACCAAGAACACTTATTTTTTTCAGGGAACAGTGACTTGTAAATAACCTGTTTTTCAACTCACAAATATAGTGGCAAAGTCATCTCCTTTTTCAGACCCTTGTCCTGGGGGCTATTGCTTGGAGTAGCACATACAATTAAACATAAGACTAAAAAGCTAGTGAAATTACTCAGCCACACTGGTAAGTTAATGTACATGGATCCTGTAGATGACCCAGACTATTTGCTTTGTACCCCACTTCATAAATCAAGAAAATGTCTTTTAAATTTCCCTTTAGTATTACCACAAAGCAAGACAGTAATTTAGCTTTCAAAGACATACAGATGCTGTTACCTTGAGTTGGAGACACAGTATTTTTATTTTTCCATACAGAATCTGAAATACAGATTTATGTCACTGAGCCATAAAAATCTCTCAAGGATAACTGTTCCCTCTAAACATGAAGTCATGTTTTTGTTAATCATCTATATGTCACCATTGAAATTTGTAAATTTATCATTACTCTGTGTTTCTTGTGTTTCCTTTGTAAGTTTTTCAGTGTAATTTGTAGGTGTTCCGATTGATTTGGATATAAACAATGTCCTGTTTCAGTGCAGCTCTGTGCACTGAAGGGAGGTTTGGACTGAGCTGCCGAGTTCCATGTGTAGGTTCAGAAGTACTTGGATCTAAAATACTACCCCATTTCAGGACAGAAGTCCAGTTTGGCATCTTTAAGTAGATGTTAAATTTGCCACGTTTGATTTATTACTTGAATTTCAATGCTGCCTTGAGATGCTTGGCTGAATGTCAGAAAATCCTTCAGTTGTAATGCACGAAAATTCCCTTTAGCTTTGACATTCAGCTGTGCTGACAGTAAGTTACACATTACAATTATTAAATTAATAGTGAACTTTAGAAAAGGGTGTCCTGGGATAATTTGTAATCATATTAAAGATAATTTTTGTTAAAATAATTAGAAGTGCAAATTGTAAGTTGTGGTAAATTACAAGTTTTAAAATGTGATTACGGCTCTAAAAATTTGAAGAAATTTAAGTAAGTTTTTCTAGGAAAACAGTTGCTTTACTGTGTAACCCAAAAAAAAGATGGATGGGTTTTTATAACTTATCTGCATCATAAGTGGAAAAATTATATAAGTTGTGTAGGTGGTTGGAAAATGGAAGGTTGCGTGTTGATGGCTTCCAGGATGGTGCTTTGCCAAATGCTCACGTCCTCTGCTCATGCTTCATGTGTTTGAGAGGATTGGAAGCCTACACGTGCAGGGGGTGTGAATAGCTGGCAAACACCTTTATAAATAAAAACTGGATAAAAAATGAAGAGAGTGGTGCTAAGTGGGGTGTATTTGATGTTTGTGAAGGTAGGGGAAAAGGAGGTAAAGCTGCCTGTGACAAATACTCCTTGGCGGAACAGCGAGACTGAGGTCCTGAAAGGTTGGCTGTGATTTTGTTTGGGTTTTTCATAGGCTGCAGAGTCCTTGTTGTGTCGGTGTTGGAGTTTTTAATCTGCCAGCTGGTTTGTCGCAAGGGTCCGCAGTTCTGAGCTGTCAGTCTGGGAGGGTGTGTGCACATCGTGTGTATGCACTGCTGTTTCTGGAGGATTGGAGCTTTAGCAGAGGCTTGGAAGGAGAAGTTTCAGGACTGTCTTCTGTGGTGGAGTCAGAGTTTACAAAAATTATTGCTCTTTATGGCAAATGGAATCTGCAGTGTCCTGGCAGTGGCACGAAGGGTGCCAGAAGTGAGGGAGAGCGTGAATTGGCATCTGCTGAGCTTGTGAGTGCAGGCTGTAAAACAAGGTAAAGTCAGGCCAGGGGGAGTACAGAGAGTTTTGATGTGTATTTAAGTGCTGCCGTTGCTTAGGTCAGCAGGCTTTAAACATTCAGGAGTACGAATCAAGAGGCAGAAAAAACTGTCCCTGTGGTTCCCCATTTTGGCTTTACCTGGGAATCATTCCACTGAATAACAGCACGAGCGCTGAGGTTAGAAGAAAGCGGGCACGAGTTTACTCAGAATCCTTGGAGGAGCATTGCCGGGTGAGCTCTGTCAGGCAGTGAGGTGTTGTTGAAGTTTGCTCCTCTGTGTGGCACCAACCAGAGCCGTGTTTGATGCCCTGCAGGCCAGGCAGTTCCTGCCCCCGCCGGGGCTCCTCCGGGCGGCCAGCCGGATTACAGCGCCGCGTGGGCAGAGTACTACAGGCAGCAGGCAGCTTACTACGCCCAGACCAGTCCCCAGGGAATGCCACAGCACCCTCCAGCACCACAGGTACAGTGTTCAAGTGTTTTCTGCCTGGCTTCTGTTTCAGTGGTTGTAGATGTATTTTTTTGCATGTCTCCTGCTTTGTTACTTTTGGAGTATGCATCTTTTTTTCTAGCGAAATAGCTATCCGAGTAATTAGTAGATGACTTTGTTTACCTGATAACTTGAGTTCTGTATCTATCCATATGTTTGGTGATTATGTTTTGGTTTGTTTTGTTATTTTTAAAAAAAGAAAAACTTTCTCCTCCCAGGGTTTTGAAAACCATGCAAGAAGCCACCACCATTTACATTAACCAATTTTTCTTTCTTAAAGGCTTCACTCCTGAGTTAGCTCGATTTAAAGGATTTTCTTTAACTTTTTGTGTATCTCTTATGTATTTCTTCTGCACAGGGCCAATAATAAGAAGTGGACAATACAGTATTTGCTTCATTGTGTGGGGGAAAAAACCTTTGTTAAATGTATGGATGCAGACGCCTTGATGAAGATCTTAATTTTGGTTAAAAAAAAATAGTGTTTTTGAAAATGTACAAAATATCTATCACTACTGATAGGAGGTAATATTTCTGTGTAGAAATGAAAAAAAAATGGTTTGTTTTTAGTATTAGTGTAGATGTACACATTCCAGCAAAATGTATTTGCAATTATGTGGTCAATGCTTTGTGATATAAATGTACTTTTTCAATGTATACTTTATCACTTTTAAAATGCCTGTTTTGTGCTTTACAATAAATAATATGAAACCTCCTGTGTCGGTAAGTTGGATATGTGGGTATTGCAGAGTTATAGGATTGATTTGCAACGCTGAATCAAGGTACCTGTACACAAACGAGTTGGTTTTTTTCCCCCCCCTGGTGAAACCTTGTTGAGTTTAAAAACTTGTCGTTAGCATGTTTTTCCCCTCTTGCAGAATAGTTGTAGATGGAGGATCTCTTTCATTCATTGTATTTTGCTGCCTAGCACCAGTAATCTTGATACCTTAATTTTCTTTCTATTTGATTCAAACTGCATGTGTTTTAGAAGGTGATCTTTTGGCATACTTCCATTGCATTAACAGTGAAATTTCCTTTATACGTGACCACTGTTTCAGACCTGTGCAGCTGCTATAACAGATAACTTTTGTTTTTTAATGAGTACTTCAAAACTGTTCCTGCATAACTATTTTATGGATTTTTTCAGACTAGTTATAAAACTTACTTTTAAGTGTTATGTGCTTAAGCCTTCAGTTTAAAGTAGTCCACTTCAAAATGCAGTGTAGAAAGTCAATGTGGTTTGCATAGTAGCTAGAAAAAATTGCATCTGTCCTTGCAACGCTGTTTTGTTCGAGTGGTGGGAGTGGTTGAGAACTTCCTGCAGAGCAGATAACTTCTGTTTTTGTAAATATTCAAGCATTTCGAATCGACTGATTATTTTTTTATATATACTTGAAACTTCTTATTGCTCTAATGCTCATACTGAAAAAAGCTGATTCTCTTGAAATCCTGTGTTTGCTCTTTGCATATGTTAGATGCCATGCACTACAGTCTGTCTTGCCATTGTCTGTTGAAGTGCAGGTTTGATCCAGCCAGTATAGAACTAGCTCTATAGGGGTGAGGAGGACTGTGCTGTGTATCATCCTTGATTGTTCCTTCAAGGAGCATTGCACTGTAAGTACATCAGAATGACAAATCGATGAACTGCAACAGTATCTTTTTGTCAATGTTCCACATAATGCAAATGCCGTACTTGTGTGACTATTATGTTGGAATACAGTGCTGATATCTTAGCAAATCATAATTGTTTCTTAATTCAGAAACATAGCTTTGCTTATATATATATATACATACACATAATATGACTTTTGTGGGTAAGTATTCCTGAAACTTTTAGCAATAGCTAAAGAAAATCGTGTTTCTGTTTATCTGAGTAATAGTTTTTTTCATTAGTACTCCTGAGACAGCTGTCATTCAGTGTTTTAAAGTTTGCATATCGTAACATTGAAGTCTTTGGAACCACTTGTTAGACAGAAGTTGTCTTTGTCTTCAGACAGTTTGTGGATATGTAGTGATGTAGGTATGTTTTAAATAATTCTATAACTGTTAATTGCTTTATTTTTTTTTTTTTTGGAACACCATGTTGTTGCTTTGAGAATAAATTTTTTTAGGGTGGCTGCACAGAGAAGTAAAAGTTAAGGCTTGAAAACTGAAGTAGTTTATTCAGGTAATCAGCAATGTATGTATTGTGCTGTAGAAATAGAAGGAATTATTTTTATCCCTTTTAAAAGTAGGAATTATGCTGGTAGCTTGCAAAAGGCTAGGACAGTATTTGCTATCTTTAGTGTAGGGCATTAAGTTTAATAGTTCAGGTATTTTGCATGGTATTTTGTAGATAACCTTACAGAATGGTGCATTTATTATGTGCTAAACTGAGCAAAAATTAAATTCACTGGATTCTTTTATCAGTCACAAAATGGAGGCTGTTGATTTTGATTCATTTAAGGTATAAAATCTTTATTAATTGCAAACAGTGCAATTATTTATACTTCACAGTGCCTTCCCAGACCTTCCACCTTAGGTTCTGCTGCAAAAAAGCAACAGGTAAGCACAACCTAAGGAAGTATATAAATTAATATATTTCAGTACATTAATGTTGTCCCTGTGAGATCTTTGTGGTTGTGTATTGAAAAGCAATCTGCTGCTTCCCCAAATGCATTGTTACTCACGGTTCCATTTCAGTGGAAAGTCTTAAGTTTTTAAACAACTGTTTATATTTCTAGGTAAATATGTATTTTTTCTTTTTTTTTCTTTTTTTCTTTTTTTTTTTAAAAAGATTATTAGATTGCAGTAATTGAACTTGATCAGAATAAGTAATTTTTGTTATTTTTCCTCAAATAGCTAATTGTTGCAATTAAAGAATCAAAACCTTTTAAAATATGCAGGAATTACTTCGGTTAGAAATGTCAACAGCCTTCACAAATGTTTTTTTTATAATAGGGCACTATTCCCACTTAAACCCATAAGACCTAATGTAAAGAATATGAATTCTTGTTGTTATCACTGAACTCGATAACTTGTCTTACAGTTACAGTGTGTTAGTGGAATCTGTAGATGACTTTAGTTTGCTTATTCATCCTTGCCGTGGTAGGAAAGCCGATTCTGCAGTTTGAGATTAGTATGTTTTAACTGAACCAGCATGTGCACCAATTAAATGTTAACAGTACAGCAAATACTATTTTATTGATCTAGCAGTCAGTGTACCCTGTTTATTGATACTTTAACTGAATTGCTGTATATTTTGATAGTATAAAATGTTATATGTCTTATAGATGGTCTGGTACAGGTTTTTGCTTTGAGTTTTTGTTGTTGGTTGTTTTTTTTTTTTAGCTTAACAGAAAGCAGCATCTTTGGGTTTTTTTTTTTTTGTTCATTATTCTGTTTCTAAAATGTGCTGCTCCTCTTTCAAAAGTCCTGCTTATCTGTACATCAAAGAAAACTATTCAAAAATCCTGCCTTCATTTTCACACACAGTGCTGAAGATGCTGCAAGCACCAAATCATAGCTCATAGAATCAGGTCCTGAGATAGTTACTACCAGTAAAGAGGAATCCTTTGAGTGTATGCCATTGGTGAGCCGATGAGCATGGACCATAGAAGGGCTCCATGTGGAAGGTAAAATTGGCAAAAACGTAACAGATTTGCAATGTATCCCATACATAATGGTGTAGGGTATAATTTTTGTTTTGATCACTTTTCATTCTTTGAAGTATTCTTTGTTTGACCATAAATGTTCCATAATCTGTTACCTTTTTTTTTTAAACTGTGATTGAATAATATAAACCATCTATTTTACTTTATATTCTTCTGAACAGCCAAGTTAATTTTTGAACTAAATTAATAGTTGTGCTTCAGTTTCTCAAGCCACTTAGTATTTCATCCGTAGTTTAACATGTAACTTCATTTTTGACATGAGAAAAGGTTAGGTGTGTGCTCCATTTAGCTTTTGATACTGTGAATTTAGTGTGGGGATGAGTCATTTGTTCACTTCTTTTTTACATGGTACTTTTTTCTTCAACTGTTACTCCCAAAATATCTTGAACAGTCTTTCAGCTGTTAATTTAGCCTGTGGGAGGAGATAGAGGAGAAGCAGCCAGTGTATTGGGATGTTGTTAGTGTGTGGAAGGTGGGACGCTCTTGTGTGCAGCATTCGAGGTGTACGACTTCCAGCTCTCTCACTGCTGTTTTGTGCTAAGACGGTGTTTATTTTTCACCTCTGTCTCCAAACTCGTAGTTCTTGGGAGAACAGGAGATTATTGGAGCTCTCCAATAGCCAGAAAGAGAACTGGACTTCCTTAGAAATGCAGTGAACTCGTCCAGAAGGTGTCTTGAAACTTAGCCCACCCCACCCTTTAGTGTCCCACAGTTAAAGTAGAATGTGAAGAGTGTGAAAAGCTGAAATGTTCCAAGTAGGAAAAGCGTTTCTGTATCGCTTCCTGCAGCCTACACTTCCTTAGGACACGACCCAAAATATCAGGTAGATTAATCCTCAGCGTAGCTCGATCATAAGCCATGTGTTTCACTTGTCCAGGCAGACAGGATCATGATTCACTTGCACAGCCTAATCTTGAGGTATTTCATCTTTTTCGGGGGGTATTTAATTGGATGGTAGAAACTGTTTCTCCCCTGTTCTCTTCCAGAGTAATTCTTAAGTTTTCCATTGCATGCTGAAAGCTTTTTATTTTGCCTTTTTTTCTGGAAGTGGGGGGGAGGAAGGGAGGACTGGGCTTTTCAGAAAGCATACAATTGCCAGGATTCCCTCTTCCCCAGTAATATAGCCTGTGAAACTCTTATGTGTGCACAAATATTTCTCTTGCGTGCATGTGAAATGCCTTTTCGTCCTGAGAAAAGTGTTCTCTGCAGAAACTACCCGTGTGTAAAAAGAAGATTGGCTTTAAAAGGCAACTGTGATGGGAACAGTGTCTTAGGGAGATGCAGCTTGGACTTGAGGTAAATTGAATGCTTTACAAAAATGTGGTTTTGAGCTTGCATTGACATTGTATGTAATATGGGTACACATTAACTGTATAATGGTTTTTGTATGGTTTTTCTCAATAAATGTAAACTGATGGATAATAATAGCAATGTTTTTGTCTTTTTTATGCTCCTGTCCCTGCCTCTGTTAGTTTGAAATAACAGCTTCAGAGGAAAAATATTGCAGCAACTAGTACTTGTGTGAATGAGCATCACCCCCATGAAATGAAGGAAATGTTTATATGGCTGTTAGGGGAAATTCTAATTGAAAACATCGAACAGCTCGTTACCATTTTTTATCGAGGCAGAAGAGTGAATTCCAGTAGGGAACTGCTCAAAGAGCAGCAGAGTCTGCCAAGGGAAATTTCTTTTTGAAATGACTGCAGAACTTTAACTCACTGCAGCTTGCCTTGTCTTTATGTCAAGGCCTGTACACGTGTTCTCTCATTTAAAATGTGATTATTTTTGTAACATTACTCCTAAAGGAGCTGAATCTGGTTCAGATGGTGTTGGCATTTCTTAGAGAAAAATAGTCCAGTAGCCTTAAGACAATGTTTAGAGATGGGGCAATAAATTTATTGCATTAAGAAAACAGGCACTTTCTGAAGATTTTTTTTCTTAAAGCTTGTTTCTTCTAAGTTTAAAACATGAGCCAGTCATAAATGTCACCAACTGTCCCCACATCGTTTAATCAGTGAAAAAATCAGGAGTTTTCCAGGACAGTGTTGGTATTATGAAAAAACCTCTACAAACCTAAGGGAGATGGTTTTACTTTAATGGGTTGATCAGAGCACAGCAGTTTAAATGCAAGCCCATTTTCAAACAAGAAGTAATGCTCTTTGGAAGAAGGCAGCAGTGGTGAGCAGTTAGGTAATCTTTTATTCTTTAGAAACAGTACACTTGGGTATCTGAACATCATCAATAAGTATTTCCTTTTGCCAGTTCAGTGCCTCTGGGATAAAGTTAAACAGCTTAAATATTCAGTGCTCACTCAAAATGTCCCAACAGACTGACACTGTGACACAGGTTT
Source organism: Cephalopterus ornatus (assembly GCA_013396775.1). Classification (NCBI taxonomy): domain Eukaryota; kingdom Metazoa; phylum Chordata; class Aves; order Passeriformes; family Cotingidae; genus Cephalopterus; species Cephalopterus ornatus. The sequence continues at coordinate 105,499 of VZRE01003377.1, read as the reverse complement.
CCAGATTGTATATTTGGCTTTATTCTGGTATGCAGCAGTTGGTCTTTGAATGGGGGAGCACTATTTTAATTCAACTTTTTCCTTTGTTGATGTTTCATACATTGATTTTTTTTTTTTTTTAGCCTTTAATACTGATTTTTGCCTTGAGCAGGGAATCCAGACACACTCATAATTCCAAGGTTATTCTGATGCAGGAATGACAAATTAATGCATATCCTTGCTTTCTTTAGTTGGCCCCATCAGAGAGAGAGATGATGCAGTAAGAAAGTTGAGGGGAAGAAAGATTCCAGCTAAGGTAGAGCATTAGTAGTCATCAGCTAGAAAATACAAGAAGGGTTAAGAGAAAAAGGTAATTAGATTTTGATAACAGGAAAGATGCAAAGAAGACTGAGAATCAGGCAGATTAAAATGCTAACTCTTACTCTCAATGGTGAGAATGCAGGTGCTGGCAGCTGAGCCTCTGTTGTTGACTGCTTTACACATGTATTCCCCTTCATCTTCTGGGAAGGTTTCTGGCAAGTAAAGGCAATAGGTTTCTCCTCTTTCAATATACTGATAGTCCTCAGAGTCCTGCAACATTTCCCCCTCAAACCACCATGTGACTTCAGGCTTTGGTTCTCCAGTAATTTTAACTGTAAATCTCACTGGCTCGCCATCGACTACTGATGTGTTTTTCAGTGACTTCTTGAACCAGGGAGCTCCAGATCGAGCTTGATCCTCCTCATCTTCACAAGTAGAACCATTAATGATGCTTCCCTCCTCTTCTTCCTCCTCTTCTCTTTTCTGTTTTGAAATAAGTTGACTTAGAACATTTAAAGTGGCAATAGCAGTATGACTGCTAGTGACGCACATCTGACCACAGCCAAGGTGCGGTGTTTGTGAGAAGGGAAGTGCCACACCTGTCCTCACCGGGTCACATAATGCACTGCCTCTGGGTATGCAACAGGCAGCGAAGTGCATTTTAAGGAGGCTGGAATCTTGGTGTAAAATACAGGCACAGGTGCAGATTCCCTTGTCAGACTATTCGAGGGCTGCTGTGACCTTTCTTTGCAGTGTCTTGTACTCTCCTGGAAGTGCTCCAGGCCAGGCTGGCTGGGGCTTTGAGCAGCCTGGTCTGCTGAGAGCTGTCCCTGCCCACGTCAGGGGTCAGAAATACATCATCTTTAAGGTCCCTTCCAACCCAAACCATTCTTTAATTCCACGAAGGGTAAACACCAAATGCGATTTTACATTATTTATGTTACCTCAGCAATTCCCAGCAGCTGCTAAAACAAGGAAAAGGCTCCTTTTGTGCCTCTGGTAGTGTTGTCAGCAGTGGTAATCGGAAGCAAAGTTAAATGACACTTAGGACTGAGGAACGTGACTTTGTGATTTATACCTTCTGTAAGGCTGCATCGATTTCTTTCTGTTCAAACTGCATGCGGAGGAATTTCTGCTCCTCAATCCTCCTCTGCTCCTCCTCTTCCCGGGCTCTTGCCATTTGCTCAAAACGGGCCTTCATGTTTACTTTGTGAGTAAACGGAGCCTCAGATTTCTTGGCTGGTCTCACATCTACATCGTCCTCCTTGGGAAGAAAACATTAAAAACAGGACTTATTTATTACCTTTGATATGTGTACGATGGTAAAACTAATTTGGTGTTCCCACAGTTCTTTTTTTTAACTAAGAAAAGCCACGCAGAATCCGGGTTTTTTCTCAGGTTTGTTTAATGTTGGGTCTAAAATCAAGTCTCGTCATAATTTATCTCAGGGATAGGGCAAAATATTTGCAAAAGTAATTTCAAAAATGATAAATAGAAAACACTCCGGAAGTTTTTTTCATACAGAAGTTTAATACTTCGTGGCAGTGGTAAATCCTATTCTTGTTTTTTCCCCTCTGAAAAAGTGCGAGGTTGCAGTCTGAACTACAGATAGGTAGGCATCCTCTTTGGCTCTACCCTGAGGAGCGAGTGAACCTGATAAAAAGACTCCAGGTTCTGTTTGGGTTTGGTAGTGGTTTTGATTTAATTCATGGAGTGGAGAATGAATTAGAGTTCAGAAGGAGAAGCAATTTAAGTGATAATGGGTAATTCTCAGGTAGGAATGTGTCAAGCCCTCAGGCTGACAGGTTTCAGGTTAAGATGCTGAACTGAGCACTTGGAGCAGAAAAATGGATCCCTGCTTAGGGATTGCTGGGGTGAGATATCCTCAAGGATCCAAGGAGGGAACAGGAAAGAAGGGAAAACATAATTTTAGAAATTTAACGGAATTTGATGAAAGCAGCAGCATGGTCCCCTCTTGGATCGTTTGTGTGCTGGTCAGTTACATCATTAACATACACACAATCCAACCTACCTCTTGGAATTTTTCAGCCTCTCTTTCTCTTATTTCTTCATCCATTGCTCTTCTCTTCGCTCGCTCCTCTTCAATCTTCTTCTGTATTTCTTCTTGAGACAACTGTCCTATTTTTTCAAACTTGCTTTTTAAGTTCTTTGCCTGAATAGAACCACTTCTTTTTAGCTTTATTAATTCTTCATATTCTTTGCTTAGCTCAAAAGTTTCACACTCTTCTTCCAGCTGTTCAGAAACCACAGAATGAGTAAGATGGAACAGGTCCTCATTAGTTTTACTGCCCATTCCCCCCAGAAAGGTGTAACTTAAAACACTACAGTTCTCTTGGTTACTAGAAATCAGCAGAGACCTTTTCCCTGTAACGTGTTTTTGTCCTCCCTGTTCTCATGATGACTGCATTTGTATCATATCTCAACTCACTGAAAATTTTAAAATGTCTTGTAAAATACCTTTTAAAACGCCCTTTGTTCAAGGGTTGCTGTCAATGAACCACCCTTCACAGAGTGGGAAAACCAGACACCAATATGAAAAACTTAGTTATCCAGGATCTGTAAATTCACCTCTACTTACTTGCAGTATGGCATGAAATAATCTTCTAAAACACAGCTATTTTGTTAAACAATAAAATTACTCCTTTTTTGTTTAATTCAGTAAAAAAACAGATGACACTTCAGGATGTTATGGCTGGAAAAGAAAGGGCAGTTCTGGATCCTGTAGTCAAACAGCATCTGAAGCTGTAATTGCTGATATTTTTCTCCCTCCTCTTAATGACCTCTGGCTGATGGGGAAGATGTATTTTAGCTGGATGTCCGTGTCCCCCTTTTTCCCTGGGATTACTGGGGAACATCACAAGCCACAGCCTTTATTGCTCAATTTGAGCTTTGCTTGACAAAAAGAAAATAATACAGTCCTCGAACATTCAAAAGGGAATAATGAAGAGTTGCCACCCACAGCCAGACTGAAGTGTAAAGTTCATAAATATGACGTTTTAAACATTTGGAATGTCAAGCAAATTGTGTGATTTTTACAGTCAACTGTGACAGTCTTCAAACCCTTGATACACCAATTAGAAAAAGTCCTATGTATTTCTTTCCTCATTAGTTAACACAGTATTTCCCTGAGGAAAAGCAGGATTTTTTGCTCTTTCCTACCTTTATTTCTGTATTTTCATTTGGGAACTAGAGATTTCTGTTCTCCCAATACAGTAAATATTGTCTAATCGTTTTAGTAATACTCTAGAGATTTTCAGAAGTGACTGCAAAATAAAATTACAAATTTGAAACTGTCTTTTACTTTCAGACTGGCAAGAGATAAAAACATTTTCCTGATTAGATTAGTGATAAAAATATGTCATTATTATGATATACAATGTTTTCAAAAGACGGGTTTCTATTTTTCCTTCTTTTCACATAATATTGAATGTGTCTATTTAACATTTCCCTTAAAGGAATTTTTAGTAGTCTTAAGCTGAGATTTTAACAATTAACTGAAATGATCTATTTGGAGCATGCCTAACTTATTGTTTGATGTACAAACCTCTCCCATTTCTTGTCTCAGCTGTTGGAATTCTTGCCTTTCCATTTCCAACTTTTGCCGACGCTCTTCTTCTGTGCGTCTCTTCTCTTCTTCCATTTTTTGTCTCAGCAGCTCCTCAAAATTAATTTCCAGTTTCCCAGGTATGAGGGATTCTTGAGAAAATGTTTTAAACATTTCGGGTGATTCATCGTCCAGCACCTGCTGGGAATTCAGAGCTTTAGTGACCCCTGGGATGAAACCACAGCATTGCTCAGGTGCTTCTGGTACATAAAGATTTATATCAATATCACAGAAATATGTGACGTATTTTGTCACATCTGCCCCAGTGCAGGAGGATGCTGTGACAACGTGGGTATTCCTCTCATATTGTAGGAGGGGAGTGGGTTGGGGGGGTTGTATTTGACTTTAGCTACAGTGCTAAACTTTAATGAAGGGGTTTACTAAAATGCGGTATTTTCTGCCCTCCAAATGCACCTTTAGGACCTGCAGCAATTCATTCTTGTTTCCTTCAGACCATCATTAAACAAAGTGTTTGTGTTTAAACATCGTTGCTCTTAACACTGAAGTACATATAGCTGCCTCTTTTTTGGAGCAAACCGAATTATATTCCTGTTCCTAAGCAGCATTAGTATTCCCAGTAAGGATACCTGGGCGGAACTTTATGAAGAAACTCATCTTGGGCACAAATTGTTTAGAAAAGTCGTGTTTATAGAACCCACCAGCAAGGGCTCCCTTCTTTCCCTGTCCTTGTCTCTGGCTTCCCCGTAGGTTAGGCTCAGTTGGGTGTTCAGGAGCAGTTGGTGTATCTGGCAGACTAATTCCTAAGGAGATGTAGGGCTTAGGAAAGGCAGTTTTCATAATTCCCAAGCAGGAAGCGTAAGAAGTAACATTTTAGCAGACTGAAGTACAGCATTGCTGGAATAGGAAGCTGTGTGCTACAGAAACGGCCCGTAGTGACAGTGAGTTATGTTTATATAAGTTTATATATAAAGTGTTTTATATATAAGTTCAAAACAGCTCCTATTTATTTTCCACAGCTCTTTCAGTAGTTTTTTAGCCCAATCCCACTCCAATTCTGCTATTCACTATAGATATCCTCCAGATTTTTCCTCTGAGTAATTTACAGTTGGACTTCAGCCCCACCATTCCTTCCATTCTTTGTTTGTTTTGTGTAATATGAGCACATTTGTTGAAATTGGGTTATGGAAAAGTGCAGTTTAAAAACAAAGCTGTAAACTATTTCCTTTAACGAAAACAATGCCCCATAGTTTTTGGAGGCTAATGGTGTCTAAATCAGCAAAGCAACATGAAAACGTCTTGCTCGTGATGCACTGGTCCATACGCTCACCCCTTCGGGGAGATACAGAACCTGAGTGAGCAGGAGGAGCCTTAATTCAGGATTTGCCCCCATGTGTTCAAAAGCTGGGCCTGTGAGCAAACACCAGACCTGCTGCTCTGCATTTCTGGCTAACTTGGAAAAGACAGTGCTGGTTAAAACCCACAAAGATTGGGCTGAGTTGTGTGATGCACGAAACCCCTGGGGTTAGTTCAGTAAATATTTTAGCCCTGTTTTGTGAAACGAGGCCATGTTTTTTTTTTTTCCTGCGAAGTGGGAACAGTTGGTGGTGAGACACATTCCTGTAACAATCACAGTTTGCAGCACAGTCCACCAATATTCCGAGGGCAAACAGGGACTGAGAGAAAGTACAATTTTTTCTTTATTATTTGTGCTAAGACAGGTTCTTTTTGCAGTCTCTCCTAGAAAGAGACTGATGGGGATGAAAAATCACTGTTTCAGCCTGAAAGCAATCACACTGGCGGTGAGGAGCATATGTTTTCAGTTAATTTTTTTAATTACTGACCATTTTCAGTGTCTGTAGTCACAGTGCACAGTCCCTGTGCTGCATCTAATGGATTAAACCCTGTTTAATCAGTGAGGGGTTTCTCGCCAGGACACTTCAGCTCAGGTCCTTGCTACACTAAGGCTGAAAAATGTTTCTCAAGAAAACAAGATAAACCAGACACATATTGTCTTTGCTTCCCTTTAGTTCTCTGCTGGCTTTTCCTGACCACTGCAGTGGCAGCAGTCCAGTCTCCCTCAGGTATTTCAGTGGTAGGACAGACTCGAGTTTCCAGTGCAGCATCAGACACGAGTTTACGCCGTAGTTTCTCTCGGTAGTCTCAGCTTTTAGGCCCGGTCTTTGGCCCAGTTTCCAGGCAGAGGGAGCACTGCCAGCACTATCAGTGCTCATTGAAAGCTTTCATCTCTCTCCCAAGCATTGCTTGGAATGATTAAGAAAGTGTTACCAGGCATGGAGTTGGTCTTCCCCAGTTAAACCACAGAGGAGAATGTGGGAAGATGCTGCCAGATGACTGGGTTCTTCCACAGTTCTCCATTGGCAAGTCCTGCCCCTCCTTTTTGAAACACTACGTAGTTTGAGTTTAGATTTGGGTGATTTAATATTGTATTTTCTAATATCCACCAGTAACTAACTGGCTTATACCCAAAAGCCTGCTGAAACTTGAGGTGGTTGGAGTAAGGATGAAGACTGCCCTTGAAAGCTCCATGCTAGGGGTTCTTTTAATAAATAATATTGTTGTCACCCTCTGAAAGTGGGCATCTTCCTCTGCTTTCAGCTAATGTCAGTCCTAAGTCTCTAAAAATTTGTCTTCAGTATCATCTTAACTCAAACTTTAGAAGTCCTTGAGTGTCACAGAAGCTCTGGATTTGTCCAAGGAAAACCCATATTAAAATTGCTCTGCTGGGAAATGCCACAAGTTACTTTTTGTGTTGAAATACTTTAAAAGCTACATTTCAATTAGCTGGCTTCAGCCTTCTTCATTTTTCCTTCCTAAAGAGCCCCAGGTGACTGGAAAATTCATTGGTATGACTGGTATGCCATAAACTGTGCTGTAGCTGGAAGGGATGGTTGGTGGACACCGTGGAAAGGTGTGGAGAGAAACCTGGAGCTGTTAAAAGAATTGCTCTACCCCAAAAAAAAAACCCCAACAAACCCTCCTGGTGAAGACCTTTTGCTTTCCAAGTTTGTTGCAGCTAGCATAATGATAGCCACTGGCTAGAACCTCTGGGTTTGACTGAATCCGTTGGAATCCTCTCTAGGCTTGGTGTGAGGGGGATTGTTCTCGGAGCATTTCTGGTAAATTAACTTGATTAGTTACCCGTAAGTGGGGAGGTGAACTAAGGAATGAAGGAATTGAAGCCCACATCCCTAACTCTATTTAAAGCTTTTTGCCTGAGTTTCTTTCCAGTTTGTTTGACTCTTAGGTAACAATTAAATCATGCACTAAAGCAGAATCCCATACCATGTTCTTCCTCGCTTCAGCAAAGGCTCTTTTCTCCTCTTCTATGCGTCGTCTCGCTTCCTCTTCTGCTTTCCTCTTCTCCTCTTCTCTCCTCTGTCTTTCCATCTCCTCAAAACTGAGTCTGAGTTTACCAGGGCGGAATTCTTTAACAGAATTTTCAGAGTCTTCATCACCGCCTTCATTTATCTTCAGGGAAAGGGGAGAGGAAAAAAATAGAAAGGACTTACCCAAACATAAAAATATTCTTTATAGTGAATAAATACTCCATTAATTCCTTTCTGATCTCTTATAAATGTTGTTCTCTCATTGAGGAAAAAATATATCAAGAGTTTGGTTCCTAAGAGAAACATTTTAATTTTGCTTTTAGCCAGGGGAGGGAGAAGGGAAATTTTCAGTATCCTGTATGTAGCTTCTGTAGTTTTCAAAAACCTGTTGGGTGTGTAATTCAAAGAACAAACAATGTGTTCTCAGGAAAAGGCTGCACAGTTAAGTACTTACTTTATGCTCTCAGGGTTGGATCTTTACTGTAAATCACTCCCTATTCAATTTATTTACATCACTTTCATAGACCTTTATACCATCAAGTCTTTTTGTTGGCATAGAAATTGTTCTCACCGGTGCACCAGTTGAAAAAAATGCTGTAGAGTCTTATAGAAAAACTGAATCAATTAATTAACATTTTGCTATTATTCCAGACTGAGATTTTTATTTCTTTTCTTTTTAGACATTCAATCATCACTGAAGAAAGGGAATTGAGATACTGTGATCTCTTCACTGTAGCTTGTCTCCAGTGAACGCTCACCTGCGAAGAGGAGCCTGTGGTTTGCAAACTGCAATCAAGGACAAAAGACAAAACCCCTTCAGGGGACATCCCAGAGCACTTGGGAAAAATTTTTACTTCAAACTTTGACAACCACTGCATAGCAGATAAAGCTGCATGTTAGAAGATTTCTTTTGATGCAGACAGTTTGTACGTTATTTTATATTACCTGGTAAATAAAAGCATATACGTGAGGGTGGGAGGGGGGAACTAAACCTCAGTCAGAAAGCTCATGACTTCAAGAGGTTCATTCTCTGTCATTTTTACTCCTCCTCCTTTGCTGCCCAACCCCAAACAAAAAGAAAAAGGTCATTGGTGTGAAAAAGTGAAGGGATTTGGTGGAGATGGAGGAGTAAACTACAATTTAGGTATCTGCCCAAACCTAGAACCCTCTCAGTGTGGACCACTTGAGAATTTCTGTGTTTCAGCTTTCTGGAGGTTCTGTAATGTTGGTTTTGTTTGTGTTTGTTTCTGTAGAATATACATTTCTTGAATGTTTTTGAAGTCTAATCAATACAGTGCTCTTGATCTGTTTGTCTATGAATGTCCATTCATAATTACAGTCTGTTGAAGTTAGCAAATTCCTATAGTTTTTTTTTTGAGTTTTTATGGAAGATTAAAACCTCATTTCTCATTAATCTTGTTTGTATGTGAATTTTGTTTGTGAATTAACAAAGTCAGAGTGATCATGACTGTACAGGGGAAAAGTATTCAAATGCAGAACTTGAGAAATGCTTTTGGCAATGGAGGATGGTAAAATGAGGAAATACAGAACTGAACTGGTGTGTCCTTGGTTAATGGTGAGTGTGTGATTCCTTCAGCGTGATCCAAGAACAAACTGTAGCGAGCTCTGTTCAGAGGTGATCTGATGTAACTGCCTCATGATAAAGAACACATATGGAGGTGGTTCTGCAAGTAATGTAAAACAGGAATTGTGAGCTCCATTTCTGACAATTTGGGGCCTTAAGTAATTTGTGGTATGTTGTTTATGACAATTTATACAAGGGAGCTGAGATGATCTGTCGTCTTTGCCCTTTCTTCCTAAGAGGAGAGTTGTAATTGATGTTTATTTCTGTCACATTTACAAATAAATATGGGAATAAGAAACAGGATTCTGTTCCTACAGAACGTTTGCATCAAAAGCTGGTCACTGAAACATCTGCAGCACTATTTAGGAACAAAACAGACAGCCAGTAATCTTCGTAAAGACTTACAGCTGAAGGCTCTACGAAGTGTAGATATAAAACCTACAAAAACCTGTGGTCTCAAGCTCTGCCAGGGGAGGTTTAGGTTGGATATTAGGACGAAATTCTTTACAGAGAGGGTAATCAGACATTGGAATGGGCTGCCCAGGGAGGGGGTGGATCCTGTATCCCTGGAGGTGTTTAAGAAGAGACTGGATGTGGCACTGAGTGCCATGGTCTAGTAACTGTGGTGGTAGTGGATCAAGGGTGGGACTTGATGATCTCAGAGGTCCTTTCCAACCCGGCTGATCCTATGATTCACGAAAATTAAAGCACCTGCATTTGTTGGGTTTACTGAAGGAGTGTAAAGCGCAGCGATTACTGAGCTAGAGCAAAGGCCAAAAATGCATCTTGCACAGAGGCATTTTCAGGCTCTTAACAGCTCGAAATGTAGTCAGGGAGTAAGAAAACAGCAGAATCCCCTTCAGGAGCACACATGCACTCACCATTTGCTGCCTGGCCTCCTCAAAGGCACGTCTCTCCTCCTGCAGGCGCTGCCTGGCCTCTTCCTCCGCCTGCCGCCTTTGGCTCTCCTGCCTCTGCCTCTCCAGCTCTTCGAAGGTTACTTTGAGCTTACCCGGGGACACAGACTCTGGGCTCTCACTGCTGCCATTTTCACCCTGTGTGAGGAAAATGGAACAGCTGTATCTAAAGCCAGTAAGTATCTGTTATTTAGGTGCTTTCGGATGGGGGATTTACCGTGACAAATGAAAGGCACTTGGTTTCCTTCAGGAACTGGGTTTCATTCTTCATTTCTTCCTCCAGTGGCTTTCTTTGCTCTGCTCTCTCCATCCCTGTGTTCTCACAGTTTATTTTCATCTTCCCAGGTGTCTTGGTGGGTTTCACAGGCACTACTGTAACTAGGAGTGAATCATCCCCTTCCTGTCCAGGAAGATATTTATTATATTCTCATGGAGCTTGACTTCTAAAAAACCTCATTTCTTAATGAAACTGCTGTTTTAACCTGTGTGCACCAAAGCTTCCAAAAGATTTACTTGTATTGAGTATTAACCACGAGAATAAATCCAACTGCCCGTGGCACTCACTGCTTTTCTTGTAATAGCTGAAGAGTGTCAAGACTGAATTATATTTTAAACATCACTGCTGGGAAACTCCTTAATTTCTTTACGTATTTTCATTAACTGTTAGTTACAATAACTCATGGGTTGGAAAAGAACAAGTGTAATTCTGAGCACACAGCAATTGTAACCACACTCCACTTCCAGTTTTAACATTGACCACGTAAAGGAAATACCGTGGCTGGAACAAGCCCGTGGCTCCAGAGAGCAATTTGTAATTTCTCAGGCACAGTAATTGTTTTTTGAAGGAAGTTGCTGCTTCAAATCTATTTTTACAACTTACTTGCCAAAATACATGTTACCTTTTCCCCCTGCCCCCCCAGAACGCCATGATTAACTTGGACACTGTCAAATAATGGATTTGGGGGGTGTTTTTTTCTTTCCGAAACTGTAGTAGGAGTGTGATTTTCTTGGGTTAGTGAAAGACAGTAGGACCTTTGGACCCAGCTTCTTGAAATTAAACATTTATTTTCAAGACTTAAAATCCAAATGGTAAATTAGTCAGTTAAAAAAAAAAAGTTAACTGAGGTGTTCAAGCATCTGCATGTTGCCAGAAGCCCATTTTAATTTCAAGTTTAAGGCAAAGAGCTTTTAAGATGATTCTTTCTAAAGCCACAGGACTCAGAGTATCACTACCAGTTTATATTAAATAATTCTGGTGGCTTTGAATATTGACATTTTAGATGTTTTTAACTAACCACAAAGTATTCACAGTGCAGGCACTATTTCAAACTTCAATATATTGATTTCAAGTTCAGACATACAGTTCCATATACTCTAAAAATTTGTTAGCTCCTTGGTTGAACTTTAAGTAGGAATTTGTGTGCCCTTTCCGAAGTTTTCCCAACCCAAATTACAATAATAAAACAAAAGTGAATAAAAATGTAGGTGAACATTTCTTTAAAAAAAATCTGATTACCTCAGCTGCTGATTCAGTTCCCGTATTGTTAAAGTCATCAATCTATTAAATGAGAATTTCATAGGATTACATTACTTTGGCTCTTTGCCTTAGAATTGCAAACACAGAACTGGAAATTCTTTTTGTATCAGAGCTATGTCTGTAGCACGTAAATTCACAGGGGTGATAACCACTGACCCTTCGCTGCAATGCTTCAGGCAGGTTTGGCTTGTGGAGGAAGAGGCAACGCGACATAAAACGTCCTACAGCAGGTTTGCTAAAACATTTTAACACGTCGGGGAGGGAGGAACTGAGAAGTGCATTTGAGATGTCCGGTCTTCATTTAAACATTAGAGAATTGTGTCAAACAGAAACAAAACAAAACAAAAAAAAAAACCAAACAAAACAAAACCAAACAAAAGCAAAATGAAACAAAAGCAAAAACCACCAAAGCAAACAGAAAAAGCAAACAAAACTAAAGCAAGCTCAGGGAGTATTTCTGATTCATGGGAGATTGCCTCCCCCTCAACTCCTGCAAAAAGCCAAATGCTGTGTTTGCTTCATGTTATGGCCTGTACCAGACTTCCTAAAATGCTAGATGTACCTACTTCTGCCTTGCGAAGTAGATTAAATATATGGTAGATACACTGCCAGTTAAAAGCACAGTTGTAACAACGTTAAAAGCCTTAGTAGAAAAGACTTATCTGAAAACTGACTCCTGTTTTTCATTTGTTAGAACAAATTCCAACCTAAATTAAGTATGACTGTCATTTGGTTAAATAAGAATTCACCCATGTTTTTAGTGTATCGTTCAGATGCTCACTCTCACTGCAGTGTTTGGAGCACTGAAATAAACTTGCGAAAGGATTCATCTGACAGCCACTTACTAAATTCTACAAAAGACAGAGTTTGCTTTACGGGCATCAACAGAAGTTGCAGTCTGTTCATATATACATACAATGATGATTCACAAAGTGGCAAAGGAATAAAAAGATCCGGATCTTCAGGATTTATGATTTTTACTGCGTTAACGTCTTCTCATTTTTGTCTGCCAATGGTATTTTCTTACTACTTCTTGCTTGCCTTAGTTCATGTGTCACTGACCTGTATTCACTAACTTACAAGCAAGGGTTGTCTAAAGTAAGGGTTGGTCAAATAAAAGCAACATTTTCAAATCAGTTTAGCAAACTCTGTAAACTCTTGTTTGCATCGGACACCAATTAAATTTGAGCCTGACTCCCCCCACATTTTTGCCTGCCTGGTTTCATCTGTAACTCGATTTTAGAGCTTAAAAAAAGGATTTACTCTAAAGCAGTGAAGAGTCTCTGAGTGTTATTTCTCCCACTTCCATCGCACTGAGCATCTCCCATGGAAATCACTGCTCTCAGAAATCTTAAGATTGAATCTTTCTGATCAACACAAAACTTTATTTTGTGGCTATGGCTTCCAATTCTATCCTGACTGTTGGGATCACATCAACATACCTCCTGTGCTTTTTTCGCTAGTTCTCTTTGAATTTTTCTTTTCTCAATCATATCTTGTTCGATTCTGCGCTTCCGTTCTTCCTCCATTCTTTTTCTTTCTTCTTCTTGCCTTTGCTTCTCCATTTCTGCAAACTTGCCTTTAACAGTTCCTGTGGATGTGAAATACATTGATAAATACCTTCATCTAATACTTACCTGGTGAATTATGAGGCCTTTAAAGTTGGGCCTCTCTTACCTATTAGTTTTGGGACATAACCTTTTTCTGTTTTCGATAATTTGGTGTCATCGTCTTCATCAGATGCAAGCAGTTCTTTCATCTAGTTGATGAAACACAGAAAGTAAACTGTCTTTATAACTTCAATAAAATCCCAATATTATGGTCTTAAAAATAACGTGAATAGATTTTCAGACAGAATATCAAATATTAAAAATAACACAAAATATCAGCAAAGAAAATAACCTCCTGCTTTCTCCTGTTCCATTCTCTCTCTCTAACATATTGTTCTTTTCTTCTTTGCTTTTCATCTCTAGATCTCCTTTGATTTCTTTCTTCCCTTGCTTTTTGCATAGCTTCAAATTTATCCTTTACATCACCCTTGTGAAGCTTGGGCACATAGGACTTTTGGACGGGTTTAGATGAAGAAAGCAGAATCTTGGTGAAGATATAGAAGAAATGAAGATAAGAAAAAAAGAAAGTTGAAGCAGATGGACAGAAATATTCTGCTAGATTGGATTAGAAAGAATGTGAGAACATAAAACAGAAGTGCAGTCGATATTAGGAACTTTGTGCCATGAGCCGTCATTAATTAAGCCATAAATATCAATAAATACTAAAATAACCAAAACAACATTTAGCATTACGTTAAACTTAGGCTAGAAGTAGTTGCAATGAATAGCTGCATAACTAAGGATACGAACTGTGTGAATGAACATTCTCAGTTACTGTGGCTTTAAACATTAATTACAGATTTATATTGTTGTTTTCCATCATGAGCAGCCACCAAAGAGCCCCTCTGCCCCCAACACTTAAAACAGATATAAAGTCATAGACATATAATACCATATGTGGGGGGGGG
>VZRE01003377.1:46881-84083 GCA_013396775.1 Cephalopterus ornatus | reverse complement strand
GGCCGCGGTGCCCGGCGCTCCGGCATCCCCGCGCAGGGCTCAGCCCGCACTCACCGCAGCCGCCCGGCCCCGGCCCCGCTCAGCGCGGCCACAGCAGCTCCGCCGCCGCTGCCTCGGCCCGGCCCGCGGGGAGGGTTTATACCTACGGCCGTCTGGTCCCGGGTCGGGTTATGGCACATGGAGAGCGAGCAACTAATAATAGTAATGTGACAGTGCTGGTGGAGCGGGGAGGAATCTCCCGAGTGCCAGACTGCGAGAGGCAGAGCACGGTGGCTCAAAGCAGCGCCTTTCTCTGGGAACTTCGCAAAGCAGTGATTTTATTACATCTGAATACATTCCTTTTCCTGCTTAAAGATGACTTGTTTCCTACATGTTCAACTGCAAGGTCTCCAGTGCAGGACTTTCTTCTTCCTATCTCTCTTGTATTGTGTCTGCCACACTGGAGCCTAACTTTCAGCCGAGTTATAAATATTAGGACAATAACCACACGACCTTAGGCTGTGCAGATCTCAGCAATGGCCATGGAAGTTAAAAGACAAAACATGTTTGGCTTTTGAAGGACAGCACATTTATTGTCTGGCTGAAGCGCTTTTTGACTTCCAAGACTAGAAACCCCAATATTTGGCTTTTGGTGGATCGTTGGCCTACATGTTGAAAACTTATCAACGCTGCAGACCACTTAATAGAAGTAAAATCAATCAGGGTGACAAAATCAGTTTAAACTGGATAGCCCAAAAGCTGTTCTCGTTCAATATTTTCTTCATTTATACAATAAATTTTGTAATAGTTGCCTTTTGTTGATTTCAGGCAGCAAATTCCAATTTCAAGGTGACTAACTGGTATCAAAACACCTGCCCTAAGAAATAATTTTGCAATAGATTCCAAGAATTGTGCAAAATCAAGTTTTAGATACAGTTATATGAGCAACAGTTGTTTCACTGAAATATTTTATTTCATATACACAGCTGCACTTCATTAGGCAATAGAAAGGTCACAAATGATCTTACTCTGACACTTGGTTTGACACATCCAGTTTGACAAAAACCAAAGACTACAAAAGAAAAGTATAATAATCATTAAGAACACATTAAAAGTGAGCTTATTATTACAACTAAATTACAAATTATATAAATATTTGATTCTTTTATAATCCCTACACATTCACCATTTCTGATTTTAGGAGCACAGTTACTGCAGAAGTGGATGGCTTTTAAATTTAGCTTGTTCTTATGAGCACAGAAAGTGGCATTCAAAACTACCTAAATTTAGAGATTATAAAGAAAATTCTGATTTTGAACTCACTGGAGTAGAACTGCATCATCCTGTCACCGCCGTGGTGCAGCTCTGGCACTTGTGTTTTCAGAGATGGTGCACTTCTGAAATTCTCAGGCCACGTGGCTGGTTATCAGCAGATTCTCTGTATACACCTGCTAGCTCAGGTGAAGCTTCTAAGAACTGATTCCAGTTCTGTGTTACAAGGAGACCTTCATCTCCCATTTGAAGTTAGAGCTCTGTCTCTGGAGTTAGGAAGGACAGAATAGGTGAATGTTTTTTTGTCCTACAAGAGCCAAGGGAGATCAAAAGCCTACCCACTCGTACACACACATTTCCCTCTTCCTCTCTCTTTCTCTCCCTTCCCCTCACTCTTCCTTTAACTTGTTGGTATCTGACAACAACCAGAACTTGTGTTTCTTATTTTGGATGGGAAATACAATTTCCCATCCCAATTTCCAACCCCATTCTGTGGACTTCTCCTGAGAGCTCCACGTATGCATGGATGTGCTCCTATTTTAAGTCAGATATTATCAAGTTCTTCCCCATTTTCTAAATATTTTGGTGTTTCATTAGATCTTTCTCATTCTTCTGTTTTTTAAAAAAAAAATCCTTTCATTTTTGACAGAAGACCAGTTTTTAAAGTATCTGGAAACATTTATAACCTCATGTGCAATGCTGCTGTGCTTTCTTCAAGAGGTTTTTGTAAATAACATTAAAATCTCAATATACCTTTACTTCTGTGAAAAACTGCATTTCTGTTTCTCTGAGGTGAATGTTAAGGGGTAATTTTCTTCATATCGTTTTATTAGACCAGAGAGACAAGTTTCCTTTGCTACCTACAGCTAGTGCATTTGCTGTGGAATATGCCACTTACTCTGCTACTATTTCCAGCTATTCCAATTGATTATGAACCCAACAAGACACCTTTACTGTTCCATATAATTTCATTAACAGACTTGCAATAAGCTGCCAAAACACAGATACCTTGAACATACTTATTTGCTCAAAAGTTGAAATAGGTGGGAAAAAAACTTCACATGCCCACACTGAAGACATTGCAGAGGAAAAATAAGTCCAGCATAAAGCACAGTGCCAAGCTCAGCAACTTGAACGGTGGAAACAGGCCAAGAGCAGCATTTGGAATTTCTGTTTTATTACACACAGAAGTATACTTCTTTTTTTGGTTAAATAAATTATAGTCAGTTGGCATCTCACACAAGTCATATGACACATTTTCATCATTTTTGTATTTATCAAATGAGTACAACGAAGGAGCAAAATGTTGGCTTCAGTAAAATCTATGAATCACACAGGCCCTCCCCTCTTGAATATTGTCATTTTGGGTTGTGTTTGCAACAAAAAGTGAGACGTTTGTAGTCAAAGACTGTTTTGATATCTTAGATTTTTAACAACATGCTTCTCAAGTGTCTGAATATTTGGAATTGCTCTGTAATTACTTACTCTGTATTTCTTGACACAGGAGAGATTCTTGTGGGCTGGCTTTGCGTGGCAAAGCACATGGAAGTGTAGTTTAGCAGCCTAAACTAACTATGAAGCATTGCTTCAGCTTACAGAAATTCAAAGATTATATCTCATCATTACTTATTACCCCTGGAACAGGAAAAACCAATTACTATGAGTTCCTTCCTGCCTTCTGACTGTGCTGTGCTGCCTGAAGTTCAGGGTTCCACAGCCTGAGCCACAGTTTTACACTGCACACACGTGGCCACAATTGCTTCAAAGTTCTTAAATAGACACCTGACTTCCCACAGAGAAGGGAGGAAGACTGTAGTGCTTTAAAATTATAAAACACTTCCTTCAACTCTGTTTCATGATTAACAAATCTTATCATACATACTTATTTAAAAATATATTTTGAAATGCTACATATGAACTGAGAATGGCATTGGTTAATTTACCACCGTATAGAGTAGTAACAGCTTTAGAACCAGGAAACGTTTTAAATTAATTGGTGAAGCTAGCATAGCTTTTTAAATATTTTTAAACACCTTGATGATGTTTAGATATTTTAAAACAAAATAAAGTAAAAAATGCATCCTGGCAGTCATTCCTGCCCAAACAGTGCTCGCATTTCCTGCACTGCTCCACTGCACTGCAGCACAAAATGCCTGCTGACACCCACACAAATGTAATTCCAGGGCAGGGGCAACATGTTCAATTTTGTGAGTGTGATTACTTTATTGCATGTGTCACATGAATCAGAGACTGCAGATACCCCAGCCAGAACACCTTCCAGACACCTAATGATGAGTCTCTGCAATGAACATTTTGTACTGTAAGCCTTTAAATGGGAACAACTCCATCAGCTTCACTTACAAATTATCTGTGCAAAAAGTACAGTATTTCATAAATAAACTTTACCCAAATATTACAGAAAAAAGCTTTGGGATACATGAAGTATAAATACAGTGACAGCTGGGCTGCAAAATTAATTTAGGTATATACAATAACACGCTCCCTATTTCTTTTGATTTAACCTCCCTGAGTCCTTTTCCACGCTTAGTGACACGACGCATTCCCAGCGGCTTGCCCGCTAAGAGCCACGGTAGCTTCGGCATTAGAGAAAAAAGGTGGAAAGGAGCACCCCAATGTGCACTCCCTGGCAATTTGTGACGGACTTTAAGCTTACTGTACTTTCGCTTCCAAGAGCCCACTGGCCACGACGTGCCCGTGACCACTTACACAGGCCCCCACGTGCCTCAGGGACTCTGCTCCCAGATAGGCCATCAGCAGTTCCGTGTGTCGGATCAGCAGCTGGGTGAGATCCTCAGCCAGACTCTCCATACTGGAGTATCTCACCTTTTCGAAGTCAAAAATGTCTTTGAGGAAGAAAAGCACTTGATCCTAGTGCAGGGGAAAAAAAAAAAAAAAAAAAAAAAAAAAAAAGGAAAAACCTGTGTTCACTCACAAGAAGGAAAAAAAAAGGTAAGCAATGCTAGCAGCTATTTCTTTCACATGTTTCCTAAAAGCATCCATTTTGGTGCTGAGACAGAAGTGTGCTAAAACAGACTTTGCACAAAACAGTTCTAGGCTTAAAACATTTAATAAGAAAATATTTCTTTTTCATGGTTTCTCACCGTTAGCCCTAATCTTAAGAAAATGGAAATGTTTATGCTTATAAATAAGACCCTAATTTATTTTAATCGGGAAGATTTTTTTTTTTTTCATTTAGATAAGTGGTAATTAAAAAAAAAAAAAAGTTGCAAACCTTGAAGAAGCAGCATAAGTCATAAAGGGAATTCCTAGGGCCCAAAAAGCCCCACGCCAAAACAGGGCTGATATGTTCACATATAGCATAGAAATGTGCAAAAAATCCATCAGGCACCTAGTGATGTAAAAATCGTAGGCAAAAGTTACACAGTGAGTTTAGTATAAATTTCCATTATTTAACACTGAGTCCTCATAAAAGCCTAACACGCTTACTGCAGTAGGGCTGTGGTAACCCAAACCCCTTTAAGCTGTGGGACAACTGTACCAAACAAGTGTCGTGATCTTTTTAGAAAAGGTTTTTGCTTCAGTGGTGCTGTGTAATTTAAATACTTTAAGAAACACGGCAGATAAGGCTCATGTGAACAGCTGCTCTTAGAGCCAGAGGAAGGTGTCAGTGCCAATCCCCTGAGCACAGACTCCTCACCTGCACTGGGCAAACCCACTTCCAATGGCTATGGATGTCCTGCTGCAAGACTCAGCTCTGCTCTGCACTGGCTACTACAGGGATGGGGCATTTCCCTCCCAAGGTCTAATAAAATCCTCCGAAAGGTGGAAGGAAGGAGTTGCTGGCACAGAGGAGTTCTACTGAGCCCCTTCACAGAGAGGTCAGGATGCAGAAGGGGGCTGAAGGAGGCTGCAGCAGAATTCCTGGTGAGGAACGTGGTACTTCAGGTGGGGAAAGGGGCAGGATTGAATCTGATTTAACTGTGGAGATCATGCAGGGAGATGGGGCTGAGAATCCTGGCATAAAGCAGGCAAGATCTGAACTTAATTACCTTGGTCTGCAAAAGTCTGAGACAGGAGTGTGGGGTGACAAGTCAGAGAAATTACTGTCACCACTGCTGACTGCACCTAACCTAGGTTGAAAAATCTTCCAGTTACAGTTTTTGCTAAAAAACAGGTATTAGGGCCCCATGAGCTAAATTTCCACAATTGGAAACCTCTTGTCTAAATTTCAAATTCTTAGGAGCCAATCAATAACTTTGTTCCTCATAATTGTGAAGCACAACTTACCTTCATTTGCTGTCGTTTCTGCTTCAGTACTGACCAACAGCTTGAAGCCACAGCCTAATTGTTAAAATTAAAAAAAAGCAAATAATTTTTAATCTCAAAAGAACTCATCTGCAGAATACTGTATTTCTAGATTTTGGGGACATGTATTTTCTTCAGTTTCAATCCTGTGATAACACAAAGGTTAAAACCACAAAACAGCAGCTGATACAAATAATAAAATTTATATGTAGTTCATACTTGTTATTTCAGGTCTATCTTTGCAACATTTTCTTTAGTTTAATTCAAATGTCATTTGGCATCCTTGAGTGAGTGATTTTACAGTTACAACAGCAGTTCTCTCTGGGTTTAACTGAGGACCAGTCTCTTATACACCAAGGCATGTGCTCAGACATAAGTAACTATTTTAGATATTATGTGGAATGTGAACACACTGAAATGTCCTTTTTCATTTTAGCAAAAACATTCTTGCAATAGCTTCAGATTCAGCTAAGGAGTTTTGTCCAAATATGGACCTGTGAAATACAATATACTGATACCAGTACTGGGCTTTTTCCCCTCAGAGCTCGTTACTATCCTCATCTGACTCTCCCCTTCAGTGCTGCAGGAGAACTAACTATTCACAAAGCACAGTGTTACCACATAACTACAGAAATACTCGCATGTCACTTTTCTTTTTTTCTCTAGAGGGAATATTTCAACTGAAAGACAAAACCAAAAGGAAAACGGACACAAATGGATGACATGACAGCAGCAGCTGTACCAGCTGACCATGGCAGTAGGCTGTGTCTCTAACAGGGGGATGAGATCCATCTGACAAATAAACAGGCCCATCTGAGAACTCATTAATGTAATCAACATTTGAATGCTTGCACTGTATTAGTTTACCTTTGTTTCCTTGCAACTTTGTGCCTTATTGCTAGATCTCTGGTCTGTGAACCAAAACCAAAACCTAATACCTAAGATGTGGCTAAGAGAAACTTCCCTTCTAAAATTCTGCTTCCTCAGAGGAAACTGATTTTTGCAGGACAAGCTCAAGTATTTCGTCTGATACATTCAATCCTTCTCTATGTTCTGGGCCCAGACTTTTAGCTTTTCAACTGCTATTATGAAAAACCTCATAATACAATCTGTTTAATTCTTTTGAGGAATATTTCAGGTACATATTCAGTTATACTGGAAGCTAAACTGGACTTTACACAGTCTTTATCCTGCAGTTGTTAGATTTATTCTTGGTTTTAGATTGCAGTTTAAGGATAAAAAGCACAAATCACCAGAACGGTTTCAGCATACACAGAAATTTCTATCAGAATGCTCACACCACTGTTATATTGATCACACCATCTACATACTGCAGATTAATTAGTATGAAAATTATACATGAATACTTACTGTTTCTTTAAAAGAGGAATTTAACCAGCGGTTATTTACTACATTCTGTATAGATATAGGTGGATTTTCTAAATCTTCAAATGAATCCATTAATATGAAGTCCAGAACAACATCATAAAAATTCAGATTTTTCACCTGTATTAAAGGAGAACGTGATCTAAGTAACCTAGTTTCTCTTTCAGCACTGGAATTCGGCAGGCACCATATTCTAAGGCATTAAAGATACTATGTCAGTAGAGGAGAAGTTAAAAAAAAAAGTACTTTCTGGTACTAAACTGGTGGATGCCAATTCTCTAAATCAGCAATACAAACAAAAAAAGAACTGCCTTTCCCACAATTCTGAATTGTAAAATTTTATTTTTAGATCCTATGGCTTAATAAGATCCTTTAGATCCTATTAAGGGTAAAAGCACTTTTCAGAAATTCAGACTCACTCCTCTAGCAGCAAGTTCCATTTCGGTATTATCCCAGTGATCTGTTTGTTCCAAAAAATATATCATTTCATCAAAGACATCTTCAAATTTCTTTGGATTCTGTAAAGTAAAAGCAATGAGTATCAAGCAAACTCAACAAGAGATGTGGTTCATCTGCAGTGCAAAGTGAATTCTGGTAGGAGTTACATAAACAATAAAACATTAGTTGAAAAAAGGCTTTTACCTTTCGTGCTTTCACAATTAAAGCAGACAAAATCTTTCTTCCACTTTCAGCAAGAAATATTCTGTTTGCTGTTTCTGAAAGAATTATCTGGAAAAGGGTTCAGAAAACACAGACATGTTCGTGCACAGGTAACACTTAAGTGACCTTAAACACTTCAATCACATTTCATATGATTACAACCTCTGGTATGCTGGGCAAGCTCCTAATAAGCCTTTGGTGCAAAGGTTCCAAAGCTCATCATAAAACTGCGACTCCTCTGCAAACACATCTCAACTCAGAACTACAGAAACGTAAAAGCAACAAGAAAATATTTAACCACAGAACAAGTTACCAGAATGCTTGCCCAGAGAGTGCATTCAATGCCACGCAGTTTTAGGCTTAAGGAGACAGACAAATCCCTGGCCTCGCTGGTTACCTGAAAAGCCTGTCGAATACAGTGGAGCTTAGCGAGGAAGTCACTGTCTCCCAGACATTCAAACATTTCAGTCCTGTACAAAACAGAAAAGTTTTCGAAGACCGTTAAGAAAAGAAGCACCAGAATATTCATCTCCGTCTAATTCTTAGAAAAAATACCTAGCGCAATTAACTCCTAAAAAAAATGATTTCTGGAGACAATATTTAACTTTAATTCCAGCTTTTGTTGAAAACAGTTAAACAGACATAAATCAATACCTTAACACTCGTGAATAGATTTTGCCTTCTTCTGCTAAGTGCATGGCTTCTTCATACAACGGGCAATGGCAAAGGGAATCCAGACCATACGTGTTACGAATCTCTCTGTGCTCTGTAAGCTGACAAAAAATTGTTTGGCAGTTCATTAAAGAGCTTGCCAACATAGTTTTTGCAGAGATAAAACAAACTCAACAAGTTTTCCTGATACTCTACTGAAAGATGCATCCTTTTCTGCATCTGCTTAAAAGAAAGGGGCAACACTCAACTAGTACACAGAATAAATACACCACACTTAGCAAGACTTACTTCGTAACTCTTAACATCTGAAAGCTGCAGTTTCAACTTTCAAAACTTGTGGAGGCAGCTTAATTTTCTGCTTAATTTGCCTAGGTAAGTTCTTAAATTGTCTAGATAAATCTAATGGGTCTCAAAGCTGTTAAAAGGAAATAATTGCCAGGTCACAAACTACAGAATGATTGCATCATGCAAAGCTTTAGGAAACCAGAAATAGAAACATCCTCCCACTCCTGTTTTTGTTTTGCTGGTAAATATGTCTGCTAGTTACCAAAGCACATTATACGAAGCATGAGCACTCAGAATTTTGTATTACAGGCTCCCAAAAAGGTTTTCATTATTGGCAGTTTTAATTCTGTGATTATCATATAAATTAATGTGAACTCGCAGATGTTTTTAAAGCAAGAAAACAACAAAAACAGATTAATAAATGAAAGCACATAAATAACAGAACTCCTGTTTACAGGGTATCATATTTAATCCACAAAACAATGGCTAGCTACACTTTCCACTATAAACATTTACACCACATTATTAATGATGAAAAGAAAAAAAGCTTACACATTATTCAGATTAGTTAATGACCAGAAAATGAATTTTTTTTTTTAAATTACTGTTTTTTTAATTATGTTTTTTCTTTCTATATCCTGCATGGGGCAAACAAACTTGTGTTGCTAGGCTATAAAAACATAGCCTAGAAACATCTTTGAAAAGTAATTCTCAAAGTAACTGAACTATATAAAAAGTTAACCCCGTATTTTAGAATGATTTAAACAAATCAAAGTATAACTTTATATCAAACCTCCATTAAAATTTTCAAATAAATACATGCTGAAAAGTTTCTCCTGACAGTGAGGACACCCAGCCAAGTGCTGGTGAGACTTCCTGAAGACGTGAAGCCTGTGATCCCAGCGTGCCCTCTCCACACACTCCAGCTGAGCCAACTGCAGCAAGTTTGGCCCAGTTGGCTTTCCTGCTGAAGGGTGAGTACAAGCAGTACAAGCCAGTCCCTGCTTTTGTCCATGTAAACATTTCAGGACATGAAAAAAGTCAGAGATGTCGGTGTTCTGACGAGTGTCACACATTGTTAGATGGTGTTTATTTGCTGGAACTTACATGGGGGGGGTTGAGTCACTCATACCATAACCTTTTACTTTTGGCAAATACGTATAATTCCTTCCATAAATTGTCAGGTTCCATTTTAAATTGATTCGTTTGGCTAAAAAAAATCCCAACAAGACCAAACCACTCTCTGGTGGACACCTCTTGGCACAGCCAGTGCCATGCTGAAACCCTCCACACACCTCTGAGGATGACAAGGCGCCCCATCACAGCCAACAGTGCCGGCAGCTGCCAGTGGCACAGAGGGCTGTGAGGATGGCCCTGACATCCCCAAATGTCTGCTACTTCCTCAGTGTCACGTGGGGTTACACGGAGGAGGAGATGAAAATGCAGACAAAGCAGAGGTAAAAAGGTGAATGCAGTTGAGGGCTGTGTGTGTTCACAGATTTCACTGGGTCGGAAGGGACCCACAAGGATCCAGTCTAACTCTTAAGGGAACAGGCCCTACAGGGATCAAACCCCAAACCTTGGCTTTACCAGCACCATGCTCTAAAAACCTGAGCAAATCTCAGGGCTCTCATGATCCTATAGCAGCAGCAACCTCATCATGTAAGGCTTTACTTCCATCCATTCAAGGCTCACGAGAGAGAGCGCAGTCGGTAACCACAGCACAGGACCCTTACGGCGACCTGCAGCGGGCACCTGACTTCATTATGCTGAAATAATACGCACACATCTTCAAAACTCCAAAGCCTGTAGTGCTAATTCGTGTGTAAGCTTGTAGTGCTTCTTTGTGTCTCCACACAGGGTGCTCACAGCAGCCTCTGAAGATTACAACACGGATTGTTCAGATGCTAATCAGTTTTCTCTGGACACTTCAGCTTTAGGGCTGCATCTGCTAGTAAAGAGATGCTGAAATCACTGCTGTAAAGCACCAAACCCCTGGAACTCGCAATAATTTTTAATTCCTGGGATTCCCAGGAACAGGCTCAGCAGTACTCTTATTTGCTACTCACAAGTTGTTTCTTAATGAATAGAAAAAATTCTCAGCTGTGCATCAAGACCTTGCTGGCTACCAAAATAACCACCTACATGAATGTAACAAAAATAAACAATGCTAGGCCTTTTAGGAATTCTTGCTTGCTCCCCCTAATAAAAAGGTCACTTTACTGTAACAGTCAGCATTCCTTACATTCTGTGCAATGATGCTTTCCCTACATTAAAAAGGCTGATGATGGTGTCTTTAAAGGATAAAGACATTCAGAGAAAAATTTTTTTCAAAAAAACATGAGTAGCTGCAGGATGAGAGTGAAACATGCTTTGGGAGTTGGAAGATGAGATGGTGATTACTAACTAAAACACTTGAGATAGTATTTTAATAAACTGGATTGTGTTCCACCTAAGACCTGGAAGAAAACAGGAGGGCTGTTACAAAAGAAAAAGAGCAGCTAAGGCTTTATTCACAAGTCTAAAAAAATCTCCCAAGCTTTGGATGGAGTTAACATTTTAACAAGGAATGCAAAGTTTATTTGGTAATAGAACTCCAGATTCAATTCTAGTCAAGATATGAAAATAAGACATGATAAATGCACGTGCACTGACAACAGAGAGGCAGCAACAAAGCTCACTGCCAGGGAGAGCAGGAAAGAGCTTCTGTCAGGAAGATGGAAAAAAGAAGCAAGGAAAGAGAGGGTACAGGCCTTTATCTGGCACACTCACTGCTGTGTTCTTGCCAAGGGTGGCAGCTATTTTGACCACAGTAGATGAGAGAGCAGGACTATGAAAAGGATACTAACCTTTATCAACACTAGTTGATGGCAGACAGGCTCAAACGGAGAAGAAGATACCATTATTTATCACAGGATATAGTATCAATAACTTAATTAGGGCAAATAGCTGTGTTTACCATCCCTTCTGCAGAGCTTCTGAGAGCCTAAGGCTGTTTAAGAGTAGAAGTCTGTCTGGGCTTGGGGATGGCAACTGTGTCCAGACTGTCTCTGTAAGGATTCAGGCTCCTGTGTACTGTAGGGGTCCAGGCAGGCACAGCTCCGTGGGAGAAGTCATCAAATGTGTGATGCTCAGCAGCCTCTTGATTCTCAGGCACAGCCAAGGTGAAGTTTTGGCACACACTCCTGCTGTCCTGCAGAGCTCATCAAAAGGGCACATGATTTAAACTCCGCCAACTGCCCCAGTTTTGCACAGCCTCTTCCCTAAAAACCATCTTCCTATATTTTGTCCTCACATAACACAGCACGACACTGTTGTTGCCTCCTGAGCAGTACCCCTATCACTTTCCATTCAAGCATCTGTCTCTTGGGTTGTGACAGTTATTTCTCCTGAGGGAAGTGAGCTAAATTTGCTCTGACTGTGTGTCAGCACTGAAAGAGTTTCCAGCCTCTAAAAACCAGAGTCCTGCTCTTTGGGACAGGACACAATGCAGAAAGAAGACAAGTAACTGTCAACACACAACTTGCAGCCTGATGTGACCACAAAAAATGGTGCCACGCTCTAATTTCCTGCAAGGAGAAATTACTAATTCTGGTAGGGCAACATCACACAGCAGTATAAACACATACGAATTTCAGGTTTAAAAGCTTTGCTAAACATTTCTATCGGGGCATGGAGTTTAGGACAGTTATTAATATTGTAACTGCAATCAGGGAGCTTATGATGAAAGAACAACTGTTTGGCCCTTAGCTGAGATAAATCCAAAGCTGAGACAGATCCAAGCTCAGACCTCTTAGCCTAAATTAACACATTCCACTGTTTTGCTAGTGCAAGAACAAGAAAGTGAAAAAAGCAGATGAACAAGAAGCTACCTGGTAACATCATGTCTCGAATAAAAGAATCTGGTACGTCAATTCTAATCCAGTTACATCAAAAATTGTAACTGTTCTCCACTAAGAGCTGAGTACACTGGGAAGTAGTGATTACTCCTTCTCACTGCCATAATTATTTGCAGTACTAATGTGATGCATTTTCCCCCTAAAGGATGGACAAAATGTTAAATCCAGGTAACAGTTTATTTGTACAAGAACACCAATCCACAGCTTCATTCTACCTGCAGCACACAATGGTGTCCTGTAGCTACTGCTAGAGTGAGCTGACCCTGTAGTTCAAGCCTAGTGGCTCACATTTAATCCAGAACATTGGTGGTGTTTTGGCTCAAACACTAAACTGCAAGTTATTCACGCTTTGTTAGTCTTCAGGACTCCTGTCAGCTGAGAATTTCACTAGATTGTTCCATAAAAGCTGAAAAAGGAGAGCTTGTTCTATTGGCAAAGGACAGAACAGCTGGAAAGGAAGAGAAAACCTTCATAACTTCATCCTGAAAGAAAGAGTTGACAGAAGTGGCTCTGAGGTATCAGAATCAGGAGAATATTTCCAGGATATGTAAAGACAATCACACTGCCAATTTTGACTCAAACCTTTCCTTAGCACACACTGGGACAATACAGCTTCAGGACAGGATGATAATTCCACTGAGGAATTATCTTGGGTGTTTCTGTTTGGTTGGTTATTTCGGGTTGTGTTTTGGTTTTGGTTTTTTTTAAGCCAAACAACCCAACTGAGCATCTTCATATACTTGCAAAAACACTATGAAAGTTCATGGGGAAAAAAAGAGAGAAACAAAGTGTACAAACTATAGGGGTTTACAGCTCCTCTCACAAGCTGGTAGAGCTGAAGAAAACTTGAATTGTGGTCTTGTCCAAATTAGAGGAAAGAGTAACTAGTCTCTGCAGATACAATCTTTGTTAGGAATGAATGCTAGGCTTCACAACAATGTGAATTACTAAATCAAGGTAATCTCAATTTAATGTGAGTTAATAAATCAAGGTAACCGTGCCATGGAAAAGCAAACCCTACAACAGACAGTCAAATGATAACTGCAAAGAATGTGCATGCAATTCTCTCTTTTTACAGCTGTCTGAGTTCAGCAGCTCAGTTGCAGTGCATAGATGAGAGCAGTATCTATCACAAAATGTATCTCTCGGGGCCGACTGCTTTTCCTGTTATTTGGAGAAAAGTGCTGTTCAAGATCCCTTCAGCTCCCCAGAGACCCAACAGGAGATATTCCTCACTCAGTAAGTTGTGTCGCTGCATATGAGATGCCTCAAACACTTCAAGGGAGCTGTAGCACACTTTCAGCTCACAGGCAATATCCTGTTATCCAAAGATTGTTTCTTTATGTATCCTTTGTGGTCTTATGGAAGAAGATTAGAGAAAGCTCGATGAAGTTAGACCTCTGGGTCCTGTTTAGTAATTCCATCTTGGTGCAAGAACAGAGTAACAGCTCCAGCTGGTGCCTCCATATTGTGCATGGGACACACTAAAACAGGGAACTGTCAACTTCTAATAACTTCCTGTCAAACAAAAAACCCCCCAGCTCTAAAATATACAAAGCCTTCTGCATACATCTTTATAGTATGGTAAGGTAGCAGGAAAAGAAGAAGAGGAAAATGCAGTTCACAGTGAAAGGAACTACTACTGCCTCAACTCACTGCTGCTTCACCTGTGAAAATCTGATATATTTTTCAAAAGCAAATTCTGTCTAGGAGTTGGGGAAACACTCTGCCAGTGCACATAAAAAAAAACCCCCACAAGCTGGTTACAACTAAGCCTGGAAAGCTTCTTTTTTTTTTCCCCATAAGAGGAATACATTTTTGATTAGCAAAAAATTAGGATTCTTCTGTTCACTGCTTGAATAGATCAACGAACCTTTAAAAAAAGCAATCTGGCAGAGTCTTACCTCGGCTGTGGAAACAAAGGAGTCCGTTGATGCAATGCTCAATGTGTCTCGAAGGCAGAAATCATCCGCGTTATCCTTCACAGTGATGTTTTTCTTTTTGTCTTTAAAAGTAAAAAATAAATAAAAAAAAAAAGTTCATTAGATTGCATTTACATCTTGAAAGGGTGTTTCATGTACACTTTAACATCATCTGGAAGGCACAGCATTAGACTACTGTGAGAGAAAATTCTCTTTACAACCCACTAACATATCGAGGTGACTGCATTCTTCTGCCTTTGAAGTGGACTTTCAAATATCATCCACAATGAACTGGGAGACATAAAAAATACTTGCCCAGGGTTTTTTCCTTTTTCTTTTATAGGCTTCTGAAGATCTTTATATCTTATTACTTTGCTATATTGATCTAAACACTGTTTTTATCTTGGCTGTGTTATGCAACAAATGCTAAATGTTTTAGTCACCAAGAAATACTGTTCTAAATAAAAGTCCATTAATAAAAAACCCCCCAACTTTTAGCTTCACTGGAATTTGTTTTATTTTCTACTTCTCATGTCTTTTTTCACTTGCTGGTTCTTCAGTTTTTCATCTTCACTGCATCTTCTTTCCCCCCAAAAAGCTCTTTTATTGAAATAACACATCCAGAAGCATTTCCTATACTACTAGAATTCTTAAAGCCTTTAAAATAAATGATTTTTTTTTTTTGCTTAAATTCATTTGCAATACAGTTTCTCTCAGTTCTCACTTATTTTATTCTCAGATTTCAACTGTTGCGCTTATTACTACGTACATGGTTTCATTTTCACCATAAAGAAACACTTCCACAGAAGGATTAAATTCGTAAGTCAGTAAGTCAGACTCTGGCTTGATGAGCCCCACACTACATTCCCAGTGGAGCAGATGCAGTTATTTTGGGTTACTTTAACTTCAGACATTACACATGCGTTGCTAAAAGTCTGTTTTATTTCCAAGAGTCAGCAGCAACCAGCTACCCAATGTCATCCAGATCTGTTGCCACGGCAATTCTTCATTAAAAACACTATTACATAGCAAAGTGGCCAAATGCCAATATGCTGGAATGGTTTACTCATCACTTGAAATGCTACAAATCCACATAACTTAACTATTACTTGGGTGGGTGTTATGGTTTTATTAGTTATGGACCTGGGCTGACAGCTCAAAAACTGCATATACCAATAAATGTCCGTCCCTGAGACTATTCACTGAGGGGAAAAAATTATTAAAAGTTTGGACAAAGATTTTACTAGATTAAGCTAGGCAAATTGTAATCACAACTTCACCAATATTCATATGAAGTCTCTGATTTTTTCAGCTCATTTGACCTCTTAAAACCAATAGAAAAAGTATACTGCAGCATCCAAGGTAGTTGAGAAACAATTACATACTGGGATCTGAAATGCTGGAACAGAAAACCAAACTGTGGTTTGTAAAGCATTAGCTTGAGGTCCGCTCAGAGCAGATTGGTAACATGATGTTTCTTATTTCTAGCTCATAACTTGCATTAATTTCCTTCTAATATTACAGTAGATGATTTTCTAATGTCACTTTTTCACACTAGCAGTTGCTGAATCTGCAGTAACACTGTTAAACCTAGGGTAGCAAAGGGATGTACAGCCTGGATGCAGATTTTTCCACTCTCCTTTTTTCGACCTCTCCCTTTGGCTAAGTTGCTCTCCATAACAAATTTGTAATTAAAACAAGAGTTTGTACGTGTGACAGTTATAAAATCCCTCCAGCATGGGGTTCAAGGGCAATCCAAAGACATGATTTTCCTGATTCTGCCCAGTCTGTAGGGAACACACAGCACTTCCTTCTCGAGGAGAAAACAGCCACAGTCACAAGCAGCAACACGACTGACAAACTCCTGCGGGAGGAAAACGTGGGCCATCTGCAGGAAGATCTGGCCGGCGGTTTAATGCAGATGCCAAGGTAAGGACAGCTCCATGTACACAAAGTGCAGCTGTCAAGCGGTCTCATATATCAACTTATTCACAATCCCAGAACACCTCCAGCACCCCTGCAGGCAAGTCCCAACCGTAGCACAGGCTGAAGACTCAAAGCCTTTGGATATTGTGAGATAATTATGATCCTCTTGCTGTTATACGTGGGTTTATAACTCAGTGACAAGGACATCTCCCCAGACTGACTCGGATGTATTTAACTCTGGGTTATGTGTGATTGATTACATATAAATGGGAATAATATATTTATATAATATATTTTAAAAAAGAATTGGTGTAAAAGAAGGAACCTCGGCCCAGAACACCACAGCATCAGGGGTACTTCTGGAGGTCTTGCATTAAACCTGTTATAGATTACATGAAGCTCCAGAAATAATAAAATTTTGAATCCATCTATATTTGTTGAAAAATTCCTATATCCAAGTGTTCTAATATGGCCTAAAACTCTCACCGGGGCAGGATGTTTTTAACATGTTAGTTAGATCAATATGGAATATCTGTGTTTTCGCTCAAACAAAACTTATCCACTACAGAAAAAGGCACCAAGTTTGCATGTTATGGCCAAAAAAAAAAAAAAATAGATTAAAAAAAAGGTTGGTAATACTGAGTGAAATAATACCTTTGGCAAGCGATACGTGCATACAAAGCACAGCCTCCCTAAAGAAAACAGAACAGCCTTGCCAGCTATTCCTGGCTTTGTGGCCACCACCACCCTAATACCCCAAAATACCCCTAACCAAGCAGGTGTTTAGCAGTACCCACACTGTGCAGGGGGCATGCTATCATGAAAATTCACTATGGCATGTCACTAGGGTGAAAACGAAGTTGCAGCTGGAGTACATACCATGCAAGTACCAGGAGAACATTCTTAGACACGAGAACACGAGAAAAAAAAAAGAGAGACAGCGGCACAAAGAGACTCCTGGAATGAACAGCTGCAGGAGGAACCCACCCACCAGCGCCTGCAACTGCTCCCACAGTCATCCCCACTTCTTATGGGCTATAATACCTTCAGGAAAGGAATACTAGCTCGTATGTGAGCCTCAAATACACTTTAATTATTTGAGAAGCCAAGGAGTTATTTTGGGTTCACTTCTATTTGCAAAGAGGATGAAGTAGAGTTTCAGATGTGACACTGACAACAGCAATTACCATCAAGACTCTTGGTTGTAGTGCCTTAAAACGCACATGTGGTTTCTGAAGTTAGACTAAGGGCATTAAAAAATGGAAAAATACGGAGGACTGCTAATGCCTGTGAAATTAATCCTAGCTTTATAAGGTTTTGCAAACAACTATCTATTTAAAACTGAACAAGATAAAAAAAAAAAATCAAGCCAGAACCAAGCTGTTTTCACAGTGTACTAATCTAGAATATTTATCTGTCTTTGCTCTGGTAGGTTTGCATGGTAAGACAGAGCACAAAGCTAATCCTCTGAACTCTCAGAGCAAAATCCAACCTTAGAGACGGAACTGCACCCAAATTTACTTTTCAGCATTCAATCAAGAAGCATTCACCTTCACAGAATGTTTTGAAACTCTGAAGACTGTTTATATGTTATCTTCCTGCCAACCCTGAATGAAACATGGCTCGAGCTCACAAGCGAGTCTGGCACTTATGTGCAGCATTTAAAAAAGGAAAGCACTTAGTCACTGGCAAAGAACTCACTGGGATTTTAGTTCTGAGTGTCACCATTAAAGCCATGGGTTCCTATTCCACCCAGCCCTCCCACTTCAGTGGAAAATCAGTGCAGTCAATATATCATGAGCAGGAAAGCAAGATGAGAAAGGAGGGACTTTATAGACTCCAAAGAGGAGAAAACCTGGCCAAGGAAACCACTTCTGCAAAGTCAGGGCACCCCAAGAGCAGCAGGGGCCCAGTGCTCTGCCAGCCCGTGTTCTGGGCTGGTCAGGCCCCTTCCATGAGTGGCTTCATGCCCAGGGAAAGGAATTTAAATAACCAAGTTCAGACAGCACAGAAGCACAAATCAACATGGTTCAGTTCCATGAGAATGTGTCACAGTCCTCTAGCAAGGCACAAGTGGCACAGTGGTGTGCCACCTCTGTTGCTGAAACATCCCAAAGCAGCTTTATTTACATTTATAAATAGTTATAATTCTGAGAGTGTTGACTGAATATTCATTAAAATATCATTAGTCCAACCAAGCAGCTACTAAAGTATTACATGAAGTCTTACAGGATGCACCTAAAAGTAGTGAATTTTCTGTCATGTCATATTGATAAAAAGAAAACCTTCAGATGGCACCTTCTGATGACCGGGTCATACAGCCACAGGTTAAAAATGGCAAGCCAAGAATGAAGCAGAGCATCCACACAGACCACGCTGGGCTTAACAGTTACTGTTAAATTATGTGTTTAAATTCTCCAATAACACAAATACCTGGGATCAAGCAAGTGCCTATAGCTGGAGGCATCTCACCTAACTGCATATAAACAAAGCTGTTAGTGACTTCAGTGTGAAAATGTATTTTAGGACAGGGTCTTTAAAAACATCTAACCAAATCCTGTACTCTCCCAGTACATCAGCATGTACCAGGAATTAAACATGTCTCAGGGTTCTTAGTTCGGAGCACCCTGATGCAAACTGAGGTGACAGATTCCTTCAAAAAACAAAACAGTCCTCCCATGGCCACCAAACCCAAAGACACTCCAGCCTGGCTGTCAGTGTGTGCTCACACCTCCAGTAGCCCCTGTTGTGAACTCACACCTTCTGCTCACCAGTACGTGACTGGGAACAATCAAAGCAGTGATCTAATGGAAAAACTGGGGAAAACAGAGTCTAAGACAGCACCAAGTAACCATTATTTGCAATTCCGCCTTCCTCCTGGTATTCACTGGCCTTTTCCAAGGTAAGCTTTGGCTGAGCTGTCTGCTGAGCCTTCAAAATTACATCCTTAACCTGAACCTCAGCAGCTTCCAAGCAGGGAATAATCTTCTGGTTTTGTGTGTACAGAAGGCCAAATCTTACTTCCTTGGAAAAAGTTGACTGAATAGAGCTTTCAGTTTCCAAGTACAGCTATAGTATTCATGTCCATATAAAAGCCTTCCATTTACAACACACTCACACAGATACAAAAAGGCCCATTTTCCAAGACACTGGCTGCTCACCTAATTATCGTTATGCGGAACACGAGATGTTCTTCATTCACCGTGTTCTGTATTACATTGATGCTATTCTTAAGACAAAAGTAGTCCAGCTGATTAAAAGCATGTGTATAGATGACAGTAATACATTCTTCATGAGTAGAGAATGCTTAAAAAGTTTAATAGTACAGTCCATTAAGTTTACACACATAAGCAATAAAATGCACCTGCAAATAGTTATGTACTTGATTTGCAATATTTGTCATCTGGAAAAAGATGCAGTTTGCCTAAAATAACCTTCAAGGGATTTTCCACCTCCTTTGGAAAGAAATAATAGCAATTTCTGTGATGCTTATAATAATTTGCTTATTTTGAGACCTTCAAGATACTGACTTTGTCCATGAAGTTGTATTATCTGCTGAGTACACACTTTAAATGGTGTATGAAACAAAACAATGTGGTTACTGCTCTTACATTCTAAAACAGTAAAATCAAGTCCTTTTGGATGGTCTCATTTAGCAAAGGCAAACAGAGCACCAAAATGCTTCTGCATAAGTAATCATTTTAGCCTCTCCACATAAAAATCACATATACCTAAAAAAGGAATGTAAGTACAATCCATACTATCCATAGACACAGGTACATTAAATTACAGAAGAGTTTTAGAAAATTAGAGAGATTTAATATTCTGGAATTGTGATAAATCAAATGTGTCCTTCAAGATTTAAGTCTGCTGACGAATTTTTTCATAAATTTGATAACTGAGTTGGAATATTTTCCGATAGTTGCAATTTTTCTTTTTTTAAGCAAAGAAATTATCAAAAGGATAAAAATACTTTATTAGGGAACATGACCTGTGAAAGCTGTCCCTGAATCACTGTAGCATGCTTTATCATAAACCCAAGACCTCAAAATAGAAAGACCTCTCACCATGAGGAACTCTGCACTCCCAAGAAAGAGGAGAGTAAACACATGTGCTAGATTGCTGAAATCTGAATTTTAAGAAAAAGCAGCACCTAACACGTATTGTGTAACCTGAATTAACACATCACATGTGCTGACAGCCGAGAAATCACCTCAATAAATACAAACTAATGTATGCGTGTGTTCACTTCTCTGTTTTACTGCTCTCTCTGCTTGACAGAGACACATGATCCTGAAACAGATTTGAGACCTGGATCTTGTGTAAGCTACACGTCACTTTTAGGTCTCTCCCTGTCACACAGCTTTTCATTTCTTCAGAGATGTAAACTCTGATTATCCATAACTGCACATTACAAGGTTCTGCGTTTACACAGGGTTACAATTTTCTACAGCTTCTTGTCTTTACCTCGAAGCTCAAAATCAGTGGATCTTCCCCCATTTTAAGGTTTAAATCCCTATTCTTTATAGGAAATCTTAGTTTCTGGGCACCTTTCCAGACGTTTTCACGTCTAATAGTTTAGGTTAACAGTTTCTGTACTTGTATTTGATTTGAGAGATAAGATCTGCCAGCCAAGCAGAGTTTGCTCAGCTGTCTAATCCACACAGGGTCTGTTTAGATGGATGTGCAACACAAAGTTGTCGCTGTTTCCTCTTCATAGGGGTCCCTCCATTCTCCTGTGGTTCAGAAAAGCATCCCAGCTCTGCTGCCCACTGCAAAGTTTAGTCTGGATTCCAGTGCTGCTTATTTCAAAGCTGAGACTGTCCACGAGGGATTTACAGCAGAGCAGTGTGGAGCCTGCCAGGTACCTTAGTCATCAGCTTTGAATGCCACTGCCATTTCTCAGTTCTTCACATCCTAAAACCAAGTGTGACCTACTGCTATTTTTGAACAGACACTTTCTAGCGACAACGGAATGGTCTGTTCAACCCCATTCAGTGTGAATGTATCTTAACTCATCGAGAGGCAGAGCAGATTCAAAACGCAGTGTCATATTTACAGGAGAAGGAAGCACAAGGTTTACTTTCAGGTTTACTCATCTAGAATTAGCACCTTTAGTACCTTTCCCGTGCCACAGGCCTCCATAAGCAGGTTCGGTAAAAAATGTCTTCTCACCAGACAGGGAGGAGTTTCAAAAGTAAATGAATTTATCTCTTTGTCCTCAGTTCCTCTAAGTCAGTGGGTACTTAAAAGCAGGATGTTTACACCAGTGCATTCCTAGCAGTATCCCTGGCTTCTTTTCAAGGCAATTCACTGCCACCTTCTTGGCTTTCCCACCATGCCTCACCTCACAGAAGAGCAGATATCAGCACTCGGGAGCAATGAAAAAGGGCAAGAACCACCAGCAGCTGTTGCTCAGCTCCTGAAACTTGTTGCAGTTCTTTTTTTGAATTTTTTTTTTTTTCAAATTAGTTTCCTAATTTGTTATATAAAAAAAGGAAAGAATAAACAGTTTAGTATTGCAGCATAAAGGCTACCTTGCTGGACACAGCACAAGGCTATGGGACCATCCAACATATTCTTGTCAAAGTTAAGATTTTAAACACAAGATTTCTGGGAAGGTTTTTCTTTAGCCAGAAAATCATGCTGTAGGGATGCTGACACTTCAGAGCAAGTGAGACAGACTGACAAAAGGATCACTTTTCTTCACAATCACTTGTTCTTCCGTTAAAACAGAAGTATTTTGTCCAGCAGTTGGTAATTCCACTTTACATGTGTGAAAGGCAGTGTCAGAAAAAAAAAGATGATACCTTCTATTCCCAGAATTAACAGACAGAACAAAATATTTAACTGGTGACCTTCAGTAAACAAACATCAAAAGATACAGACATACATGTTTTGGGCTAACATTAGGATTCTGTATTCAGGCAAACCCTGCAGGGACAGCATAATAACCTTGGTCTCCACTTGAATTTCGGGGCAGAACCTTTGCACAGGATGCTGCAGACTCCAGTGACACTGCTCAGGAATGTGACCAGCTCCTGCAAACCCAGCTGCACACAGCACCCAGTCTAAGAACCTAAATTGGCAAGACATATGCTTAACTCTAAACAGTAAGACCTAAAGAATATCTGAAGTGTCCCACTGATTGGGGCCTGCCTGCATTCCACTTGCCTCCGAGAGGAGGAAAGAATGGGATAAGAATCCTGGAACAGTTGTACTGAATGAAGAGTTCCTCTGGACCTTTAGTTTACTAAATAACACCAATTACCAAACAAATTAAAAACAAATAAGGAACACTACAAGGTTGCTAAATGCCTTAGTGACAGCATATGATTACTTGACTCATAATGCAGGCAACGATTACTGCAACCTGACCCTGGGAGATAGCCTAAATTATGTACATTCTTTGATATTATAGTTTTGCTTTGTTTCACCTTACTCTGGTTTACCAGAGGTAACCAATATATTGACTAGATGGCAACTTTAACTACATCTGCTCGAGTAGCTGCTAATGGGTGCCAAACTCTCTGGAAATATGCACACGGTTACCTTTAAATACCCACAGCATATCTGCATGTAGAACAAGGGCAGGCTTTAAATAGCAGTGCAGAGAATAAAGCCTGGTGTGATCGACATGTGCTCTTGAACCAGCTACACTACAGCACTTTGCTACCAACAGGATTATCAGGTAAGGTGGGACCGGTGCACACACCAGATATCCCACAAAGAATTAGAGAATTTACAGCAATTTGTTGAAAAACCAACTTTAGCTTGAACCATCAGAAGGGAAGTAAAACACATGTCAAACCCAGTTATTTTTCCTAACAGTTTTAGCAATCAACTGCACAAATACATGCATGAGAGAAAAATGACACATAAATAATAAATTTTACTCCCTCCATTGTTACTGTTCACGGAACCTTTTGCTATAAAACTTTCCACAAAAACAGATTTACTCCCACATACACTTTTAACTTTGAAACATTTCAAGCTGAAACAAGGAAGAAAATTCTAAGTAATTAAAAGGCCTTTAGGAATGAAATGTTTACATAAGCTACTTAAGCCTCCCAGCTACAGGGTAAACAATGAAAACAGCATCCCCAAACGATATGCTTGGTAAATAAATGTGTATAGCTGTAATGATGGGGCACGGCCAGTGCTAAATAAAAAGTCCAAAGATGTTTCAGACAAGCCTCTCAAAAGCAGACTG
Source organism: Cephalopterus ornatus (assembly GCA_013396775.1). NCBI lineage: Eukaryota > Metazoa > Chordata > Aves > Passeriformes > Cotingidae > Cephalopterus > Cephalopterus ornatus. Next base: position 60,582 of record VZRE01003377.1, on the reverse strand, counting down.
CAATGCAAGAAGAAATTTTTCAGCAGAAGTTCTAAAACAGGAATTGTCCCTATGGGCCAAAACATGTTCTTGATCATCAGTTTATATAACCTCACACTGCCACACTCCAGCCAGAAAAATAAACACTTGTCCTGCCCTCGCTCCTTGCCATCTGTCTGGAATGATTTTTCCTGCCTTCCCAGCATTTATACTCACAATGTATATAAACACATAGAAGTCAAGTGGATCGACATCCTTTTTAGTAAGAAAAGAATTTCTAAACTATGACTTGTTAAGGAGAAATAAAAAATGCAGCTTCCTGCCTTTGGAAGCCTGTTTCCACTTATCTTATAAATCACTTCTCAAAATGCAGGCAAGTGGTTATTAAATCAAGCCCTGACGTACGGAGAAAATGATCACGCTCCTTTACACAAAAAGAAGGTAAATACGTATTTTTTTAAACAGGTTTTAAAAAATGTAGGAGATATTGGACAGAGCTAAGCACTAGAATGAATGGCCAACAAAAAAGATGCAAAAAGAACATTCAAAATACATGTCTTTAAAGCAGTGTTAGTCAGATGTGCTGTGGGGAGGGTGATAAACACGTGAATAACCAGCCCTGAGTACTGCTGGGGGGCACTGCCTGCATAAACTGCTGTACAAATGTTCTTTACTCACCAGAGGAACTGGAACAGCTTTTTCATATTTACCCCTTTTTATCAGGGATTTAAAACTGATGCCCAGAGAGAAAGGAAAAAGAGGGAGAAGGTAATTAAGAGTTCACCCAGGTAACTGGGGAACCAGGAAGCTCCTGCTAAAAGAGAGCTGGAGGAGGACACAATTGCAGCTGCTCACATGTTCTAAGGAATTGAGCAGCAGCAGTTGAGACACGTTTTGTGTTGGGAGGACTGAGGAGGGGAGCACAGAACAGGTAACTAACAAAGTCTGGGAAATAAAATCATGTAGGTGGATTGGGGCTCAATTATAAGCAGCTTTTAGAGATAAAAAGAGGACTACTAGCTCGTGTTTCATTTGAAAGGAAGCTCCCGAGATTAAGGGAGAGGAATAATCCAGTTAGAAAAATGAACAAAGGTGGTTTTTATAAGTGACGGTTAAGTCCATGTCAGGGAAGCGAGTTTTAAATGCACAGGGCAAGACAAAACATGGCAGCAGTCAAGGAGTGAGAGAGACAAGGGCTTAGACAGGAGTTTTGGTGTGCACAGAAAGAAGACAGGTCTCAGGGGTGCCATTTAAGGAAAAGCGACGAGGTGTATAAATAGCCTGCACAGTTGGATGTAACAGCAGAGCTGGGGGGCAAACGGTAACAAAGGTCCTCAAACACCAGAGACAGACTTTGTGATCTTAGTGCAAGTGTTTCTGTAAACTCCTATCCATACCAACCTCCAAGCTCAGTGACTGCAGTGAGTGACCCTGAGCTCTCCAGCGGACAGTAAAATAGATAATCGTGAGCCACTGCCAAAAAGGTTTTAGCTTAAGCTAAACAAAAACATACACTCCAGGTTATCAAATGCCAAAGATACAGATTATGAACACTAATATTTTTCAGCACCAGTAACTTCACCGCATGCAAAAGCTATTTTGCATATTTAGTAGAGTACTACCAAAATTAGGAGTGTCACTGAGAAAGCCAAGCATTATAATCTTTTCAAGGTTTGCAGAAATATTCTTGCTTGCAGTTTTAAGTTGAACTTCTAACTACTCATCTTGTTCTACTATCCAACATCATGCCTAGGTGCCTTCTAATAAAGAATTTTGCAGAAGGCAATTTATTCATTTTGTTATTAATACTGGACAACATGCCTTTAAAGGAAAGTCTTCACTATTATTGCTTAGGGAAGACGTGCTATCCAAACATCTGCACTTTGAGTATTTATCTGCACTTCGAGTATACTCTGTTGTGGGTCAGAAATAAGGAGTTCCACCAAAAAGTTGCAATGTGAGAAACCTCACGATTTCCTTTCATCAGTTGCTGAACTTTAAGAAACTGCAACAGCTAAAATTTATGGTCAAAATATGCACTAATTCTTTAAAAACAGGATTGGAATGACTTTTCTGGGCTTTTCTTCAGACAGACTTAGCTAGTAATGTTTTCTTTCCTTTATAGGAGCATTTCAGGGGATGAATATATTTCCACACCTTAAAAAAAAAAAAAGAAAAAGCTGTTGTTTTCTTTTGTTTCAATTTCAATTCTGTTTCAGCCATCAGAAAAATGTTTAGTCCTTCTCAAGAAAGTAAGAAATTATTTAATGTAGATTTATCTTCAAGGAGCACAAATCAAACAGAAGTTTTCAAGCTACCATACAAAGTTTCACAACTTTGAAATCATTTTATAGTATGTGCTAGCAGAGCACACCTAAGTGAATTATTACAAACTGCTCCTCTCCCCACGGGAGACTGAGAATTATAAACAAAAACATTTCTTCTGCATAATCAAATAAAACATGATACACTTGAGCTAAAATTTTTCCAGTAACATTTTTGAGGCAGGAAGGAAAATACAGGCTTCTAGTTATTAATCCATGGACAGTAAAACATTATAGAAGTCGGGGTTAATAAAATATATAAAAACGAGCTTTCAATAGCTTCAGTGATTTTCGGGTTTTTTAAGAGCAGCTGGAGAAAAGGTTCCTAATATGCAAATCAGTTCTCCAAACAGTTTTGTCACTAGGTTAAAGGCTGTGCTTATTCTCTCCAAAATGCCAGACATATCTTTTGAGTGTGAGAAGAAAATTAAAAAAAGAAACAGCCAAACCTTTCAACAAAACCATCCGACAACACAGACCTTTGTGAGAGGTTTCACTGCAGCAGCTCAAACACTTCATTTGTTTTAAACTGCACAACTGATACGCAATAAGAAGTAAATATTTTAAAAATTCTAATGTATTCAATATTGTCAAAGGGTTTAAGGGCCAGTCTACACAAGTCACCATTAGTTTGAGCTCCTTTTTAGAGCAGAAATCGAAATAATAATAATATGAAGTATTAGGAATTTAGTAGTGACAAGGAGCCCTACAATTTGAGAGTTTTCCCCTCTGACCTGCAACTCTGCTCGTAAGTAAAGCTATTGTTTCTCTCCCAGCTCTTTACATTCCTCCCAAGTCAGCTCGACTAACGTTTCGGTCTGCTAGAAAAGATCTAAATAGGAAAAAAAAAAAATAAGGAGAACTTTCTTCCAGGACAGACTACAGAAAAGTACTGGAAGCTTTTAACCCTCTACCCCTTTACATTCATCACTCAGAAATAACAAGAAGAATATTTTGTTTCACAGTTTTCTGCCAATTGCCTCCTTTCTGACTGAGTGCAGCTTATGCCTGCCTCAAGAAAAACTAACTGTAGGCTTCCCACGCTGATTCCCAGCACTAAGAGGAACAGCATAAAAACAACCCCTGTTTACTCTTACTTATTTCTTTAAATTTCATGTCCAGAAATAATTTTTTTTCTATAGAAATCCTCTTTTATCCTGCTGGTTTATATGATAATTCTGAAAGTCCAGTGGAGAATGCAACAACAGTGAGCATAATGGCATTCTGCTATTTCACCTATTTAAAATGCAAGTCTTTTCCAGGGCCTGTATTAATCATTTATATCTCAACAACAGCCCGCAGAGTTGAAAATTATTATGTGCAATTATTATTATATTAATAGAATTCTACCCCAGGGATAAAGTCTATTTGCTAATACCTATATCTTCTGCACTGCTAGAAGTTGATTATTTAGAAATATCTGAATATTCTGTAATATCAGAACTACCTGTCATGGCAAGTATGAGAAGAAAACCACTTCAGACCACATCAGAGAAGACAGTGGTTGCACTGAAAAGCTCTTGTTTTCCAGCAGGCTCCCAGGTAACCCATTCCTGACTCTCCCATGTGGCACGTTTCCATAGTCTCCTCCAGAGGCTGAATTCTGCTTCTCAAAGCCAGCTGGCAAATTGTTGATCAGGTACAACCCATTTCAAACACTAAGTGGGATCACAAAACGAAAAGCAAGCCTGTGGTATGATTGTGGTGGCACTAAGATCTTAATTTGATTGGGTAGAGGGAAATGATGATGCGGGAAGAGTAACACTTCAAGGTTTAGAGAAGGAGCAGCATCTGTGACAAGTAAGGGAGAGAGAGGATTCAGGAGCTCCTCAAGTTTGACAGAAAGTGAGAATTTGATAGAAGTTTTTACCTCTGTAAGTCTCCTTCCTGACCAAATTTGGAGTCCATTATAAGCCAAATAAGTGCTAGTCAGACATTTATGTAGCGCCTGCATCTGTCGAACAGCCAGAGCCCCGGCTCCAGCTGTGGGCAATCACAGGCACTTCAGAGAGAGAAAAATGCAAGACAAACCCACAAACTACGTCCAACCTTCTTGTGTGTCAGAGGGAAAACCAAAGCAAAGCATCTTCTGATTACTGCTGTGGGTCAACAGCTGAAACCCTGAAGCACGTGAGCTGGTTATGAGTATTGTAATGACAAGCTGCAAGCGTTATAATGGAATGGTTTGGGTTGGGAAGGACCTGGAACATCACCTTGTTCCAACCCCCTGCCATGGACAGGGACACGCTCCACCAGACCAGACTGCCCAGAGCCCCAGCCAACCCGGCCTTGAACACACCCAGGGGCCAGGCCTGGATCTTCCTCTCAAAGAAGAATGAAAACATCCCTCAAAACAGCATTAAAAAAAAAAAAATCTTATTCTCAACACACTTCAGATGCAACTTACTTCAGAACTTAACTTGGTTCCCCTGAACAACCAGAAATGTGATCCAGTTATGACTCTGACAAGGTCTACAAACCCCCAGCACCACATACTTTTCCCATGTGTAAGCAGCTATTCAGAACAAGTAAGTCACCTCTCAGTATTTTCTTCATTAAGGAGCTGACATACCCAACTTAAAGCATACATTAGCTTGTTTTTTCCAAAACAGATAAATTCCATGGCTTGTTTTGAGCTGTCTGGTATCTCCATATCTCCTGAAACATGGACAACAGAACCGGACACAGTATTCTAAAACCACAGAAAACCCAGATTGTGTCTCTGCCTCTCTGCTGGTGCCATCCTTTTCACACAGCCAAAGGCCAGCAGTGGTCTTTTTTCTACAGCAATATGCCAAGAACTTACACTGATCGTGATGCATAATTGTCCTAACACATTCCAAGAGTGTTTCCTCATGATTTTTCTTTTAATATCTCTCATTTATATGCACAATCCTTATTTGCCTGGATTCAGTGTAATTTGTTAGATGGCAACCATTTAAAACAGCTCATTTAGATCTTACTAACCTTTCTTTTTCGTTAATTCGATGCTTTTAATGCCCTAAATTGTAAATTTTTATCAACTTCCAGCTCTACAAATGATTTTATAATTAACTACATAGTTAAAATCACAGCATTTGAGCAAGTATCTTCCATAAAAAGTAATCCTTTCCCTTAAAGCAGACAGAAATATAAATAAATGTTCATGTCAGTGAGATAACAGTTATCATCTAATTTATGCTGTATCAATTCACCCAACTGCAGAGCTCTCAAAAACGTACAGTCCAAGAAAACCTACCTATTATGAAACCTCATCAACTGGCACTAACTATTTGTCTGTGCTAACAGAACTGCAAATTAGCAACTCTGTTTCCCAGGCAGGAGGAGTTGGAGTTCGGGAGCTGTTTGTTTTTCAAGACTTGGAACCAAACTGGCAATCACAAGGAACATTCTCACTTTCCAAGATTACTGAACAGACATTACAGTGCTTTCTTTATTTGGCTTCTAAAAGAAGTTTTAGGTGTAAATCATCCAGGAACACACCTCAGCCGCCTCGTTTGCCACAGATGATATCCACTCCTACAGAGCGCAGGACCCTTCATTTATGATCCTATTCAGAACTGCAGGTTGTATTTTTGCAGTAGGGTATTATTCTTATTCTTAGCGTAAAGAATGCTCTACATTTCTTTTGACCACTGGGATTTCATCATTTTCTTGGACTAGTTTATTTTCTTGTGACTCTTGAACCCTTCCATTCCTGTTGTTGTTAATAATATCAAACACTGGACAAAAATCTTCCAAGCACCACAGCACTTGGAAGCAGATGATGTCCTGCTGTTTTCTAAAACATTCTGAAAAAGTTCAGCATTCTTTGATACACTACTTGCTGTTCAAGCCACAAATTCAGGATAACGAAGAAAAGCCCCAAATCCTGAACACAGAAAACGGTATTCACTAAACCACTTCATTACTTGCTATCATCACTCTGGGCCGGCACAATAAAATTCATAACAAAGTAACAGACATCTACTCAAGAAATCACAAATTATTCCTACGAAGAACATTTGAAAGGAATGAAATTCTCATAACATTCTTGGTAAACAAGAATCCAGCTATCCCATCTAAAAAAAATTCAACTATTAATTCAAAATACTTGCAGAGTAACCAAGCAAAACAATAACTAAACACATCAAGCATCACGTTCAGTCCTTTGAACACCATTTTACTGATTTCGCTTGAGGACAGAAATTACAAAACATGAAACATTCAAATGGTTTTCTGCTTTAAGGATTACATGTACAGGTGTATGCAAGTCTGCCAGAAAGCCAGCTCTGACCCAAATTTAGTTCCCACCTTGCTCAGAGGTGAATTCAGGGGATGCAGGATAACGGAGGGCTAAGGGAGGACAGTGCTGCCACCTCCTGCCAGCCCAACAAAAAACCCGGACAAACCAACCCCTGAACACGTTCTGCCCTTTAAAAGTCTGGCGGTTCTTTGAGACCAGATGCTTCGTCTTGAATTATGAAAGGGCACAAGGGTATCAGTCTTGAATAACTACTAAACCCAGTTCTTTAAATAAAAAATAATCTACCAGTACTTAATCGGCATGTCTGGCAGCAACTACTCATTTTGTTTGCCATTCCAACAGTTGAGGCACTCACAACTGTGATGAATTTCAATCACCAGGGATAAGAGCTTTGATAATGATTATTAAGCTCAAATTAAGTCCTTCTCATTTGGTTTCTGTTTTTGGTAAAAAAAGTTATGACTAACTATACACAGTTTGACAGTTCAAGAGATGCATAAAACTTCTAAAACACTCTTATACACCCATGCCATAAAAAGGGTCTTAATGAGTAAATAATAATGGATAAATAATCTTACTGGATAAATATTTAAATACTGACAAGCTACAAAGAAAAAACTTTCCTTTCAATCCATTGTTATCTAAAATACAAGCACTTCATCAAACACTACATAATAATGGCAAGAACATGGGTTTTTTTGTTGTTGTTGACTTACTGATAAATATAATTCTGCTCAGTGGATATTTGAGTTCCACCTCTCCACCAAGAGCCATCATCAGGAGCAAAAAAAAAAAAGACGTAAAATAGCAGCACTCACCAATATCATTAGGCAGAGCAGCAGGATCAGAGACCCCAAGGGTGGCCTCAAACTCCTCCTGAAGACGATAAGCTCTTTGAAGAAGAGATTCAAGCTTATGAATGAATTCAGCACTAATAATATCCTGCAAGAAGACAGACATTAGAAGATTTTCTACCTGTTTACAGTCTGTAAGATTCCTTTGTGAAAATCTAAGGATATTAAGCCTTCAAAGAGCAAAGCGTGCCACATTAATTCCCTACAAACAGCACAGGAACAGTCAGACGAATACTTCAGCTTCCAAAATAAACATCCTTTTCTGAACCCACATTTACTTTATTTAGTGTAACAAAATAAAATCAAAATTTTAAAATACTTTTAAAATTATCTGTGATGTTTACTGCACTAGAAATGAAAGCCACAAGTGCCTGTTTATTTCAAAATATTTTTAGCATTTATTCATAGGAATGGGGGAAAACAAAGTTCAGGCACGTTATTTGTGAATATGCACAAACTGATCATCTTTCCTGAGACCTATTTTTGCTAAGCAAATAATCATAAAAGAAAGAGATGACCCAAGGGATTATGTGCAGAGAAGCAGTTGCTTGATAACTCGATAATACCATCCACAAGCAAACACTGATGCATCAGTGGCAGCTGCCAAAGAATAAATAATGCTAATTCCCTTCCCGTGCCCTCCTCCAAATAACCAACCAAAAAAGTCAGAAGGAATGAGGTCAGATGTCCTTTAAGGGCAATACCAGTAAACTGGAAATGGAATTAATTCCCAAGTTTGGTAATGGAATTCCGATTTGAAAAGATTCAGGTAGTAAAACACAAGGAATTGTAAGGGCAGCACCAGATTACAGATTGAATATACTCACTTCCACACTTTCTTCTGCAATGGCATCTCCTGCTCCCAGCTTAATGGAACCACAAATTGCTTCATCTTCAGCTTGCCTGTTACGAAAAGTCAGTGCCTGCTCCCACCGCCGCAGTGCTTCCTCAAACAGCTCCATACCTAGGGGAGACCCGAACACCTCCATCCCATGAAACACAGCTTCATGTGCACTCACATTTTGGAGACACAAGGAAATATTTAGCAAAAATAAGCACCGCTAGCACAGAGATTTAAGTTTTTTAAAACAACCGCAACCCCCAGACTTTTTAATGAGATAAAGAAGTTCACAATATGATTAAAAGCAACAATGCTCAATGTATTTTTTTCTTATTTACTTTAAAAAATACTATTATGGTTTACCAATACAAATATTGAAATGAAAAATATTTTAAAAACTAACTTTAGATCAAGCATGATTTCATTATTTTGTGGAAATGTTCTCAGGAACATTTCAACAGGACACTGAGAAAGAATACCGCAATAATATTGTGTCTCACTTTACCATAAACCCAAGAAATTATTTACGTGCATTGTAGGCCTGTGCTGAATATCATTATCATGACTTACCCATCAAATATAAATTTTCAGGTGTAGTCACTGGAATATTGACAAGCTTAATGTCATCTTCATCTGCTTTATCCCAGGAATTAGAATTGGCACAAGCACAGCTGTGACAAGAGGTGGCACTCTGAACCTTAAAAAAAAAAAAACCAACACAGATTTTGAAGTGTTGTTATAGAGAGGATCCTTAAAACCACATTCCTGCCAGAGTACATCACACCCAAGCCATCTGCCTAGAAGCCGGTTTTACTCTGGGGGAAGGACAACTGGCTTCTCAGCACCTCCAGCCACTCTGCAGCTTCCTCGGGGAAGTTCCCTCAGCTGAGGGAAACCTTTAGATGCACATTCAGTGCAAGTTGCCACTCAAGAGCCTTAAAACACTTTTACTTACCGAGGTCAGGCTTTGGACTGAACCAGAGTATTTACTGAAAAGTCCTCCATTTGCATAGATACAAGACTGAGATCCTTTTTCCTTGGCAGAGCTCAGAGAAAGGGTCAAGTTTTGTCGACTACTGGAACAACTAGAACCTAAGAGATACACTTATTTTATTTAAAGCTCCCACAAACTCAAAACATTGCATCTTTTGCAATTCTAATGAGAATTGAATTGCATTTACTCTTCTCAATAAAGTCCAGTTTAGAAGCAAACAACCATTATTCTTTTATTCAGTTATATGTGAGAAACTATATATTAGTCACTATCCATAACAATAACTATGCATTGGAACATAATTATTTTCCTATTCTATAAAATATTAGATCTGCATTTCTCAGTATTAAGCTACATCCATCCAAGAATGGCAAAACCCATGGTTAATATACTATTCATAATGAGAATTTTAATCCAAATTCACAATTAAAACTTCACCTTTGAGAACAACACCAGCTTCTTTATAAGACACTGTAATTTCGCTCCTAATTTGGCAAATGTAAAATTTAACAATTCAAGCGTGCTCAGGTGTTCCATCCTGTGGAGGTCCTTAGAGGGATGGAGCACCTGTCCTGCGAGGAAAGGCTGAGAGAGTTGGAGTTGCTCAGCCTGGAGAAGAGAAGGCTCTGGGGAGACCTTCCTGTGGCTTTTCAGCACTTTAAGGGGCCTGTCAGCAGGGCCTCAGGCAACACGACAAGGGGTTATGGCTTAAAAACTAAAAGAGGGTTGATTTACGTTAGATAAATAAGGGAGAAATTTTTTACAATGAGGGTGGAAAAACACTGGAATGGGTTGCCCAGAGAGGTCATGGCTGCCCCATCCCTGGAAACATCCAAGGCCAGGTTGGATGGGGCTCTGGTCAGCCTGGTCTAGCTGAAGATGTCCCTGCTCACTGCAGGGGGTTGGACTGGATGACCTTTAAAGGTCCCTTCCAACCCAAACTATTCTGTGACTAAAGGAAAATAGTTGTTCACTACCGCTATGCACACCCACCCCCTCACAGCCCTTTTCTTCCTCTCCAAGAAAGCAACAAAAAAAAAAAAAATCCAACTTGGGGGTTCCAAGATGTACCTTTTTCTGAGTCAGCTGCTTTGGTGCACTCTAACACTAGATGACTTGGTTCCCATGGTGGCACTTTCTTGTTTTTCTTTCCACGTCTTCTTTTAAAGTGATGGGCCAGAAAAATCACTGATATTGCACTCACTGCTGTTACTGTGAAAAGCTTCTTCAGCCCAGGGGAAAGCCTTACCTGAAAACAAAATGTGGCTTTGTTGAGAACATACACACTGAGAGACAGCTTGCAGCACCAAGAACTATAATGTATATTGAAAATCCACCAACAATGGGGTTCCAAGCAAATAACTTGCTAATAACACTTTTTTTGTTTAATTTCTTCTTAATCCCAGGACGATGCAGAGCTTCAATTAATTCTCTTAACAGCAAAAGAATACTGAGAAGGAACTCACCCCTCATAACTACACAACTTCCTGCACTGTGAAAGATCCTAAGGCCAACATTTGTGTGGTGTTTCAACTCGGGGAAAAAAGACGTATTTAAACACATTTCTCTAAATAAACAGCTTAAAAAAAATTACACTTTATTTTGGATATAGATCAATCATAGGTTTAGAGATGTTTAAATTATCAAGTAAGAACCACAGAGACAAGCAACTTCAACCAGGAGCCATTAGCAAAGTTCATAACGTACAAAGCGACAAGAAACACAACGAAGGGAAGTGCCATTTAGCCGGAAACCACAGCCCACGTTCACAAAAATCTTTTGGAGACTCATGCTGCTTGAGCACCAGACTGCTGGGAGAAAGCCAGATCCACAGTCCTTGGGCCTGATATGGAGCTTCTGTAAGGTGATTCCTCGTCCCAGAGAGAGCTGGGCACACAGAGACCGCTGCGCCCCGGCAGTGCCCGCGGCTGTGCCAGGGGTTAACACCCCAGCACTGGGCAACTGCAGGAGCAGCTGAAAGCTTCTCTCTGCGCTGAGTTGCAAGCAACAAGTCAAGCACCTCGGACTTGAGAGGCCTGTCCTTCGGGACACCACGCCCTGAGTGAGGGCTGAGCCCAGCACCACACTCAGGGAGCACAGGGAAGGCCTGGGACACAGCACCAACACACACTTCCCAAAGATTATTGCGTCTCAGAGTTAATAAACCACACAGCTGAGATTAAAACCTCGAAGCTCGCAAAATTAAATGCTAAAGACTCAAAGACCCGTAAGTGGATCCTTTTTAAACTTCTGTGTGCCTACACCAGGCATGATCATAAACAGATTAACAGTGAAATGAAAACCTCTAAGGAGAGGACAGTCAATAGTTGCACACAGTGGAGTTGCACACGGTATTTTAGAAGGGTATGAATATGCTGAAACATAAAAAAGGAATCAGTCATCTTGCAATGGAGAACTTTAAAATATTCCAAACACAGAAAAGATATGAATATAAGCTGATGCACATAGGACTGAGAATATCTCATTCTGGGTTTATATGCAGTAAGAGAGATGTATTTATGAGGAAATACGAAATATTATATAGCTTTTGCTGACAAATGTCTAATGGAATAAAAATAAAATACACTCATATCAATAACATGGGTTTCGAAAGCAGAACATTTTTAGGAGCTACTAACATCTGTGAAAAAAGTATTATTGGCATTTCTAATTATAAACTTTATAAATAGTTATAATAATTTAGTTATCTTGTCAATGATTCAGCATACACAGAACGGAAAAAAAATCTACTGGACCATATTTTGCACAGCCAACTAAAAACTCTTTTTCTCATCCTGTGTATTATGGCACCACAGGACTACAACTGAAGCCTTAATATTCTCTCAGATAATTGTGACTTACTTCACTCTCTCTTTTATCACATACGTAGTTATAAGCAACTAACACATATGTTCTCTGATTCTCTACACAATTACAGCTCCTCCCTCCCTGTCCTTGACGTGAAGGTGCTCTACAGACACATCTTGTGATTCCCTGCAGAAAAGGAATATCAGCCTCACAACACTTCCAGCTTTTGTCAACCTGGAAACTAAGATCATAATTTACTCTTCACCAAGATTATTTGTGTTTCCAGTGAAAATCTGCCTAAAATACCAATGAAAGAAAATAAAAACAGATGACTCCAGGGCCACCTGTAAACGAAAATACTGTGATTAATGGAGCCTTGAGGTTTTCTTTGAAGAAAATCTTTTCATAAGTAAAATGGAACAAAGAAAACCAGCATAAAGGACTGAAGGTGTTCAAAAACCAGCCTGGTTTTAAAGAATCTTGTTTTAGTCACTGTGGCCCTTACTTAATCAAATAAAAGTGACTCTAAAACTAGAATAAGAGTTTCTGTTTTACATTAATGAGTTATCAGTCAGATTAGTTTGGCAAGCAGTAGTGGCAATCTAGAAAGTATTTCCCACCACACTCAGTAGCATTATTCAAAATTTCAAAGTTATGTTTAATTTTTGAAGACTACAAAGTTCTACAGGAAAAACAAAACTCGAGGATTTTGATTTTTGATGAGAATCATTGCACTGTTACAAAATGGAGCCATACAGACACTGCAGGTAAAGCAGATGTACGATGATGCACTAAGCATTTATTAGCAGAAAAAGACAAAAAGCCCTGCTTATTTTAGCTCAGTGTTTCGAACAAACTAAGCCCCAAGGTGTTCTGTACAAATTTAATTCACATCGAGCTCAGAAGAGCACATACAACACTGCAATAAACGTCTAAATGTATATCCAAAGCAACAGTATTTAGATAATGTATTTATTACCTGGTTAAGGGAATAATACCAAGAAAGGGGGAGATGAAACACCCGCAAAGCTGCCGTCTTCAGAGAAAATCGTGTCTCAGTAACACCTTCTTCTGACATGGCTCCTTCTCTCCCATAACCTCATTAAGGGAAGCTATCTTGAAAACAATCACAGATGGTCCCTGGAACACTGTCAAGTGAAGGATACATACCAAGTTATGCAATGGAAAGCCCAGGACAGTTTTTCTTCTGCAAGCTCGAATCTCTTACATAACAGGTACACGACTTGTTTGATGGATGCTTTTGAGTACAGGCAAGAGTTAAGGAGGAGACAGCAAATAAATGCGCTGGTTCAGCTCAGGCCCCGTTCCGCGGACCTGCAGATGTGACCAGGGTCCACTTACTACATCCTCCAAATCGCGCACGGCAACAACCTTGCTTCTGAGGTCACTGCTGTCGGGAGACCGCGTCTGCCAGCTTAACAGAGTTAAGAGATTTGAGAGCAGCCAGGAAAAGTTCCTGCCGCCCAGAGCTCCCCGTTCCCCGGCGGGCGCGCCGTGAGAACCCAGCCCACAGCCTGACGCAATGCCCGGCCAGGGCGCCCCCGGAGCCTCGACACAGCGCGACCCCTCCGAGCCGCGACCCCGGCGCCGCAACCGCGGCACGGCGGGAGGGAGGCGATGGAGGCAGCGCCCAG
>VZRE01003377.1:14346-45978 GCA_013396775.1 Cephalopterus ornatus | reverse complement strand
GGAGCTGCCGCCGAACCGTGGGTACCACGCGAGCCCTGAAAACAGCGATTGACCCAGAAATTGCTCTGCTCGGCCCCCGGGTTATCCGTGCGCTTGGGTGGTCGCGTACGAGGGATGCGGGCGGGGGGAGAAGTGCGGGGTATCACCCAGTGGAAAATCACCGTGGGCTTCGTCTGCAGAGCTCAGGCTGAGCCCGGGTCAGGAAAATCCTCTTAGAAATATAGAGGTCATCTAGTGGGTTTCATAGTTAGGGTTTGCAGCGGTGGGAGAAGGAACTGAGGGAATGGCCGGTATACCCCGGAAAGGCAAGATAAAATGGAAAATGGCTCTGTAAAGGGGACGTACCGTCGGCTCAAGCCTGCTTTTTAAATGGCCTTTCTCTTTGGCGACAGTACTTCATGGCAGGGAAAAAAAAAAAAAAGCTAATGGAAGTGACTTAGAGAAATTGTGTCTTGCTTGAGCGGGTACCTCTTGGTGCATGAAGAGGAGGAGCAGGTATCTCTCACCAGCTTGCTGGACGTGCCTTTGTCGTTTGCTGGGAAAATACCTGGTTTTATGCTGAACAGATAAAGTAAGTTTTCAACCAGAGTTGCGATTGGCGTTGTCATTTCTTCAAAAATGGGATGCTCTTCTTTAGGGTTGATAGATTAAAAAAAAGGTAGAAACAGGGAGGGATGGGAGATGAAAGTCAAACCCACCTATTGATCGACAGAATATAAAGGAATTTAAGTAAAGAAATTGGGAAGATTACCCTTGATTTCACACACTAAGAAGACTAGTTTCAAGTTTGGTAACAGTGTTATTTATGTATATTGTTATTGTTTATTGTTATATACATATTTATGTATATATGTTATAATTTATTTTATATTGTTATTGTTATGGTTATATTGTTATAGAGCGATTTCTCTAAAGTTTATAAAGAGCAACGCAGTTCTTTAGAAAACCACTAGAAAAATATATACTTTACAAAGCTGAATGTGTCTGAGGCTGTAGCTCCAATGGGCTTGTGTAGTTTGGAGTGAATGCTGGTGAATTTTTCCTGAAGTGTGAAGAATATCAGTATGGTAAATAATTACTGAAGTTCCAGAGCTCTTTAGTGTTCTATGTAATTTTAATTAATTGTTCATGTACGGAATTTCGCCATGTGTCACTCTTGCTTTGTTGCCATTAAAAAAAAATATGTTAAGTTAAACTGTTCCAGTGTATCACTAGTAAAGTAACTGTGAGTGCAACTAAGAAGCCTGAACTTAAACCTTACTGGTTTGATATGCTGTTATTCAGAGCTGTACAAGCAAAATAATAAAAGCC
Source organism: Cephalopterus ornatus (assembly GCA_013396775.1). Taxonomy (NCBI): domain Eukaryota; kingdom Metazoa; phylum Chordata; class Aves; order Passeriformes; family Cotingidae; genus Cephalopterus; species Cephalopterus ornatus. Next base: position 44,667 of record VZRE01003377.1, on the reverse strand, counting down.
TCTAATGAAGACACAATTGCTCCTTCATGTAGTTGATGTCTTCAGAATAATCCTTTTATTCTTGAAAGCTTGTATCAGCATTCTCCTGCTGACCTCTGTAAAACGATCTGATAAAATGGCTCCATATTTAGGACATCAGTGGAATATATAATAAATATTTATTGTGACATCTGTTGAAGTGTTAACTGCTGTGAGTAGGCAAGTGAAAACATTAAATCAAGAATTTTTTGAAGGAATTTAAAATCTGTTTTGTTTTTTTTAGTAGATACTGGGCTCCCTGCATGATCTTAAGATAGTTTTCAAGATCAGTTGAATTCTCTTAGTGTTTGATGGGGTTTTTCTGTGGGTGTGATAGGCCTTCCATGATAGGCACCACAGAAGTCTGTGATGCTGTGGGATTCTGCTGGATGATAAATAGGTTGCTGGTCACAGTGCTTTGAATGATGGCTCACATTTCTCTGATGGCTCACGTGAGCAAATTTTTTTTGGTCAACGAAAAGACTAAACAGGAACGCAAAAAACCCAAGACTGGACTTCAAGATAATTTTTTCTCTGAAGCTCTCTGACTCTATGCGTGCACTAAGGAAAAATGTGTTGATAAGTCCTTCTTTGGGCCATTAAATGGTTCACTTTGTTGGGTGATGTAGTATAATGCATTGAGGCAGGTGGACTGAAACAAACCTTTCCGTGGAAACAGTGGAGAGAGCTGGCGACAGACTGCAGAGTTCTCTCCCAGATATATGGGGAGCATTTGTTGAGAAGCTTATTGCATGAATATGGTCAGGAACAGTTAGAGTGGAAATGAGTTGAGAGAGCTGGGGCTGTTCACCTGGAGAAGAGAAGGCTCCAGGGAGACCTCACAGCACCTTCCAGTGCCTGAGGGGGCTCCAAGGGAATTGGAGCAGGACTTTTCACAAGGGCCTGGAGTGATGGAACAAGGGGGGGGGGCTTGAAAAAACAGTAAGAGGGCAGGGTTAGATTAGGTGTTAGGAAGAAGTTGTTCCCGGTGAGAGTGGTGAGGCACTGGAACAGGGTTGCCCAGAGAACTTGTAGATGCTCCATCCCTGGAGGTGTGCAAGGCCAGGCTGGATGGGGCCCTGAGCTGATCTGGTGAGCCTGTGGCACAGGGGCTGGAACCAGGTGATCTTTAAGGTCCCTTCCAACCCAACCCATTCTGTTACTCGTGATATCGCTGGAGCCGTGGAATGGAGATAAACTCCAGCTTCGGAACACAACTATAAAATCCAATGCACGAGGGACTTCAAAGATAGATTTTGGGTTGGGTTGTAATTACTGAAAATGCAAAGAAACAACTATTGGGTGAGGTCAACGCAGTGCAGAAGCTGGTGAAAAAGTAGATGTGATAATGAGCTGCAGCAGCAGAGGAAGATAAGCAATCTCTTCAGAGAGAGTAGGAAGTGGTGAAATGGAGGAAGGGCAGTCATCCAGGGAGGGGCTACCCTGGGATTGCCAGGACTTGGGTGAAGGATGAGTCATGGTTTTGAAATTAATTTTACAGTTTTAGACTTTCACATAAATTTTAGACTTTTTAATTTTAGACTTTCACATAAAATTATACCAAATGTGTTAAATGCAGCTAGGTATATTAAGCTCCCAGTGTCATGGCAGTACAGTGGGTTACCACAGTGCTGCAAGATGGAAGGAGGTGTGCAAGAATTCTGTTAGCAAAAGGTGAAAGAAAGGCCATTCAGCTTTGTTCAGATAATGATATGTGAAGAATCTGTATCATTAACTAGACTTCCACAAGGGATGCTCTCCATATGGACAAGAATAGGCACCGTGTCCACCGGGACATGAGTTTGAACATGTTTTGGTCTTTCTGATGATTATTGAAAGAAGAGAGGTTCAGACAAGAAATGGAAGCTGGCATGGGCAGGGCTCCTGGGTTTGGGTTTGTTCAGGGCTGCAGGTTTGGAGCTGTGCGGTTCCAGGTGTGGAAGGTTAAATACATTAAATGCAAATCCAGCAGCATGAGGTGAAGTCTCCATTCATTGCTTTGTGTTGCTTGGAATAATGCATTCAGAAAGTTTCTTCCATAAAAAAAACCCCAAATTGATCTAAAGCTTTACTAATCCATTATATCAGTCTTTCTAAAGCATTTGTATTAAATCAGCATTACTTCACACTGAATTTATTTCGGGTCCCCAGGGCTTTATTTGAAACTCTCTTGTCCTTTTTTAACATTTTAACAGACCTTGCAAAATGGGCGAGTTGTAACACACGTTCATGTTTCCATTTCTGTGCTGAAAAGGAACTTAACAGTTCAAAGAACAATTGCTAATGTGCCTGAAGTTCAGGAGGGTTGGCCTGAAAAACTGTTTTCTTAACTGAAGTGTATTTAAGTAATGGTGCAAATAGGGTACAGTCAGACACTGAACTGAGCAAGTACTTCTCTGGCTGAAGCTTATGTGTTAGAGTACTGCTTTTTAAATGTCATGCCACTGGTCCAGGAACAGAATTTAGACCTCATCTAGAAAAAAATCCCCACTTTTTAATTTATTGCAATCTTGTAAGATAAGTTCTGAAGTATTGTATTGAATGTCTGTTAACATGGTATAAAAAGACTAAAATACACACTCACACGTGAGTTTATGCATACATGTTATATATATAATAAATACGTTGTATACAAGTAATTGTTTATATGTAGAGAAAATATATTTAATGTATTATTCCTATACAAATAATATATCATACTTTAATAATATTATTTGTGAAACAGTATTTATAGGACTAAAATCCACTATTTATACACATACACAGACACATGTAGAAAAAGCCTTTGATGACCAAAGCCAGCTGAAATGACCTTTGATGCAAAGGGATCTTTTTGCAAGGCAGTGGAAGTAAAAAGCAAGTCAAAGATAATAAACTGAGAGTTTGCTGGGACTTGTGTCTGAGATGCCCACTAGGCAAGGTTTGTCTTTCCCCACGCTGTCAAAACCATAGGTTATTGAATATTCAAAGGAGTGACTGTGCAGTGGAAGGAACAAACCTAAAGCTGCCAAAGCACACAGGCAAAGTGGAAAAAGGTGTTGATAACAGTGCTCAAGGCTGCAGACAGATCAAGGGCTGTGCATCACTGAGGTAGGATGGAAGTTTGGCTGCAAGTCTCAATAAAGGAGTGCTAAATCGGACAGATAATAATTGGGCAAAGAAAGTTAACGATTTCTTGGCCTTAGGAGAGATTGAGGCATCAATAATAATTGTTTAGCTGGACAAAACTGGAGCAAAGTTTTTGGATGGTTCCAATGTGCATGAGTGAGTTGGAGGATTTTTATATAAAAAGAATATGCCAGTTTGTTTGTTTTTATTTTCCTTCTGTAAAACATCACAGCTTTCTATGCAACCATCCAGACAATAATGACAAAGCAATTGTGTTGAGCAATCTTTATTTCTGATAAGTTTCTGTGTGTGCCTCAAAGACCTTGGTTGGGCAGGGAGAACTCAACAAGATAAAAGCTTGCTGAGTGCGAGTGACAAGTTTCAGTTTGGTTTTGATGTATAATATGTCCGAATCTAGAATGTCTTTGTAAATAAATAAAACCAAGATAAAGTTTCCTCATCCTTTGATAAGCAAGTCCTGTGCTCCTGCAGTTTAGCTTTCACAGCTTCAGCACACCTCAGCAGTGCTGCAAAGATCTCTTTCCAGAATATTCGGTTTAAGCCACCATCAGTGCTAGGTTTGCTTGAAAACTGTAATTTTTATGTCATTCGGGTGCCGTGGGTAGAGTCCAGGAAGTTAAATAATTAATCCAAATCAGCTCTGCTCCTTTCAGCATTTTGTTACTTTATGCCCTAGAAGTCTCAGGGTTTAGTTTGGGTTAATAAAATCATTTATACTAACTTACTCTAAACAGGCACATTGCTTTAAAAGTTGTATGTATGTTGCATATTAAATATCCAATATTGCTCCCTGCTATAAGGAATTGGTTTTTACTCATTCTTGCTTCTGTTGGCAGGTGATTCCCTGTTGAAGATTCCAGCTCCGGGATCTCAGGAAACACAGCTGCTGCAATGTCGTCTCCCGGCAGCGACTGCCCGCACTTGGAGTCAGTTGGGGAGATAACAAAAGAGGAATTGATACAGAAATCCCATGTGAGTTGTAGCCATTTACCCTCTTCCTATCACCATTAACTGGGCAGTTACTTTAGGTACATATTTTTAGTGTATTTTTAGTTATAAGACACGTTTAAGTGTTACACACGGGTAAAAATCTTCTCTGCGGGAACAGTAAGGTTTCAACAAAATCTGGGAAAAATTATGGACTTGAGGAAGCTGAACATCTATTTTTCAGCACTTAACACTTAAGGAGTGCCTTTGCCAGCAGTTTTCCAAAGCAAGTGATGTTTTAGTGGAACATCAGTTAAAAGAGTTAGCATAGCCCCAAGCTGAACTGTATTTTCATTGCCATTGTAGCACCTGGTTATTTGGAATGCTCATGTAATATAGTACAACTGACTTGACTTCAAGTAGAAAATGCAACAAAGAAATTTATGCTCGAATTTACTTGGATAACAGTTCTCTTTTTGATAGAGAAGACACAAGTTGAGAAACTACCCCTACCTGAACTGTTGGTTTCAAGTTAGAATTAATAAATAGAACAAAAAGAGATCTTGTAACCCATTTTAGTAGCTCAGAGGTGATGAAAAATCAAACCTTTTCTGTCCGTGGTGCTAAATTTCTTTATCTGAAAAGTAACAGTGAATTTGCTGCTGAGGAGTACAGCATTTTTCTAATGTTGCATCTTTTTTGTGTAAACCTTTGCAGGTGGTGTCTGCAACTAGAAATACGCAGTTATTGCCTGTTGTTCTACCACTTGCATCTATTTTTATGTGGCATTTATAGGAAAGACAAATTTTGAGTGTTATTATAATAATGCCATGTAATATATGTTTATGCCTTCTTTATAAGAACAGTTTTTCAGTTTAAGATGAAAACTCAGAGAGAGATCCAGGGTTTTAATAGAAAAATATGCTGATCTTGAGATTATTATGTGAAGCAAAACAAAAATTAGGTTGGATATCAACGTACCCCCGTTTTTTTCTTTGTCTTCAGGTGACTCATCTGATACTAAGCTTTATAATTTTGTCTTGAAGTTGTGGTTTACTGGTGTAAGTAAGTGAAATAATTCTTTGCTTTTGTGTTTAACTTCAATAGGGCACTTGCCAGGACTGTAAAGTCAGAGGACCCAACCTTTGGGCATGCTTAGAGGTAAGTTGGTTTTTTGTTCCATAGCAGGGTCCTTTTCTAGTAATCCATAAATAAAGTTGTTAGTTTGTTCCTTTTTTTTTTTTTTTTTAAGAAAATAATTAATTAAGTTATTGAAATTAGTTTATTTAAGTTATTATTTAAAAGCAAAACTTCTTCTGCAGTTCTTTATTTTAAAAATTATTTACCCTCCATCAGGTACATATTTCTTGTAATTTAAGAATAGTGTGCTTAAAATGAGATTTTTTTCATTAGAAGTAACTTCTTGAGTTATGATACTTATCTTCTAAGTTTTGGAGGTTTTTTAAATTTTTACCCTGAGTGTGTAAATCTAAAAAATAATATTCCTGAATTAATTAAGTTACTTTTTATAAGCCTCTCTTAGCATTTGTAGTAATAACATCTAGCAGCAAACACTGACTTTTTACAGACTAATACGTACTCTGACTTTTTTATTCTTGAGTACTGTCAGGAAGATCTCTAGGAGGAGATGCCAACCTTTAGGTGTATGTATGAATATTTTTAAAAAATTCACTTCATTAATGTCCTTTTAAGTGGATTATGGTAAAGAGATCAGATTATTTTGCTCCTTCTGTCAGTAGCAGAGATGAAGGCAGAAAGAAGCAGAGTTACTATCTTTTGTTAGATGGCTTGAAGTTTAATTACATATAAAACCCCTCTTGGGAGTGGGAAGAGGCGTTCAGGGATGCATCAACCTGGCAGGTGGGAAAATGCTGTCGAGCTTAAAACGTGTTTTTCCTTTCTCACGTAGACCTCTTAGACCGTTATTGAAAAAACTAAATTTCATACCGACGTTTCCATAGGACAGTCTTGTACTTGCAGTAGGACACTTAGTGTCCTGCTGTCGCATTGCTCCTCTTGGATGAATTGGCACCTTGTCTTCACCTTTTTTCACTAGAAAAACCTGGTGAGATCCCAGCATGTTAACTGTCTGTAACTTAACGAATACCTGTGATTATTTAACGCCTAAAATCCGCCCTGTTCAGCTGCTCTTTCCTTGTATAAATTAACGTGCTTGGAGAGTTCTCCAGATAACCCGCTGTGCCCTCCTGTGTGATTGTCTTGACTCACGCACATGAGGAGTTAATGGAAATTGCTTGAAGACTGGCAGCTCTGCGAGATTCCACACTCAACTCAGCCAAATATGTTTTGCAATGAGCATGATTAAAATGAGCAGTTATTTTGCATGTTATCACTAGAATGTGGTTTCTTAGCTGAATAGTGCTGGAAACTCTTATTTAAGGGTGAAGAAACTAATTAGTTGTGAAGTAATACTCTGATAAATAGGCACTGCAGGTAGGGGCATACAGGGATTTTTGTATAAACGTGTTGTGTTTGAGGCCGTTGCCATTCAGTATTTTACCATTTAGACCCTGGGTTAACTTTGTGTTTTTTGTAACAATCTTTACCAAATCGTGAATTGTAAAAAATACATGTTGACAGTAATATGAATAAATATATAAAAATGGCCAAAAAATATATTCCAAACACATTATATGTCTAACACTGCCCATCAGTAAGAGAAGTTGAGTTAAATCTTGCAGCATTCTTTTTTTTGCTTTAGGTGATACTATACTTATTTTAACGCTTACTGTGCATGTGTCTTGGTTAGTGTAGGACTGCAAGTTTGAGATGTGGGTGAGTTTTAAAGGGACTGGCAGTATGTTCCTATCCTGTAAACCTCTTTGACTCCACTCTTTAATTCTGTGTACTTCTTCATATCTTGCTCAACAGAACAGATGTACCTACGTTGGCTGTGGTGAATCCCACGTGGATCACAGTACCACCCATTCCCAGGTATGTGCATTTGCCAGTAGTACAGTTCCTTGCAGCAGTGAAGTAGAGTTAGAGAACTTTTACTTTAGTGAAGTCATGTAGTAATTAACTGTGTGGAAGTTTGATCAGCTGTGTTTGATTTTCATCTTAGAGAAGCAGGTCTTGCTGGTGTAGGAGTATGTGAGTTTAGGAGCTGTAATTACAGAGAGTGACATTGTGTCTTAGATTCTGATTTTGCCTTTAGTGCTTTTTACTAAAAATGAGCATTGAATAGTTTGTGCTAAAATTTCAGTAATTGAATTGCTCTTTTTTGATACTCTAACGTACATATTCCTTTCTTTGTTGAAAGACCTAGAATTTTAATACGTCAGCTCCAGCTTGCATGTAGTAGTATTTAATTATTCCGAAGTTCTGAATCACAGGTTTTGGTTTTTGTTCTGTTTTAGGAGACAAAACACTGTCTAACTGTCAACCTTACTACACTTCGTGTTTGGTGTTACGCCTGTAGTAAGGAAGTGTTCCTGGATAGAAAGTTGGGATCTCATTCTCCACTACCAAGTGCAAGATTGTCTCACCAAGCACAAGAAAATAGTGTGCAGGTATTTCTTAACCCAATGAAACAAAGGCAGCTGTAGCTTTGCAGTAAATGTTGTGTTTTCTCTCAAGGGAGAGACTGACTTCTCCTCCATTCTCGTGGCTGAACTTTTTTATGGAAATGGAGAGAAATTAATAGAATTTCTTTAAAGAGACATTGCCCAGCTTCGGTGTTCTGCCTCTGTGTACTGCCTGCTTCCTGAGAATGCTTTTATCATCCTACTGCCTAATTGTTTGTAGTCTACAATCAACTGTAAGGCACAGGGTTAAATTTAAGGTTACAAGGTGGCAGTAGTTCACCTGTGCTTCCCTGTTCTGTCAGCTCCTGAGAATGTTCCAAATATGGGTGAAATATTGGTGTAGAATGACAAATGTACTGTGTTAGATTCACATGGGAAAACACATACCAAACCAGAAATTGTGAGAATGCTGTGAAGTGTTGTGTAGCAGTTGGCATTGCCAAGGAAAAAAGTATGAGCAGTATCTGGGAGGTTCATATTAGTTAAGTAAAACACAGCCTTCAGAATGTAGCATTCTCTGTGATTATGGCATCAAAGACAGTGCTTAGCCGTGCCTGACTCCACATTTATCAACAAATATCACAGTAACTGAAAAGTAAAATAATAAATACAGCATTAGGTGGTATTGCAGACAAGTTGGGGGGAAAAAAATGAGCAATGCAGATTTTATACAGACAATTTTAAAACATGCAATTTGGTTTTTGTGTCCTGCAATTTCCACAAGGTTTGTTTAGGTTTGGGTTGTTGTTTGGGTTTTGCTTATCGTCTTGTGGTTAGGTTTGTCTTCACTGGCCTCAGTACTGTTCACTCTGATAATATCTTTTCTAGATAAGTGTTGTCTTGGAAAAAGTTAGGCTGCAATTTCTTGCATGTATCTGAAAAAAAAAAAGGTATTTCTTTATTGCATATTCAATATAGTCACATACAAATGACAGGTAACTTGGTTAAAGTGGTCACAAGTAGAAGTACAGTATTTGTAAATGTGTTTTGCTTGAGGCACAGAGCAGTAGAAAAGAGACCGTGGTGCACAGGTTGGGCAGCTTTTCAATGTATGTAAAGAGGAAATATCCTTTATTATTTTCACTTCCAAATGTAGTACTTAATATGAACGTAATCTGATCATTTGCTCATAAAATGCCAGCAGCTCAGTTGGAATAGTGCCCTTGGAATTTTTTAAAATTTCTCTTGTCTGGAAATTCTGGTCGCTTGGAATGAAGCTGAGTTCAGGCTTCTGAACTTCTGTTCTATTAACCTGTTTTAATCTTTCAAGGAAAAAGGTGTAATACCCAGAAAAATAAGTAGAACTTGCGAAGTCTATCAAACATTTTGTTTAGGGTTTTTATTTATGTGCTTACAGAAAGAGCTTGTCATGCAATAAATGCCTGCCTAATACTTTGTGTCTCTATTAGTACATTTTTCTTCCAAGAGTTTAATTTGCCTTCATTAACTATAGTGAGCCATCTGGTGGCACATCAAAAACACCTACACTGACTTTTGTGTGATGGCTGCTGTGTTGGCTCTTTGGTGCTGGCTTCGTTTTTTACCCACGGGAAAGAAATTATATCCCTGGCTTTGTTTTTTGGTTCTTCAGCTGTTGTTATAAAATATTGCAGCATTGATCTGAAAACAAAAACCTAGGGGGTTTCTTAGTAAACTTTCTCAGGGAACCTGTGGAATCCTGGTGTTGTCACTTCACATGCAGTGAGATTTCAAAATGCATTCACGTAGTTCCCTAATTTGTTGGTAAAATTAAGAGGAAAAGTGATAAAAACAAATACAAATACTTTTTTCTTTTTCTCCTTCTAAGGATTTTAAAATACCTAGTAATCCCACACTGAAGATTCCACTAGCAGCTGTGTTTGATGACTTAGATATAGAAGTGGAAGAAGATGAAGTATCTGATAGAGGTAATAAAAGCAAAATCCAGCCCATTATTGCCCTTTATTGCATTTGTATGCCTCCAAGTCTGTTCTCCAGCTGTATACTAGTTCTCTTCTAAGTGGAACTGTTTCCTTTTCTGCTCCAACTAAGATCTTTATTTTTAGTTTCACCTTTCTTGTAGTCTTTCCTTACCTTCAGAGCAGAGGCTGTGGTGATAAATGTAGTGCACCCATGCAAGCAGCAACAAACATAAGAAAACGTGTTGGAGTACTGTTTAAGTTAGTTGTATTTTAGCCGCTCTGGTGAAAGTAGGTTTTTATAAAATCAGTTCTAATGTTTTCACCTGCCCCAAAAGGTTCCTGATTTGAATGCTTTCCTGCATTTTGAGTAACACTTTTCTGAGCCTGTAGTATCCTGGTATGGGGCTTTGGTTATTCGTCTTTCCTGTACATAATTGATTTCATGCACTGCCAAACTTTATGGTATCAAAGGTTACCCCACCCCAATATTAAACTAGTGTAAAGATGAAAATGAGAGTGATGAAATCCCAAACAGTGAAGTCTTAATTTCTCATTTACTAAGAGAACATAGTAATTATTATTTCTTAGAAGTCTCAAATTCTTAGTGAACACTCTAAAAAGCATGTATGTTTTTGATGGTAATGAAAATATTTCTAAGTACCATTTTCTCAGAAAAATCTGACCAGCAGATTATTGAGCTGTTGTTTTTGAGATGCCAATGCATATGTCAGGGCAGTTTCTTTGCCATCAGTGATGATAAAAAAACTTACTCTAATTTATGCATGTTTTTGGGTTTACTGGTTTTGACTGGGCAAGAGTTAATTTTCTCCCTAGTAGCTGCTGTGGGCCTGTGTTTTGGATTCGTGCTGGAGTCAGTGTTGATGATACAGAGATGTTTCAGGTGTGGACAAGCAGGGCTTACACTCAGTCAGGGCCTTCCCTGCTCCTCACACCGCCCCACCAGCACCTGGGCTGGGGGTGCACGGGGAGCTGGGACAGGGGTATTCCAGACCATATCCTGGGGGAAGAAGGAGGGAAGAGTGGGACTTCAAGAGTTAGGGCACTTGTCTTCCCAAGTAACCACTACTGGTGACAGAGCCCTGCTTTCCTGGGTGCAGCTGAGCACCTCCTGCCCATGGGAAGTGCTGAATGCATTCCAGTTCCATTCTGCTTCCATGGACAGCTTTTGCTGTCCCTGTTAAACTGGCTTTGTCTCAACCCAGGAGTTTCCTCACTGTTACTCATCCAACTCTCCCCCCGTGCTGCTGTGAGGGAGTGAGTGACTGTGGGGTTGAGTTTCTGACTGTGGTTAAACCCCAGCCGTGGATCTCATTTCTCTGTCACTCACCACCAGCTTTCCCTCCCCTAATTCTGCTGGCACTGGTCACACAACCTGCCTGGTCCCTTCTGTCGTCTGGCACAGTCTTTCTGGATGTGTCACCACCCCACTAATTTGCCATCTGCCCTTCAATCATTAAGCCATGTGTTTTATTCCTAGTTAGTCTCTCCAACCATGGGTGTATTTGTATAGCTCTGTATCTTGTCCTGTTAATATTTTGGGGAATGTGACTTGTGTAGGAATAATGCGCAAGTACAATTGCATTAAAGTTCCCAGTAATGATGATGTGTCTACATTAACAAAAATTGAAAGGAAGAACTTCTTTAGTCCCGTTTCAGCTTTATTCTTAAAATTTCTTCTGAAATACTTTTGGTGAAGCAAACAGTAGAATATATCTTCACAGGAAAAGAAGTCTCTTTGAAAACTTTCCTTGCAATATTACAGGCTGGAAAAACGCAGTGAGAATATCTCCCTGATATATCTGCTGCTCTTAAAAAAAAGAATGAAATAAAATTTTTAAAAAGTTAAAATCCTATGCCTGTTCTTGTTCACCTATTTTAGTCAGAATGATTGTCCTTTTTGTAGCAGAAACTGAAAGGACAGAATGCAGGTTCAGGTATTGGAAGCAGGACTATATTTCCATTTATATGGATAGAAGGATATTTTTAAGTTCTTATTTTTAGGTTCTATGTTTCAGAAAGTGTAACTGAAGTAACCAAACTGCTTTTCAGATCTGGAAAGATTTTCTTAGTAAGTTTTGTTTTTCTGCCACGGTCTAATAAGACAACTGGGGTTGTTCCTATAGTTCAAGAACTGCATAGAGCCATCAGTGTTTATTGCTGAGTGTTTCCAGTCTTGCTGATTTTTTGCTTAGAAATGTTACTGTTTCCTCATACAAAAGCTATTTCATTTTGAAATTAATTACTTCATTAATGTAACACTTTAGTAGCCATGAATAGCATAATTCATAATCACAGAAAGAATATATGTTAATCTTAACTTTCATGTGTGTGGCAAAAGTCCATGTAAAGAAAAACTAAACAATGAGGGTTTGAAAATGTTATGTGGGTAAGTCTAAACTGAGCAGTCTGTTTATGAAAATAAAAGTATATAATTGGAATAGAAAAGGACTAACGGCAGGTAATTATAATTCTGATTCTGAGCTAATCACATCACTGAGCAGGTTTTGAATGTTTAGCATAATCTGACTATTAGCATGAACGTGGGACAGAAGAATAAAGTCTTTGAGAAGCTTTAGGTGATGTGATTACATTAGCAGCATAGCAAAAGTTTAACTGAATAGCTAAATCATGAAGTAAAACTTAAATATTGATAAACATATTTTAAATTAAAATCTGCAGGTGTCATAAACCACCAAAAGTTAGTAAGATGAAATACAATCTACCTGTCTGCGGTGCTTTAGTCAACCAAAACCAAAACACTTAATTACTGCTTCTGCGTTATAATCAGCATCCCAAGTGTTACATGAGTATTTTAATAAGTATGTATTTTCTAGCAAGTTATTTTCCTTAGTATGTTGTGTATTGGATTAACAGACTTGCTGAGTATATTTGTTCTGTTTTTCAGGTCTAACAGGATTAAAAAATATTGGAAACACTTGTTACATGAATGCGGCTTTACAAGCTCTTTCCAACTGGTACGGAGAATGATTGTAAATGCAATTTGGTATTTGCTTATGTGTGCATTTTCTCAAGGTGGACTTCAGGGTTCTGAAGGGCTGCACTACCATGGAAGGCCACACGTGTTTGTTGAATCTGTGTCTTATGTACTACCAACAATCGTGTCACTGGTAGGAAAAAGAAAGTAGGCATAAATAATCATTTAAGAATAAGTTGCTTACTCGCACACATCGGGTGGCACTGTTGGATTCTAGAGAAAAGACTTGTCTGAGATGTGGTGATTGTTGCTGCAGTGGTCCACGTGCACTTCTGTGACAGCTGGTGGGAGTTGCCTTGAGTCGGAATCCCATCAGAACGTTGTGGTGCTTGAACAAGTGTCCGGATCCGCCTGAGCAGCAGTGGCTGGGCTGCTGCCGCTGTCCCGCGAGGGAATGTTTGGTTCCAGCGCTTAAGGGTGGAAGAAATGGAATTGTTCAATAACATGAAGTATTACTCATTTTATGTTATGATCCTGTATGAAATGTGGATTTCCTCTTGTATTTTAACGTCCTTAAAAAAATGTACTGTTTTTTTTTCTTTTTATTCAGCCCACCTTTGACACACTTTTTCCTTGACTGTGGAGGCTTAGCCAGAACAGATAAGAAACCAGCAATTTGTAAAAGTTACCTCAAGCTGATGACAGAACTCTGGCACAAAAGCAGGTATTGCATCATTCTGGTGATGAAATACTAAGAAATAGACTCCAGAGTCATGAAGGGTGCATTAATCTGTCTTAAGTTGCTAATTTTTGTGTTGTGTCTACCACAGAATTTCTCTTAAATAAGGAAGGGAGGACTAACGGGCAGGATTCAAGCACTCCTTATAACCTGTTGTTTTCCATATCTACCAGAGAGGACAAATAATTGATGTAAATTGTATCAAGGAAGATCTGACAAGAAATAGATTAGATGAGCACTAAACAAGGATTAAACCTTTAAAAGTGTTTATATCTGCCAGAAATACACCTGAAATGTTTAACTACTTTATCCTCTCTGTGCCCTTCTTCCTATATTAATGTTTTATCTATTTCCCTTACTTCCTTATATGGAATTTCTTTCTAAGAAGATGCTTCAAAATATAAATACAAACGTATAGGAACAGTAATTGTGCATACTGTCAAGAATATGTCTGATTTATCTTCTGATTCTCTGGTAAGAAATGTGGCATAAAAGGCCTGATAAAGTTACTGTTGGATGACAGATTTTTTTTAAAAATCATGTTAGTTAATAAATCAATATCAATGTTAAGTTTGGTTAAAGTTAATAATATTGGTGTTCAGTTGCAGGTAAAATTATGATCCAAATAAAGATAGAAAATTCCAGTTAAATGCTTGCTTTTTAATGTTTATATATTTAAAACCTTATTTTAGGCCTGGATCCGTTGTTCCTACTGGTTTATTTCAAGGAATTAAAACTGTTAATCCAATGTTTCGAGGCTACTCCCAACAGGTAAAACTGTCTGATGTCTTTTAAATCTGCTTAAGCCATTTAAAAGCTTAGGCAGAAATCTGATGCTGAAGATACCATACTTCCTATATTTGTTTAAAGCATATGCAATGTAAATTTGAGTTGATATGCTTCAAATGCAGATCATCTGAAATGCAACAATCAAAAGTTAAGTCAGGTTTTATGCTTATTTGTATCAAATTCCCAAAAGGCTTCAACTTTTTAGAAAAACTTATTTCAGGAAAATTAAAGTAATAACATCAAAACCTTTCCTTTGTGTGAAATAATGCTGCTAATATTTGAGCAGTCCCAGAAAACAAGATAAAGGTGTTCAAAAATAATAGATTTATATTTATCTACCAATGATGTTTTTTTTTAAAAATTAAATGCTCACTATGCAATTTTCATTTAGCATCTTTGGGAAAAAACCCCGCCATTGTGTGTTTCATAAGCTGTGTTGTGGGAGCTGTAAGTTGGTAACTTGTTAAATACACATGGATTATTATATTGCAAAGGCATTCTTCAGTTGATCCTTCATGCATTATCTTGCTGCATTCATACAGTTTGCAGCAATTCATTAAAAGCTTTTGGGTCGGATGAAAAATTTCAACCCTGTAATTAGAAAAGCTGAGGAGTATCTTCCAGGAGTCTGTATTTATTAAAAGGAATTTCGCTGTTTCAGTTGGTGTGCTTCATATTTGTGGAGTGGAGGATTAGAACGCATATTTTAATATTCAAATGCTGCATGTAGCTGTAAAGTCCATGTCCGATCTTCAGGGAGAAAAAGGAATGATATATATCATTATAAATATATTCTTTTGTAAAAGGATTGCCGGCAAAGTAGGCACACTAGTTTTTTTTTTTTCTTTTATTACCCAGACCCCAAACTCAAGTCTGAAAGCTGTAATTTTTAAGAAAAAGAATGTTTTGTGGTCAGCAGTTGTGAGCTGAATAAGTAATTGCTGTGATGGATGAGAATGCTGAAATTAGTATTATGAACCACCAAAATACAAAAAGGAGGGCAGAAGAAAATAGAAGCAGTGGCGGTTGCCCAGAAGAGGCTATTGTTTTCTCACATGCTTTATTAGATATTCTCTGTTGCCCAGGACCAGGCAGCTGCGTGGACTGATGAAATTTGTTGGCTTTTAAGATGTTTCCAAACACAGATGAGACTTGTAGTAATACTTGACAGCTCTTTGTGGGAACACTTGCAGTTGGGGAATCTTGTTGAGGCTTTAGAAGAAGAATTAAAATCTCGTTGACAGTGTGATGCAATTGGAAACACAGATTAAGCAACATCATTTTTAAGAGCTTTTTAAGAAGGTGCGTCATGCCCAGTGAAAGCAAGGCAAGTTGCTTTGCTGAAGATGCTGCATAAGATTTAAGAAAATGGCCCTTAAAATGTTCTATTACAAGGAAAGCTGGAGTCTGAACATAACTCTTGGTAGTTGCTTGAGTTATATTTATCATTCCAGGGAGCTATTTTTGCTGAATTGAAATGTTTCGGAGGAAACTTGTGCGATAAGATTACTTGTAACATGCAAGAAATGGCTGCAGGAAACATGCGTGATCTGGAAATGAAATTTGTTTTCAACATTAGACACGAGACAGAGGAATTTACGTTATTCTTCTTTAACAACCAGATGTAGTTCAGTTATATATTTAGTTCATTTCAGTTATCTGTGTCTTTTCCTGATAATTACTTTAATCTCTTCCAAGGAAAGTGGAATAAGATGGTAAAGCTTGTTTCAAATCCTAGGATGCACAAGAATTTTTGCGTTGTCTAATGGATTTGCTTCACGAGGAGCTTAAAGAGCCAGTTGTGGAACTGGAAGATGCCCAGCCTATGAGTGTTGAGGAGAGTATGGAAGAAGACAAGAGCCAGTCAGACCTAAGCTTTCAGCCCTGTGAGTCCTGTGGAAACTGTGATAAAACAGAAAATGACACGATTTTCAAGCCTGTGTTAGAGGATCCTGCAGAAACCACCATGTTAATTCAGGAGGATGATAACAACTCAGTCACATCCAAAGACTGGCAGAAAGAAAAAATATCAAGCAACAAGCTTAAACGAGCAAATTCTATGGAAGACTTGGAAAAAGACACAAACACTGCTTCAGAGACCACTGAATTCTTAAATAATCAAGGAACTGTCAAAGTGCAGATACACAGCAGATTCTCAGGTAATGCATTACTAATGTGCAGTTGAAGCAGTCAAGTTCTTAGCCAGGAGATCTGTGTTCGTGGAAGTGAGTTAGAGAATATATTAGAGGTATAGTTCAAATAGGTTAAGGGGATTTTATTGTAAACAATGCACCTTCTTAGTTTATTTTTTCAGTTCAGGTGCTCTGAATTCGATTTTAATTCACTTGAAAAGCTAACAATTTGTACTGGGTAAGGTTTCAGATAGTCCAGAAGAGTGGGTTTTTTGGTTTTGTTCTTAAGTTAAAAGGAACTGAAATGGTGCTACGTTCCTAAATGTCCAGTGACCTGGCACTGTGGTTAATTAGGTTACATGATCATTGTGTCTGTTCGTTCTGCAGTAGTTTTTTTCCTAGAACTTGTGCAATAATGGCAATATTAATTGCAGAGTACATCAGTGATGTTCACATGAATGACGTGTCTGCAGCCCAAACCCCATCATCAGTTGAAGGGGTGAACACACGCTTGTCAAACAGTCCTCCAAAATCATTCTCACCGTGCTCTTCGCTGGCACCAGTCCACAAAAAAGGTATTGGCCCTTTATTTTCTCCCCCCTGGAACTGAATTACTCTGTTATTACAGTTTTCACCGTGTTTCTTATGTCTTGTGTAACAATGCAGTGTTGTTCTTAAGGGGGTTTTTTATGCCCTATTTCTAGTGGGGAGAGAGAGAGAACATTATGTAAGCTGGACATATAAGATCACTCTCTGTATTTCTATAATATTCTGATTCTCTTGAAGCATGAATAATATTTACCTCTATTTTGGGAGGATGGACTAACATTTTTAGACAATTTTCGCAATTGCACTGGTTTGGACAGAGGAAAAACGTGTAAGAAGGTAGTACCCCCAGAAAGGTCATGCTTTTCAGAGAACAGGCAATTGGTTCTTCAGCAGCAGTTCAGTAAATCAGCATTTAGTGTTTAAGGAGGTTTAAGGAGCTGGGTACAGCTGTAGTGGGGAGAGACCTGTACATGCTGGCTGCTCTCTGGTTGGTAATGTCCCTGCAGTGCAGAGTGTTTCTTCTGGCACTCTCCACAGGACAGTGTGTTTATCAGCAGCCAGAATGTTTGGACTTTTTCTGCCTTTAAATACAAGGCACTGCTGCTTTGGGGCACAAGGAACAATATATAAGTATTTTTTCCCTTATTTGTCTAACAGTAGACTATTTTAAGAAAAGTTCGTCTTTTGGAACATGCTTTTAAGGCATTGCACCAAACCAAAAACTCATACAACTTGAATATTGTGATTCTCTATCGTTCAACAGGCTGTCCAGGATAACTTCTGACCATGTTCACGTTATCCTTTTGAAGCTTTAATTTGGTGTTGAATGACAGTGGTTTAATGGATTTAAATCATTGACATCCTTTTGGTTTGATGTTCGTTTGTTCAGCAGTCTCCTGTCTGCAGTTTTGGCTTCACTATTACAGGAGAATTTCAGATAAACTGAAGCAAGTCTGTCAGAAGAGGTACTTGGTGACTGGAGCCTGTCAGGCACAAGGAGAGGTTGAGAGACCTAGGGTTTTTTAATGAACTGGTGTTAGGCTGGACTCTAGAGGTACATTTAGTCTGCTTCAACCCACTGTAATTAGTGCTATGATATAATAACCTTGGGGGTGAGCTCTTCAGCCCAACTTCCTGGGAAGTTCTGATCAAATTAAGCGTCAGGTAGAATTTGTAACTTTATACCTCGGGGGATTGCTGCCAAGATGAGTCTCGTAGCAGTAGGCTGTAGATATCAAGACTGGCAGTTTGAGTTCTTCTTACAGAGGCAAAAGTTCCTGATGTTTGTCCCCTGTAAACCGCATGAGGAACCTACATGTATTGACTGGTCCTGGCAGCAGTCTGGTTGTGAAATTTCTAAGAAATATTTAGTAAATGGAAATCAGGGCTTGGCTCATAATTTAACCCTAAATAGGTGTGACTTCTAACGATACCAAGCTGAAGGAAATCAGAATCCGCTGTGTTTTGATTTACTTTCAGCGTTTTATTTTTGTCATTTTATAGTGTCAACTGTGTCATCACCCAAAAGGAAGAAGCGCAAGAAGTACAGGAGCGTTATCTCTGATATATTTGATGGGACTATAATAAGCTCAGTCCAGTGCTTGACTTGTGATCGGGTGAGTAAGGAGAGAAAGTTCTAGCTTTCAGTATGTTTTTTTCCCCCTCAATACAAATACTTCCCATGCAGTCATTCTCTGGTAACTTTATATTCTTTTGTGGCAGATTCCTCAGAACATTAGGTGGTTTCATGCTTGTTTACTCAGATTGTATTAGTAGCTACTACCAGCATTTAGTGCTTAGAATAGCTTGTATTCGTTGAGCTGGATGTTTACTCAGAGCTGAAAAATAACATTTTGAGAATTGCCTTATAGCAAGGATGGAGAAAGAGGCTTGCTCTTCAACTTCACTTAGGTATCGTTAGTTTTTAATAATATTTTCAATATCCCAGTCTCCTCAATATCTACTACTGTTCTCAGGTACCTATTGTTACAAACAAAAGATAAGACAGTAGTCTAATCGTACTGCTGGAAAAGTCCTACCAGGTAGATGGAGGCTAACAAAATTCATGTCTTTCAAAAAAATCAGAGTAAAGACTCTTTTACAGGTGATATGAGTCATTAGTTGCTGTCTGAAGTTGTCCTCTACTGCAAGACGTGGTGCAACATAGGAAGAGTTGACTTTTTTCCTGCACTATTTGCTCAGAGAATTCCTTGGAACAGCACATGTGGTTATTTAAAAGAAGTCAATTGTGTAAATAGGTCTAGTGCACCACTTCAGTTCCAAAGCAATTGTGTCAAATACTGGCTTTCCAGATCCTTACCTTGGGGACGACTTTCTCAACACAAGGCTTAGACCTAACCCTGATATAGTTGCATGCCTTTACTGCTTCTCTTGTTTGAGGTCTAAGATACTGAGGCCTCACGATAATCTGGTGAGCAAGTTCCAAAAAAAAACAAATTTTCTAAAGTTTGCTTGATGTTCTCCTCTGGGATGATGTGATCACTGAATGCAGCACAGGAGCAAGGACACAGCACAGCTGGGTCAGCCTCCCAGCGAGTGCAGTTACAGCAGCTCACGGTAATGCCAGAGTAAAATACTGTGAAAACAATGGACTGAAGCTCTCTGAAGCTTGTATAACAGGAGCCTGAGGCAAAAATCATGGTGCTTTGTATGACTGATAGGAAGACAAATAATAATGACTTAAAAAAAATGTTTCGGTGAGGACAATGTGCAGATTCATTCTAAAATTTTTTCTTTTTTTGCTTCCTCATTTTTAGAAAATGAATTCTTATTAATCTCCTTACTTATAATTCATTTGCTACCCTGTGGAATTTTCAGTTACACAGTGACTTAGTAGCTACTGGTGAACTTTAGAGAATTGAATTTATTTGCTGTTTCTCTTCAAGCTTAACTCCGTTGTGTTTCATTTGTTTTCTTTTTTAGCTGTCTGTAACTCTGGAGACCTTTCAGGATCTGTCCTTGCCTATTCCAGGTAAGGAAGATCTTGCTAAACTCCATTCTGCAAGTCATCAGACATCTCTAGTCAAGACAGGGTCATGTGGAGAAGCGTATGCCCCCCAGGGATGGATAGCCTTTTTTATGGAATATTTCAAAAGGTAAATAATATTTACCTTGTTTCATTTATGTGTCTATTTTGAAATTCTAGTTTCTGCTCTTCCGGCAGAACATTTGTTGGTTTTCTTTCTTTTCTGTCAATGATGTTTCAGGTTTGTTGTCTCATGTGTTCCTAGCTGGTTTTGGGGTCCAGTTGTAACCTTACAAGATTGTCTTGCTGCCTTTTTCGCCAGAGATGAGCTCAAGGGTAAGAGGTTAATTACATGAACACATTTCTTCTGGGTTTTTTTTTCCTCCTATCCCAATAAGATGATTAATATCTTCTTAGCTTGATTCAATTAAGCAGAGGCCACCTGTTAGACTCTTATACAGTCATTCCTTGTTCTTTTGGGATCATTCCTTTCAAAAAGGTAAGCGTCTCACTCACTTGAATATTTGAGATAAGAAATGCCCATGAAAGCTGCTTTGGAAATGTCAAGTAAATCTGAATTTGATTTAGTGAAATTGTATAAACTGAAGCTTCATAAAAATTTCAAACCCCACTATATTAATATTCATTCTCATAAGCTTAATTTTGGCATAATGAATTGTTTCCCTTTTAAATTACATAGCATTATCTCTTTAGATTATGCTGTACTGCTTCGTAGTTGAAAACATAAAACCTAAGAAGCTTTCTCTGTAGTTGCTATGTCAGCACTCTTACAACTGCTAAATATTGAATGCAACCTAAAGATAAATTCCTTTGAAATTTTTAAATGTATGCACTTGAAGGATAACTGTTTGGATCTAGAGAATGATGGCTGAATTCCTTCTCCCTGATATTTGCAGGTGATAACATGTACAGCTGTGGAAGGTGTAAAAAGTAGGTTGGCTTTTACCTTTGGTTTAACTTTGAGGTCTTTAATGTTTCTGTTAGTCAAGAGACATTTATTTCTCTGGGTATGTCACAGTACTGTTGATTTTTTGATATTGCCCTGTGTTCTGACTGTCAAAAATTTCATATTACTGAGGTGCAGGGGTCAGGAAGCACTGACTTACTGTACCACATTGCAAATCAAATGTGCTCAGTTCTTTTTTATGCCCTTATAATTTTGGATGCGAGTTTGTTTTGATTGGTAAAATAAAAGCTTTTAGCCCTCTCTAATATTAGGGATATTTCGTTGATATGCAGTAGGTCACTAAGGTGCATTAAAAGTAAGTAAATAAACTATGTCTTTAAATACAAAAGAACCAAGAAACAGAAGTGGTCTGAAGACTGATTGAAGCCCTCTGTGGTACAGGAGCGTTATTCCTTCCTGTATCTGCTGTAGATAATTTCCTAAAAATAAACTTAGTACATTGTTTTTTCTCTTTTGCTGAATAATCAGCTCACAAGGAACTTAAAGTTCTTTCCTTTATGCTAAGAGAAACTGGTAGCTCCTTTGGACTTGATTATCTGCGTTTGCTGCTCTGAATTTTTCAGCAGTACGGATTGTCTTGTCTTCTAAAGAGTCATTGTTTGTATCATTTTGGCTGCTCCATCTCTAGTCTATGTTCCAGAAATATTTTGGATTTACTAACGTAACATTCAGCTTAGCCTTTGCCTGATCTAGCACAGTGAAATAAAAAGTATTCAGAGCTAAGTACTGGTTGATTTGTTTTGTTTTGTTTTCTTAGGTTAAGAAATGGAGTGAAATTCTGCAAAGTGCAAAAATTTCCTGAGGTACAGTTACAATATGCACTTTATAGCACTTTTTTGGCATGATTGGGAACGTGCTAAGACTAGTGAGCTGTATGGAGTAAGTTGTGTTTATAATGCTGATGAAAGCCTATCTTCATATTGGCATTTGTTTAAGAATGCGAGCAATATTCGATTTTTCACCCTGTAAGAAAATGAATCTTGTCAATGACAAGTAGAGTTATAGGAATGGGATTTTCCTTTGTTGTTACTGTCAGCTTTCAGACAGTAATATGCACACTATATATATATACAGTATGTATATATTTACTGTATCATTATCAAGTGTGTATATATAGTGTGTGTATATATATAGTATATATAGTGTGTGTGTATATACTATATATAGTGTGTATAGATATATGATATATAGTGTGTATAGATATACGATATATAGTGTGTGTATATATTTACGATATATATCGTGTGTATATATACTATATATAGTGTATATATATACTATATATATCGTGTGTGTATATATTTATACTATAGATACACTATATATATTCTCTCTCTATATACACTATACTGTATATACACTATATGTATAGTTTGTGTATATATACACTATTTATATGTGTGTGTATATATATGTGTGTGTGTATATATATATATATACACTGTTTATACAGTAGGTCATAAAATGAAACACCACAGCCCGACTGGACATCTCTTCTAGAAGTGACACTTGTAACTTAACGTTTTAAGAGTAATCCGGTCTTAGACTTCCAAGTTGATGGCTGCAATAATCAGGAAGAATTAATGTCCCTCATGACAAGGTTGTGCAATATGCGCACTGAGGAAGGGAAAAGGTGTGTTTTTCACTGCTGCATCAGTGTTAGTAGCCACAATTGATTACAAAAAAAAAAAAATCTGTGAAACGCACAGCTTGTGAATAGTTGCTTCAAGTCATAGGGAAAAGTGTTCTTGGGATGATAAAAGGAAATGATGGCATGCACAGTTTAGTTCTTTAATATCAAATAGCGTGTATAGTTCTTGACTGAATCTGTCAATCCTTCTTACAGATACTGTGCATTCACCTCAAAAGATTTAGACATGAGCTTATGTTTTCCACAAAAATCGGGACCCATGTGTCCTTTCCCTTGGAAGGGCTCGATCTTCAGCCTTTCCTTGCGAAGGACAGCCCAGCTCAGATCGTGACGTACGATCTGCTGTCTGTCATCTGCCATCACGGAACTGCCAGCAGTGAGTATGAGCTCGAGTGCTTTGTCTTTGCGGTCGACGCTCACATCAGCACTTCTCTTTAAGGGTAACTGGATGATGTGCCTTACTTACACCTCAGGTGCATTACTTTTTTGGGAAAGGTTTACCAACCATCACACAGAGACCAGTAGTTTTTAAAAAAAGGTGGATGATCGCTGCCATTTAACTCCAAAACAGGCAGGAACTGCTATTTGAGGGTAGTGATAGAAGTAGCTGAATAAACATATTATTGCTGTAAGTCAAGGTCATATCTGCCGAGATGCTTTTAATATTTATAAGATTTGGAAAATAGGAGAAAGAGTAACCAGTAACTTCATAGATTATTATAGAAGTTACCCCCTCGTATTTCTCAAACTTGAGGTATCCATTGTTTGAATGAAGTTTTTTTTCTTTTTTTTTGTTTTCTAGATGCCTTTTTAACTTCCATTTAGTGCTTCCTAAGTGGTGCTTCACATAATGAGTTTAGCAGATACTTGATTGTTTACCTACTGGCAGCTAAATATGTATTTAAAAATAGTAATAATTTAAAATATATGATAAATAGTCTTCAAAACACAGTTAATTATGGTGATAATATCATGTAGCTGTTCTGCATCTGCTACTTTATAATAGAAAGCATAGAAAGATTTGAAAAGAGTTCATTGGGGGAACTGATTTGGGTAAATTGTTCAGACAGTCTCAATATCATGGTTCAGGACTGCATTAGACAACAAGCTGCTCGAAGAGTTCAAGAACTCTTATGTTCACCTCACCACTGATCGAAATACAGAAAAAAAGCTGATGAAACTTCGAAAGAAGTTGATACCAAAGTAGCGTCTGCAAATGATTCCGTGTGTCTCCCATTTAAAACTTGCCTTTTTTTAATTCTTTTAGGACTTACTTCCTTTTCATGCATTGCAGAGTAAAATGGGCAGCTCTAGGCCCTTTTTAATAACTCTTGCTTCTGACACTCTAGGTGGGCATTACATAGCTTACTGTCGCAACAACTTAAATAATCTGTGGTATGAATTCGATGACCAGAGTGTCACGGAAGTGTCGGAATCCACAGTGCAAAATGCAGAAGCCTATGTTCTCTTCTACAGGTAAGAAATTTAAAGTGTGATCATACCTCTCCAAGCCAGGCATGTAACTAACTTTTTAAGCCGTGGGGCAGCTTTCAGAAATTACCTGCCCCCCAGGAATTATAATGGAACAATTTGACCAACCAGAAAAGCCTGTGCTGGAGAGAAACTTAATCCTTCAGTTGTGTCCTTAGCACTTCCTCTGTCAGTGCTAAAACAGAGGGAACTTAAAATGAAAATTAAACCTGCACAAATAAAGCATAGTGAGATAAATGGAGAGAGAACTTTAAGCAACAATTAGAACTTTCCACCAGTTACCTTGTTTTCAGTTAGAGGAAGGGAATTCTGCTCAAGGGGAGGTTTTGCACACAGAAGGTTTTTAACTGTTAGAGGTCTGAATGGAATTGTGCAAAGTCTTCTTTTGGATTGGGGTGTGGAACAACAGAGGTTTTACTGTGTCATAATTTAATTTCAGGGAATTTATAAACTACTCTATTCTTGAAAATTGAAGGGTGAGAAGTCATGTTATTATCATCTTCAGTTTAAGGGATTTAATTTTCAAACTTTTAAGGGTTTTGTTAAATTATTCTGATCTGAATTTAAACAGGTGATGTATTTTAACTGGGTTCACAGCCTTTGTTTTTACCTACTGTTTTAATCTTGTTTTGCTGTACTGTAAATAGCCTTGGCACTAGAGGCCTTAGATGTACCTTAAGCTTTTCTGTTAGTATTGGACTCGACTTTCACGCCATAAATTAACTGAGGTGGCTCAGTTTTTGTGTGATGCAGAGTCAAGTTTCAGTTCAGAGTTTTGGAGGATGGAATGAAAGGTTCAGAGCTGCTTTTGGAGAAGAGAGATTCTCTTCAGGCTAAAACAGGAGAGCAGAATTACTTCCAGTTGTACAGCAGCAACAGTTTGAATGAGAGAAGCAAGGGGACACAGGAGAAGTAGGGGAATTAGCTGGTCTCCTTATTGCTTAACCTTACCTCTGAAGGTAAGAAAGGAACATCTGCCCAAGGGGCACAGCTGGAAAGCTTTGTCTCAAAAGCAGCACAGAGGGAATGGGCAGATGGGCACAGCCCTTCTCCTGTGCTCCTCTTTGCTTTCCTACGCTGTGCAAACTTCAAAGTATAGACATGGCCCAGCTAATTTACTTGAAGGCAGAGTTTTCTTTTCAAAAGTAAACTACCTGCAGTGTACACAAGGAGATACATCTGTTCAGTGATCTCTGTTTTGGTAATAGGAAGAGCAGTGAGGAAGCACAGAGAGAGAGACGGAGGATATCGAGTCTGCTGAATATGATGGAACCGAGTCTTCTGCAGTTCTATGTTTCCAGGCAGTGGTTAAACAAATTCAAGACTTTCGCAGAGCCAGGACCAATTTCAAATAATGACTTCCTCTGTGTGCATGGAGGTGAGACTGTCACTGAGAATCATTTAAAAACAATTTGTCAACTTCTAGCTATAAACAAGGGTGTACAGTTCTTTTAGCTAAAGGAATTTGAGTATGGTAAGTTCATATTATAACTTCTTTGGTAAATTATAACTTCTAAGTAAATTATTTGTCTTATTTTAGTAGCTGACTAATTGGAAATGATACTGTGTGAAGTTATCTTGTTTTTTTTTCTTTTCTCTGCACGTTTGATTTTATTTTTAATCTTCATTCTTGAAGAGGATCAGCTTGGCTTATCTGCTTGCTTCCTAAACAAATGCATTTTTAAATCCTAAACATTTTTTAAAATCCTGTCACTACATCATCATCCTCAGTGCTTTCATTTGGCAATTTAAGTATTTTTCTCAGCCGTGCTAGAAGCAACAAGGTTTGAAAGTTGCAGAAGAAGATACAGTTGCATTAGATTAGCAGTTAGAGGTGCTGCCCCTGTTGCTGAACCAAACTTTTAACACAGGGTTATGGTGCCCCTGTAGCAATGTGCAGAGTCCCCGTGAGCCCTTGTGCTGTGGCTTTCCTTCTGCAGAGAGGACTCCTGATGTATGAGTGCCCAAACTATTCAATTTTCCCTATTCCAGAGAATTCCTGCATAGCCCACTGCTGCTTACCTTGTGCTTCAACTCAGCACTGCTAGTTCTGCAAGCCCCTCTTTTTCTGTCTTCCTTTAACATTTCACTGCTGTCAAGAATTCATGTTGTTTGAAGTGATTCCAAAAGGTCCACAGCAAACAAGTGAATTGGAATAGACATTTTGTTAATGTGTTTACATGCATAAACAAAATATTTAATCACTAACATTTTAACTGTATACCTTAAGCTTTTTGAAATCAGTATCTAAAATGGATTCTAGCTCTTTAATTTTTACCATTCATGTAGTTTGGTCCTGCTTTTTATAAACTTTACAGCTTCATAAACGGCTAAAATTTAGAGTGGTTTCTATAAACACACTAGTAGATGACACTGTGATAAAACTTGTTTCATGTGATTTCTCTGAATTCATTGAAAGGTTCTGGTTTTTATTTATTTGGCGATTTCTAACTTAGTCTCCTTCCCGCCCCCCCACTAAAATCCACAGGTCTTTTTGATAGTTTGATTTTCCTGTTTGTTTTTGTTCCTGCTGCAGGTGTTCCTCCACACAAAGCTAACTTCATAGAGGACCTAGTTGTGATGCTACCTCAAAATATATGGGATAATCTCTATAGCAGGTAAGTTTTGAACCGTAATTGGAAAAAATCCTGTGCTGTGGTTTGAGAGCAAATAACGTGCCAAGCAGCAACATCAGACCTCAGAATTAGTGCCTGAGGACAGAAAAAATACTCCAGGCACAAAGCTGAGTGAAAGACTTGCAAACAGCCTGTTTATTTAATTTTCTTACACGAGGCAGTGCTAAAAGTCTCCGTGGAGTGGTGTGTTATTGGGGTAGCACTTCAATATTAAACCAGTAAACATGTATGGTATGCACAAAATAACCAAAGTAGGTCAGCAAAAGTACCCTTTGCAAGAGGTATTTTGAAAGAGCTCTCTGTATCAGCTTCCTGTTCCCTTGTTGGCTGGAGACAGCTTTTCTTTTATGTTGGCTTTGAATCCATAGCCTCAGCTGCCAGTACTGCTTCAAAATAACTTATATCTAAGTGTTCTGGAGAAATACTCCACGCTTTTTAATGTTGGTCAGGTTTAACTGCTTGCTTATAAAGGGGGAACTCTTACAAGCTGGTGCTCCTTTTAGAGTAACAAAAAGCTGCAGAAGAGCTTTGCTGGTGACCTAAAAGACTTGCATTAAATATTTGCACTTGCATTAAATATTTTTAGCTGTTAATTTCCTGCTACCTAAACACTACACCTAAAGGGTTGGTTTTTTTAAATTTCGTGTTGATGTTTTAAAGTTTCAGTGGACACAAGTGAAAAACAAAACCAGTGCTGTTTGCAGCTTGTTTCCACTTTTCCTGTGCGTAGTGAATTTTTCTTCCATTGTCCATTTTCTGTATGCAAAAGTATTTGTTAAATCTGAAGGAAAATGTTTTCGAAGTTCTCATTGATCTGCCTTGTCTGTAAATACCTTTAACAAGATGTCAAACTTAAGTCATGTGATAGAAAAGTCCCAGAGATCATGGGCTCCTCCAGAACTCGGGAGTAATCTGTTAGGAAGAAAAGAGGTATGAATTGTTATTGCTAAACATGGCATTTTTCACAAGATTAATGCTTTTTTTTTACTTCTGTTGCAGATATGGAGGAGGACCAGCTGTTAACCATCTGTATGTTTGTCATACCTGCCAAATAGAGTCTGAAAGAATTGAAAAAAGAAGAAAAAATGAATTGGAAATGTTTATTCGGGTAAAAAAGTAAACATTTATCCATTCTGCTATTTGACATCACCTGACATTCATGAGTCAAGTCATTGCACGGGGCATTGCACGAGAGATTCCCATAACAAATGGACTTTTTTAAATATCTGTATACCTGTACACAATCCCTTCCTTCCTAATGACAACAGTAATGTTCTTGTGATATCCCAGATAACTGTTTATATGGAAATGTACTTTTAATGTGTTTCTTAAATTGCTTTTTTATAGTGTGGAAACAGTGCAGCCACGTGAGCAGCTGTTCTTTATACGCTGCCAGTGGTCTGTTCTGTGCAATCTGATAACTACAATAATACTGTGCCAACAAAAATGTAATCATAACCTTTAGTTCTAATTTTAAAAAAGGCATTAGGCACATAAATGTGAGTAGTTCAGTGTGAAGTAACTATGGACCTGTAAAATTAGTATCAAGGAGCTACTTTATTTTCCATGAGTTAGATGATTATGTGCTTGAGCCTGAGTGGTAAAATAACTAGTGGTAGGGATTTTGTAATTCTTAAACCAAAAATGTGCTCTGAAGTTTTCAGTGAAAACAAGTGCAGAGATATTGGAGTCCCATTTCTCATATTCGTGAGGGGAAGAAAAATAGAGTTGAGTCTGTTCTTTCAGTCCTGTTTGCCCTTCAGTCACACTTCAGAGATTGTGTCAGCTTTCCCATGTTTTAACTGCTGTTTGAAATTTTTAATAACTGATTTTTCTTCACTCTGGGTTACCACTGGTCAGTAATTATTAGTTTTGACACATTGAGTCAACCTCATTTGCTTTAGCAGTCAGTATCTTTGCAGTATAAACAGTGATTTTATGTGCACTGGTGTGCAAGTATTGTTACTGGTTAGTACACAGAAAATTCTAATGTGCCCTCTAAAGACTGCTTTAGGGGATAATTGCAAAACTTGCCCCATCTGACACCTTAAGAAGTTGTGTTGCTGCTTTAGGTTCATGACTTCAGAGGGGAAGTGTCGCTGTGTTCTACAGAGCTGGAAAGATCACGGGTTTAAAGGTTTAAGTGACTTTTTGCTTGTTTCTGAATAACGTTGTAAAAAGGTGTGTAAGTCATGAAAAGTCCCAGTGCGTTAGATCACCAAGCCTTGCTTGGAATTGCACTGCCATCTGCTCCAAATGTTAGGGGAAAAACAAACATAGATCACGATACAGTTCCTCACACAAAGAACCTTCCGTGAAATTACGGAGAAACTCTTTGAAAACACTGTTTTGTTTTAAGATGTTCTGTGTAGCAGTGTAATGTTATGCTGTTAATAATTACAGTGGTTAAAAGAAGCCAGTAGTTTAAAGGAAAAAAAAAGACAGAAAACCACTTTTTTTTTTTTTTCCTTTTAGCTTAATAGAGCATTCCAAGAAGAAGAATCTCCATCAACGTTTTACTGCATCAGTATGCACTGGTTCAGAGAGTGGGAAGCATTTGTAAAGGGTAAAGACAGTGGTAAGTTGTGCTCCATTTCAAAATATAGGTGATGTTTTGGGGTTTGCTGTCTTGGAGTGGTCCTGCTGAAGTGAGTTGTTCCTCCTCTGGTAGAAGACTGTGAGAAGGACAGACAGAGAAATCAATAAAAACTCTTAAACATCTAGGACACAGGTTTTACAGGTTACAGATACATCCAGGAGCCAAATTACAGAGAAATAATTCATGTCAGTGGGATAATGGGGTAGTTGTGGAAAGAATTGTATCTAAGTACAAGGGGGGATGGATTTTGCTGTGCAAACCAATAGATAATTCCTGGAGGAAAGGTGACCTCATGTCACAACCTAAACAACAGGTAACTCAGTAACAGTGTCATAATACCACTTTAGCTCACTTGAGGTGCCCTTAAAGTTTTGAAATGGAAACACTGATAGAATGTTCTACAGTCTTGTCTGAGTCTGCTTTAGGACAACTTTGCTAGGGGTAAGAATTAGGATTAATTGGTGTTTTATGTTGCTTGAAGACTTACTGCAATCATCAATGCTATGAAAAACTTGCTCCTAATTAAAAATCTGATTAGCTTTTAACAACTTAGAACATACTGTCAAGCACTACAAGAACAAGCAGTAAACAAATGAGCTGTTTCTCCTTCCATTTGGGAACAGAACCTCCAACCTGCTGTTTGTTTTCAGCTCTCCCAGTTTTAATATTTTTTTCTGTCACACTAGATCCTCCAGGTCCCATTGATAATGCCAAGATTGCAGTGACCAAATGTGGAAATGCTGTGCTAAAACAAGGTAGGTGTCCAACACTGCTGCAGCTTTGGGCTCCTTGTGTATTTGCTGAAATTTGGAACTTTTATTTTCTTTATTGTTGCCGTAAAATGGCAATTGCTGGTGAATCTGTGTTGTGCCCGTTTTGTGGGGACCAGCTTATTCTTAAAATAAAGAATTAGTACCTCTAGTAGACTAATCCAAGTGCAGGAGGTGCAGAGTAGCTTGGAAGTGGGGAGTGTGCTTTGGCTTTGTATCACGTGGCTTCGTTGGGGTTTTCTTAACACTTCTTCCACATGAAGCTTTGCATGTTTGAGTTAGTGTAGGTAAACAAATGTGCAGCTCTTTGTACCTGTCCTCTTTGGGAACTTTTAATGGGGAAAGTGCAGTAGTAGGCACTGCTGGAGCAGGTGGTGAGGACAGAGAGGTACAGGAGGTAGGAGGAGAAGTCTCTTTGTTACGGCTTCCCTTCTCTCTCTCTTTTCTCTCTCTCTCTCTTTTCTCTCTCTCTCTCTTTTCTCTCTCTCTCT
>VZRE01003377.1:1508-14329 GCA_013396775.1 Cephalopterus ornatus | reverse complement strand
TTCTCTCTCTCTCCTCTCCCTCTCCTTCTCCCCTCCCCTCCTCCCCCTCCCCTTCCTTCCCCTCTCCTTCTTTTTCTCTCCCTCCTTCCCTTTGATACGAGGATGCTGAAGTTTTTGCTTAAGGAAGAGGGTGTTTCATGTGGTAGAACAGAACTTTGACCTCTGCCTGGGTTAGTGTGAGGAAACCACTCCAGCTGTGTCAGACAGGATCCTCGTGTTAAAACCTAGAGGGGAGGTGAGCTGATGCTCTCTTGTCCTTTGCCACTGTGAAAAGCTACAGAAAACCACAAGTGCTTATTGGATGGTGACTTGAGACAGGAGATGGACCTCTAGCCAGAGGAATGGAATCCTTAGCAAAGACTTTTAATCAGTGAATGAGAAGAAATCGGACTGACCCATCATACAAGGAGCATTCCTGGGGCTGTTACTATCCTGATAATAATGCTTCCTCTCTGGGGTTCTGAGAATTTCACTGTGATTCTCATACTTTTATCCTTTACTGTCAATGAAACAAGAATCTTGAGTCCTTGAACCTTACTGTGTAATTGATGGGACTGCATGTCCTTATAATAATGAGAATTGTTGTTTCCTGAGTACCAAGAGCTACCAGTTGTCAGCTTCACTGATAGGCATTAGAAAAGATGTTTGTTATAGAACTTGTGTTTTATGCAAGTATGTATAATTTAGAGCAGTAAGAATCAAGAAGTATAAAATGAACACAAAATCCATAATTGGGTTTGGCAGTTGGTGCAAGATAAAGCACAAATGCGGCCTACAGTTTTAAATTGGAATCCATATTCTTTTTTTCTTTTTGTATCTGTTATGGACTTAAATCATGAAAGAATTATTCTAAATAGTAATTAAATGTTCAAAATTTTTCAGGTGCAGATTCTGGACAAATATCTGAAGAAACATGGAATTTTCTTCAGTCAATCTATGGTGGAGGTCCAGAGATTATACTCAGACCACCTGTTCCTCCAGTTGAACCTGATATATTGCAAACAGAGGAGAAGATTGAATTAGAAACTCATGGTCTGTAGCTATTGACAAAAAGATGAAGTTGTAAGGAATCCAGCTTCCTTACAAAATGCCCAAAATGCATTCCTAAAAGTTTTATTCTCTTATGTCTGTCGGAGGCACAGCTCCCTGGGCATTACATTAACCACAGAATAGTAAGTTGAAATGTGTATTGCAATTTGTTTAAATAGCAGCTGTTTCTCTGTTTTGGAAGGCATGTGGTTTGTACATTTTGGAATGTTTGGTCAATGGAAAAAAAAAAATGTAATTTCTGAATTTATAAATAATCCTGTTACATCCTTAGACTTGAAAAACAGGGACAAATTTTAGAGATGTTCAGTAACCCTTCTGATTCCCGATTGGGCTTCTGATCTCTACAAACTTTTGCCTGTCTTAATTGTACAGTCTTGACAAACCTAGGTATATGAGGAGTATATTTTAAATGGACTGTAATCAGTGATAAAGAAAAAGGATTTTCATTTCCTAAACGCTCAGGAAAAAGAATTGTCACTTATTTTGCACTGTAAGTATATGAAATGGGTAGTATATAACATCCAAATACTTTTACTGTATTTGAATGGATCAAACATTAGTGTAGACCGAATAATGTTTTAGTCAGCAAATGTCATAACTTATTACCTGCTAAATTTTACATCTTATTATAGTCTTCTGTAACTCTATAGACCTGGCTAGTGTCTTTAATGGTATATGTGGCAAAAAGATTTAGTCTTCTCTAGGGTAACGTTTGAGAGCATGAAGTGTGAAATGTAAAATTATTATGAACATGAGTGATATAAATTTCAGAAAATTAAGTTGTCTGGTCTCTTGAATTACATTCATAAGCATTTCTATTTGAAGGATTTTATTGTATTGTTAAAAATGTCCATTGGCATGATGACCTTTAATGTCAGAAGCTGGATAAAATGTATATATTGCAAAACTTTATGGAATTAATTATATTGGAATGCAGAATGGCACTTGCTCGTGGTTTTGCCTGATACTGTTACCAAATAAGCAGCATTATTCAAGACTGGATCAATTAAAAAAAAGAAAAATTAACTGTGGAATAGGTGGGGGGAGCTTTTCTAAATGTTTTTCATTTGTTACATAAATCTGAAGACTTCTGAAGTGATGCTGTGGTGCTGCTCTCACACCCATACAACCCTATTTCTTGACCACTTTACATTTAGACAACGATGTTGTCAGTTCTAGCTCCAGAGGAAGAAAACGCTGACCTAACATTCTTCTGTATAATTTTATAACCAGTATAAAATCACAGTGGTTTGGAACTCTGTAAAACACCTAAAGCTGTGCTGGTTAAAAACCCCACCTCTAGCAGTCCTGGAGAAGGTGTCCCCTGACCTGAGTGTTTGTTACTGTGCTGTGTGGGAGTGTCAGTTCTGTCTGAATGTAACTCTGTTTCCTCCTCAGCCCCCTGACAAGAACCAGAGCTAAAAACAGTGGTGCAAGTAAGACTTAAGAACAGTCACTAGTAACTTCCTGATCTTGGCCTGTGGAAAGCTTTTCTAACTTCCCACCTCTGGTTTTTTTTGTCCTTTTTGTCATGGCAGGATGACTAAACTAAACTAGGATTCCTACTGTCTTGTTTTAGCTAAAGTTTTCTTTGATTTAAGGTTCTCCAAAATACCAAAGCTAAGTAACAAGAGAAGAATTTTTCCTACGTGGTGTTCTTAACTGGAAGCTCGGGAGATGTTTTCTTGGTTAAAGCACGGTGTGGTGATCAAGTTTACGAATTTATTCAGTGTTTTCATTAATGGTCTGGATGGTGGAACAGAGTAAAATATGTGAGAGAAAACTGGATTGAATGTTAGGGGCATCAGCTTGTCAGGGAATGAAGCAGTTCTGTGCTGATGGATATTAAAGCAGATCACGCCAAGATTTAAAACACAGTGATACCAAAACACAACCTGTTCTGGGTAATAGTAACAAAAGCATCAGATGTGAGGCACAGGAGGTAATTATTCTGCTCTACTTGGTGCTGCGCTTGTTGTGAGGTCTCATCTATACCCTTCCCCTTTGAATGCTAAATACAACCTAAGACAGGTTGAGGAGAGGTTATTTTAGGGAGAAGCAACAAGACTCGGTGTTGAAAAAGGAACTGTTTTCTTGCTTAAAAGATTGCAGAAGATGCAAGACTTCCAATGTGTTGATAATCACTGGATAACAGCGAACAATTTCTCTGAGATGAGCAGGGATATTTGCCTCAGCTTTAGCAACGGTGACTTGTGCTGGCTTTAGGAAGCCTTTTAGGAATCTAGAAATATTCTGGCAGTTTAGTCAGTCTTTGGCACTGCTTTCCTGGGAATCCATAGTCAAACATCATCATCCTAAACTGTGGTCTTCCAGGTGGGTAACAAGGCCCTTGATGCCAGCAGAGTTTGTGAAATGCCCCTGTCACTGTGCAAAAGGGCATCTTCACCCTGCAGCTGTTTGTCACGCTTTGAAAACAAGTCCTGAGCCTGCAGAGAAGAACAGATGTGTTTGTGTTTGGGACAGTTGCAAAGGGGTGACTGTCTCGCTCCTAGCTCCTTGAGAGCTCTGTAAGGAATTTGATGCCACAGAAATGGAAGTGGCCTTTTAAAGGAAGACAGTGTGGGAGAGCTCCAGATGGATGGCTTGTGTGTGCTGGAGGGAAGGCAGTAATTCGGAGGGTAGGTAAAGGAGGTGTCTTTGCCGGGAAAAGCTGTTGTGATTCGCAGCAAAGAAGGAATGCATCTCAGGAAGGGGCTGTGGAAATTATTTTTTTCCGTGAGCCTTTCACCAGACTATTTGGATTCTTTGTCCGTTTGTTCCCAGTTGAGGAAACGCAGCGATGTGTTTGGCTGCCAGGGAAACTGTCACTTCAAGAAGGGAAAAATCCAGCGGAGTCCTTGTTGTAGGTCTGGAAATCTAGATAGGAGCTGTTAAAAGCCTGCTGTTCAGTCTGGTAACTTTAATCCTCTCTCCTGGGGAAAACTGCAAGGAGGGTGTCAGGGATTTAGCAGCTCCAAGCTTGATTTCTCTAAATTTCTGAATTTTTTTTTTTCTTTTTTCCAAGTAATACAGCCAATTGTTCATCTGGACACCCAGCATCCGGGAGAGTGCTTCAGATACTGTGTGGTGTAGCTAAACAATGTAATTGGAGGGAAAAGGAATAGCAGAAGAACTACTGAATTACTCAATAGTATAATAAGACAGTTTTGTAATACGTTTCGTAGGTGAGAGCTAAGTAGTCTGTCTGCTTAGCAAAACAAATAAAACCGACCTGCTTGGTAGCTGTAAAACTATCTCATGTTATACTTTAGTGACTTAAAGGCCAAGTCTCTTCCTTTCCTGTCACTAGAACATTAGGAAGTGCAGCAGGTTCTGAAGACAATTCTGTGGTGCAGATTCATCATTTAAACTGGAGAGTCCAGAAAACTGTTCTGCAGGTATCCCCTAAATTAGCCCTGTGTGTAGGGATGCATATATATATACATATAGAAATGCACATAATCTACTTCTTCGGTCTCTTAACTGAACTGTGGCTGGAGGGACTACGGTGTAATGGTTTTTGGTTTTATGTTGGAGTAGTGACCTCGAGGAGCTACATTTGATAAAGGTTGTTTGGGGTTTTTTTAAATAGATAAATGACACTCAGATGACCTGAGTGGGTCACACCATGGTGTGAGCCTTCCTGGGTGTCAGCCTTCCTGTCAGTAATGGCCTGAAAGTTTCCTAGCTGAGTTAGAGACTTCATGCACTGTTCAAAAAGCTCTATCAAGATACAAAAAAGGGTAAAAGCTATTCTTGTTAATTCATATTAGACAAACTCAGAACCATTTTGATTGCCCTGCATATTTTATTTTAATACTATTGTTGTCATCATCTGTTGAGCTGCCTGAGTGCAGCAAAAACATGTTTTAAGGTATTCTCTAATACAGAGGGTAACCAAACATTGGAATGGGCTGCCCGGGGAGGTGGTGGATTCTCCATCCCTGGAGGTATTTGAGACTGGATGTGGCATCAGTGCCATGTGATGGTAGTGGATCAGGGGTTGGACTCGATGATCTCAGAGGTCCTTTCCAACCCATCTGATTCTATGATTCTATATTTGACAAAAGCTGCTGTAGGGTAAGAGACACTCCAAACCTGCCAGATCCGAGGCCAAGGGAGAACAGCCACGCACAGTTCCTGCTCCCCTGACAGTAAATTCGCATTCTGCTGCTCTGTCTGGATACTGTACTAGGACTTGCAAACCTATTGGATGCAGCTGGGTCAATGGAAGATAATTGATTTGGGGTTTTTTACTTATTTAATGTGTTTCTTCTGCCCGATGGTATCATATTTGATGTGGGAGTCAAACAGTCCTGTGGGAGGTGCTTCCTGTACTGTCGACAGAGCTGTGCTGGGAGGAATGAACTTCTGGCCAAGCTCCCCGAGCAGACGTGTCAGAAGATGGGAGCTAACAAGTGTGTTAGTCCCTGCTCCCGAGGCTGGATGATAGTGTGCTCTTCCTGACCTTCCAGCAGAGTGCAGCACTCACTGACAGCCAAAAGAATATGTATTTAGAGCTTTTTGTGAACTCATGTCACGTGTTTTGGTGAAGAGAGCCCCAGAGCAGGGCAATGTTTTGAGTCAGGGGGGCTATCAGCAGGTAGGGTTAGGAATATGTTTGACTGTGTAATGCATTATGTGGATCAAGAAGTTTTCACTTGTGGAGCAAAAATTCAATAGGCCTGATTTTTTTCATATGAAGTCTGGTGTAATTTGATGTGCTATGCTGATGCATTATTTAAGAATCCTCCTTCTCAGGTTCAAAACTTGCATAGTGATTGGCTTTTTCCAGCTCAGTATATCCTAGTTCTCCTAAAAGGACTAAAGTCAACGTTTCATTCAGATTAGTATTATAGGTATTTATAGTCATAGTGCTGGTATTTGATTTTTTTTTTGATTGATAGATTATCCTGTTATTCATAATACAAATTCAATTGGAAAAGCAAACCTGAGATTTGGAAATTTTACAGGAAAACTTACAGATTATCTGATTAAGGGGGACAAGTGCTTTCTTCATATTTGCCATACAACTATTTTACACTGAACTAAGAAAATTCTGGTTTGTTTATTCCTCTTGAATTCCCTATATACATCTGGCTTAGTGCAGTCTAAGCAGTTTTCTCACTGAAAACCTTTCAGCTCTTCATTTTGCCCAGGAAATGAGTAAAACAACTAGGCTTTTTCATTCTTCCAAACAGATGGCTTTTCTGGCTTCCCTCTATACTTAAGCCATCCAGAGCTGACAATTAATAGCAGGAAGCAAAATAAGACTTCTGGGTTTCTGAAGTGTCACAAAGAAAGACAAATCACTTTCAGTGATATTTCACAGAAATTAATCTGGTTGCAAACAAACTTGGTTTATATTAGCCTTCAAAATCTTAGCGGGTTAGAAAATAGCCTTTTTCAGTAAAAAAAAAAAAAATCTAAAAGTGCTGTTCTCACAGTGGAAAGTGTAACTTGTTTTCTTGTATTCTATTTTATAGATATATATATATATCAATATATATCTATCTGTGACTTAAGTGTAGAATGGCTTCAGGCTAGCTTTAAGGCATTCAACAAGGTGACAAGGATGTTTCTCCATAAAAAACCAGTGTGAACACTGCCATGTGACAAGATAAAATACGTGTTTATAATACATTTAATACTGCAAATGATTGCTTACAGTATCAGAGTCGTGGTTTTCACAGAAAGCTGGTATTATTTCCTCTGCCCTCTAAATGTGTGTCAGCTCAGACGTGCAGCAAGAAAAACAAGGTCCGTTTGTGAGCCACACGTCACTCCTGTGCCCAGCAGGGTTTTTGGGCTGGTAGTGACACAGCCTGCCAAGTCACTTGAGGGCAGGTTCCCTCCTGGCTGTAGCTGGCTGTATGTGTGCAGTTAAGAAAACAGGAGCCTAAATCACTCAAATAGGATGTTCATGAGATGAATAAGCGAGCAAATTCTTTTTCTGATCTGACTTGTTCGAGATGGAGCTGATTAACTCAGACTTCACGTTCTTGTTGAAATGAGTGGACATGAGGAAATACAGCTGACACTCATTCAAATACCATCATGAAGTGAGCTGTCAGTAGAAAAGTAAAGTGGGCATGGTAGGAATACACTGGTTATTTATGCAGTTTTGACGCCTTTGTGCAATGCTAGGGAATCTTAAATCACTTATTTTTCTTACTAGGCATTTCTTCAGGAGCATGGGAGGTAAAAAAATAAAGCAGTCACCATCCACAAAGTATTTTCATAATGTAAATCAACTTGAGAAGATTTCATTTCGAGATACATTCTTCCTTTCTCACTTGGAACTCGCAAAGAATGTACTATACGTTAAGAGCTTTAGTAAGGTACATTTTTGGAATAACTTACCTCGTGAGAAAGCAAATCTAAAAGTACTTTGTTGAGAAGAATAAAGAGAGCGGAGGAGAGGAGGCATTTGATTCATACAAGTAAGAAAAAACTTAAATTGTCAGCTGTCAAAAACAAAAAAATAGCAATTTTTGTCTCGTATCTCACAGGACACTGCCAAGAGCTTTTCATTTTCATTGTTCATGCGTAGTTTTGCCCAGAAATGAATATTTTTCTAGATGACTAATTTTGTTCTGTCCGGTGTGCTTTTGATGGACGTGCTAAAACAAGATGTCCTGGTTTCCATGGGGATACGCTGCCTCTTTCCCCCCCAGCACCACTTCCCCTGGGTGTCTGTTCAAATGGCAGACCCAGATGATCAGAGATGCAGCCCTTGCTCGCGCTGTGAATGCATTTTTGTTCCCACCAATACACTCACTTTCTCTCTGAGACCAGAAGATTACTTTGAGATTTTCAGTTGTATCAAAGGAACTACGCTCACATACACACACCCCAAATGCTAATCAACTGGCAACTGTTAATTCAGTCAGACGGTATTTTCAATTAAATCTTTAATCCAGTTTACACTTTAACTCTAGAAGCAAGAAATAAGACGTTTATTGCTGACCTTGGCCTGTGAAAGGCTGTTCTAACTCCCCACCTCTGGTTTTTTTTACAGCTGTGAATTCTTCTTCGGGTGACCTGGCTTCTGAATAATTTTTAGTGAGGGAAGTGTACTCTCCCTCACCTCGTTTGTTTGTAGGGTAATTAATTTGCTTTCCAGCCAAGCAGTGTAGTGGAGATAATCTGTCTCTTAAACTAGGTCAGTAGTAATCTGAACTTGATGTGTGACCTTGACTTTGCACACTCAAGTGCAGAGCCTGCTCTGCCTGGGCTCTTTCTGGAGATGTTGAAAAAGATACTGATAATTGGAGGCACTTTCTGGGCTTCTGCTCTGCAAACCTTCTCCAGAACACGTGAAATTTCCTGGTCACGCTTTTAACCTAAATCTGAATAGTGCCTACCCTCCACTCTGGATCTGAGCCCTGAACAGGGATCTCTCCTCCCTAAACCGGCCGCAGTGCTGGTACCCGCTCCTGTACGATGGCAGTTAGTTTGCCATTTGATTTACATCTTTCACATCCTGTATGAAGGGGCCCTCATCACAAGCTAGGCTTGTCTTCAAACAACTTTTCTGTTTGGAATAAATGTGCTCGAAGGCTAGGCAGAAATACACCATTTATTTATTTATTTATTTATTTTATTTAAACACATCTTACTTGAAAAGTGCTAATTTATGTTTTTTCTGGTTTACACTGAACATACTACCTGCTGTTCAGTTTTGATTAACAACGGAGCCCTTTATTGTGCTGTAGAACCTGAAGGAATATGCAAGGTAGTCAAAACAGTAACAGGGATATTCCGTGACCTGGCACATCTTTATGGAGGTTATACATAATTCACAGTATTAATGCAGAACACTAATACCGAAGAGTGCTCCAGTCAGGTAACAAAGGGATGCTTCTAAAGGAGAAAGGAAAGATAAAAGTGAGTGTTTGGACAGGAGTTCATCACAGCTGTCAGGGGTGAAACTCCTTGAGTAAGGTAACTCGGTGTGAGAGTCGGTGCTGATGTGAACGCTCCAGTCAGGCAGCTGAAGAAACACTGCGCCCGTGTAGTTCCAGCTCCCATTCCAATCCCATTTAGTCAAAAATCCTGTTTCCCATATGTGAAATGTTCCAGAGATTTCCAGGTTCTTGCTGTTGTCTTAAAGCTGGAGTCATATTTTATGCCCTGGAATAATACCATGCTTGAAGTAGCAGCAGTAAAGCAAATAAAAATACAGTTTGTCGAAATATCTTAGATAGCAGTATTTCAGTTTTCAAATATAAAACCTCACTCTTGAGTACTAAAAACCAAGAAGAATATATTCTGGAAAGCAATGGGCTTCCTTCTTGGTGTGCTGCTTTTATGTTTAATAAATTCCAATCTAGATTTTTTTTAATAATGTGCTACAATCTAGCTAGCATCTCATATCTACCTTAACTTTGAAGCCTCTACTGAAATTAAAATGGTACTGAATATAGTCTAATTAATGTAATTATGAAAAATAAGTATCAGATTACTTCACTGCAACTTCTTGGACCAATTTGGATTAAATTGCCGCTGTTTTTAAACATACAGGCATAAAATGCAAATAAGCTAATAACTTCTGAAATCCATTTAACTTTTGTGATTGGCAGCTTGCTTTTTCAACATGGAATATCACGTATTTCAGTAACCAGAGTCAACTCAGTGATCTATGTGGGTTGCCAGACTCTGAAATTGTCTAGTGTATCTATCCTTTATCAGTGACTGGAGGTTCATTCTCTTTGATGGAGAGCTAAAACTTATTTCCCACTCCCTTGTTCCCACCCAAAAGAAAGAAAGAAACAAACAAAAAATCAAAAAACCCAGGCATTCTAAATTTGTGCCTGGAGTGGGTTTGTTTCTAGTAGATATTAGACCAGATGACCAAATATAATTACGTGCAATTTGCCACAATTGCATTTTTTTCAATGATGTGTTTAGTAATATTTTATCACTATTTTTGACATGCTGACTTCCATACTACTGTAAAGCTTTTCCCCAAGTAGTATTTCGTGCAGTAAAAGTAACATTAAATGCATGCGTTTTGTTACCATGGCACTAAACTGGTAATATTGTAAATTTTAATAAAAGTTGTGGCAAAAAGCCTGTAGTCTCTGATGTAAACTGGCTACTGAAACCACACCTAAGTGAGTCAGTAGGGTATGTCTTCAGGTGGAATTGTTTTCATTTTGGTAAAGGTTAGACACAAACCAAAACTGTTCATCTAAGCGTTTTGCTTCAGGTAAAACAGAGAACACTTTGTTGATTATAATCTTAAGGGCAACCTAGCCTTTCTCATATTTGTTCTGTATATATGGTAGCATGAGTGGGAAAGAAAAAATCAGAGTGTAGGGCTGTCCAGGGAATACAGCAGGGCAGAACTGAGCAGCAAAACAGAGGAGCTGTAACTAAACATGGAGTGGTTCTGTGGAAGGATGCATAGCATATCTAAACAGAAAATGGTTTTAACTCTGTTAATTTTTTTTGTTTATTTATGGCTCAACAAAACCTTTCCTTTTGTAACTTTATTTTCTGTAACTATCTACAAGAATGCAAATGCTTTTTTTTTTCTTTCAAAAATACGTAAATACGAGATCCAACCTGCCAACTTAAAAAAAATTTAAAATTATTGAGATGGTAAATTAACTAGTGGAGAGACTTCTGAATGTTGTGCTGAGCCAACTCTCATCCAGTCCAGGATGGTTTATTAGGTTTGGGCCACGCTGCGGAAGTTGACCCGACAGATCCTAAGCTGGCTTTAGGAAAATTCTCCCTGCGCGGCCACCTGAGTGGTTCCACACAACCAGCCAGTCCAGTGCAGCTTCCCTCGGGCCAGATCAAATGAGCCTCTGGGGCTGAATTCAGCTCTGATCTCCCCTGGCCTGTGTGCCCTTTTTAAGAACCAGTGCAGCTCTAGAGCTGTGGCCAAGGACATGAGCCCTGTTTAACTCGAGTTGGGCAGGGAGCAGTAGTAGCTCTGGGTTCTAACAAATGAACTTTGTTAATCTTTAGTTGGGGGGGAGGAATAACATACTTGCTTTAAGTACAGGAGAACCAATTCAGCAGTTTTATTTGGACAGGTAGAAACTGATGATGCTGCTGAAAGCAGGAACCTTGGTCCTTGCAGTCTTGGGCACTTCGCCATGCACGAACACGAGCTGAGGGTTCAGTGACGTGGAGGGATAAAAAATAGCATCTCAGCTTCTGATTTTGTAGAAAGTACTGACTTGGGAGGGGGCTGATCTACTATTTTTCACCTTGTCTCATTGTAACGTGCTCAAAAGCCGTCACTAACACCATTATCCCTTGATCAGAATGGGAGGTGGTTTTGTTGTGGTTTGGTTTTTGTGGTTGGTACTTCTTTTTCCCACTACCAACATTGATGATTTGTTACTGCCCTAAAAATGAGTAATGCTCAAAGCTGCCCGTAATAAATACAGCCACCAGTTACTGGTACAAGGTAGATGCTGTAGCACAGAAGAAGCTGTGGCCACAAGAATTAGGAGTATGAATATATAGTTTGGGTAGGGTGTATGAGGAGCAAGGGAGACCAACTGGAAGTGAAAATGTGTTGGAGAAGGCAATGGGGTGCTGCTGGGCAGGAGCATGTTCCTTTACCCCTAGGAATTATTTAATCCTGCTGTAGGATACTTTGGGGAAGGATTGCACGAGTAGGGACATCAGAATGGATGTAGAGCCTCTGCCAGCTTCCAAGCAAGCAGCTTTCTCCAGGTTTAAATGTGAATCTTCTTGGGTGGAGCTCTTATTAAGCCTGCTGGATCTCAGTCCTTACTACACATGGGCTGCTTTCTTCTTTTCTGCCTATTGTTAATTCTCCTCTGGAAAGCCAGCAGAGCCGAACTATCCTGTAGATACACAATGGCTGGATTAAATCCAGGGGGAAGAAGGGGGCATGCAGAGGTGGGGAATATCCCTTTCCTTGGCACAAACCATTACCTGAAAGAAATATCACACCATTAACAGTTGCTCTTAGTTCCCTTCCCATCACTAGGCATTACTGCTGCTTAGGCAAGAAGGCAGAACGTAATATTTAAGTGAATTCAAGGCAAATCCTGGTGTAGGGTGTGGTTAGACAATACGGTTTGACTGGTTTAATGCTGTTGCCAAAACGTTAGTGCTGCCAAAGGAGGATTGACTCGCTCCTCCCTTTGCTGGCAGCGCTCCCGCCCCGTATCTCACATGCTGCCTCTCAGCCCCACGGTGAGCCAGTGCAGTTAATTTTAGCTGAAAACGAACACGCCAGGAACGGGAACAGCGTCTTGGTGGTTTAGGAAGTCCCTGCTGGTTTACCCTGTGTGTAGATGAGCACCAGAGCGGGCAGGAGGAGAGGCTGTGGGGCAGGGATGGGGGGAAAGTGTCACCTCTGCTGCTCCACCGCACCTTTACAGGGCCGCGGGAATCTGACAAAAACACGCACCCCCCCCACACCCACCCGTCAAGACACCCAGTCGCTGTGGCTCTGAGGCAGCAGAGCAGAACCCTCAGCTCTGCGTGAGGCTTGTCTGCAGTGCCATGACACCCTGAGCCACTGCAGCTCTTCGCCAAGTGAGCGCACTTCTGAAGGGCTGGCGAGTGCCCGCGGCTCAGCGCACACACGGCTGCTCCCGCACACACACACGGCTGCTCCCGCACACACACAGAGGTGTTCCCGCACACACACAGAGGTGCTCACACACACAGAGGTGTTCCCACACACGCACAGAGGTGTTCCCGCACACGCACACAAAGGTGCTCACACACACACAGAGGTGTTCCCGCACACACACAGAGGTGTTCCC
>VZRE01003376.1:0-37329 GCA_013396775.1 Cephalopterus ornatus | reverse complement strand
CCAGTGGATGTTTAGGATTGTACGGAGACTGCCTTAAAATATTCCTTTAGGAGTTCACTTGTTATTCAAGGAAGTTGTACTCTGTGACTAATTAACCTGGAAATAATATGAGATAATTCACTTTTCCAACCTTTCAAAATTAGGTTATTTACCTAAACAAAGCAAAATAAAAAAACAGACTACAGCCACAAAATGCGTACTTGTACTAAATCCAATACTTCAATATTTATTATTTGTTTATAATAAATAAATAAAATATATAAATATATATAAATAAATATATATTTATATTGAACACTAAAATTATTATAGATTCATAAGCTGTAGGGCAGCTGGGCAGGGAGAAGTATATTTTGTTATATGTTTTAGCTGTATATTTACTTTTTTTTTCAATAATGAAGGCTCCTCATAAGAAAACTTCTGTTTTTATTCTCTTTACAGACTGTTGAAAGCCAAGTGATTTGATTTATTCCACCAAAATTTGATTCAAACTATTCAAGAAATATGACATATTCAAATTTAGATGGGGATTGCAAACTTCAACCTCAGATGGATATTGTCTAACTATTCAACTTTTGCTCCTTCTGCTTTTCTTTTCCCCCCCCTATATAATTTTTCCAAATTTCTTTTTTCCTACATAAAGTAAGGAGAAAAAAAATGAAATTTTCAACTAGATGAGTTGATGCTGTTTTGTTATCTTCGTGTGGTTTACAGCTTAAGTGAGTACTGAAAAGAGTTTAATAGCCATTTCTAATGATCTGGGACAAGTTTCATCCATATTTTGTTTTCCAAGAAATTTATAGTTCAATGTCCAAATGTAGTGGGGTTGGGTTAGTTTGGTTTGGTTTGGTTTGGATTTACCCCTCGAGAAACTAGCATTTCTAATCTCTTCAATAAGTACCCTAGCTAGCAGAAGGACATTGTTTTTTGACCAGTTCTAAAAAAGGAATTATGTCTGGTGAAGGTGGCAGGGATGGAAATGAAAAATATTCAGATAATAATGAACAAAGAAAAACCTATAAACAATATAAAAATAGAAATTGCTACCAAAAAGGAATTCTCCCCTAGCAGCTTCTTTACTGCAAAACCAGCAGTATTTCAG
Organism: Cephalopterus ornatus; assembly: GCA_013396775.1. Taxonomy (NCBI): domain Eukaryota; kingdom Metazoa; phylum Chordata; class Aves; order Passeriformes; family Cotingidae; genus Cephalopterus; species Cephalopterus ornatus. Next base: position 36,227 of record VZRE01003376.1, on the reverse strand, counting down.
TGATGCTGTTGCTAATTCAATTTCTCTCTTTCTCAGTGTTGAAGGAGGAGGAGTTTTTACAAAAATAACATTAGAAAACTAATTTTGAATTTCTTTCCTGCAGAAACTCCGAAAAAATGTCCATTCTTCTCTTGAGCCTATTACGTCAAACTTTCCTCTTTGAAGAATAGACACTGTTGCTGAGCATCCTGACCATTAATAAAGTCTCATTAATAGCTTGTTATTCTTTCTCTTCATGGCTAGATCAAAGCAGTTCTCTGGAGTCCTCTGTCTGTCTTTCAGATCAGACTGAGTTAATAGCAATAACATGTGCCTTCTCACTTGGATAAAAAGGGAGTGATATCTGATGTGTTGCCCTTAATAAGGTCCATTATTTTTCTTAATGACACTGGCAACAAAATATATAAGTGATAGTTTGGAACCTTAGGACATGATTGCAAGTATAAAGAAGAGTAATACAATCCTACACTAAGAATTCAATGGAGCTGAAGATGTTTAAAATTCCAAATTAAAGAAATGAACATCGGAATTTCATTTTGGGTTTTCAGATATCAAGGCTAGTTTTTGTAAACTGAAAACTTCAATCGAAAAATGCACACAGGACTGAACCTTCTGGGGCTTATGAACCACCTAATTAAGATGTTCATGAAAAGTCTAACACTGTGCTAGTATTTAGTATAGAGCTGACAAACTACTTCCAGTAGATGTGGGGGCATTTCAAAGCCTTTACACAGACAGAAACAGAAGGGTCTTGCTTAAACATGCACAAATATTCCTGAATGCCAGTGATGTGGCAAGATTATAGAAAAGATAGGTGTAAAGAAATTTTTTCACTATATGAAAAAAAATCTTGTGTTCTAAGAATAAGATTTCTTTCAGAAGAAGAATCAATTTCTTTCATAACAGTAATTCATTAGCACAATCATTTCAGTCCACTCTGTCTAGAAATAGGACTACTACCATGTACCTGAGTAGATAAAGTAGGTGTCCTAACATTCTCCTGGTAGTTGATGTCCTCTTTTCTGGGTCTTCAGAATGTAGAAAATTTCTTCCAGTGAGGCATCATCAGGCAGGCTTCACACTCTAGTGAGTGACTAATGCACATGTAGTTATGTGTGTGTATATATACATATATATGTGCAGATAAACAAGGACGGTGAATTTTCCTTAGGTATCTGTAGCACTATAATGACAAAGACAATCCATTGCATTTTTATCATAGACTGACTGATACTTTTTTATTTGTATAGCCTGTCACTCCAAGTTCACCCTTTACTCTCCCTTGAACCATTATTCTTTTTTAAACACACCTTATATTTTTTTCTCTAAATAGTTTTGCTGTTGACATATACCTGCTTTCACTGTGTTATTTCATTATTGAAAAATCTATTTATTGCTGCGTATAGAATTCTTAACCATGATTATCTCCTAATTGAAACCAACCACATCCAGTGTCAGCTGGCATATATGACCCTCCTTCGATTCATCAGAGTCAGGAGGCTTGAAATTTAAATTTTCATTGCCATCTAGAAGTATATTCATATCACTGGAATTCACTCTGTTGGAGCCTAAAGTTTTTCAGGAAAAACTTCCTCTAATTTTGCTAATCCTAAAATCAATCCTTACGTCCAATATGATGATTATAGTTCAATATTTCACTGAAGGAAGACTCCAACTGCCTTCTGTTCTAAAATCAAGCAGGACTCTCAGTTGCATGTAGGTGAGAAGAAGGTCACACTGAATTGTAAAAAGGATTTTTTTGGGAGGTTTTTTTGTCCTAAATCATGTCATAGCACCTAGTCCCTTTTTATTTGTTTGAGGGTTTGTATGTCTTTTTTTTGTACCTCTACTCCTGAAACATCAGTTGAATAGACAACCTCATAGATTAGAAAACCCCATATTGAAAGCTGAAGTGAACTGAACTGAGTGGTGTATTGCAGTTTAAAGGAGAGTAGGAAGAAACAACTGATAAAAAATAACATTTCTCCTACACACTTACACAATCTGCACAGTGTTTCTGCTTAGGAAAATCAGTCAGGCGGTAGTCTAAACCTTCTTTTACAGAACCAGGTTTTATTATTTACTTAGGGAACGTGCCATGTATATATATATACACATATATATATGGAGTGAAGGGGAGGGAAGGGAAGGGAAACTGTTTATTAAACAGTATATGATATTGAACAGTGTGATATGAAAGCATACCTGCTCCAAACAGCACATGGTATGGGATAGAAAATTAGGAAAGATCAGTTTTTTCTGATAAGCTCCCTGTGGTGTGGCTGGTCGAAAAAAGACTTAAAAAACCCCAGTAAAAATTACTAACATCTATCACAGTGAGAATAAAAAGTAACAAAAGCCTGTAAAAGCTGTTAGAAAGAACAAACAAATTTTGATCCATAGTAGTTAAAAGAAGTCTGTAAACTAAGCAAGTTTTATTTTCATTTCAAACAGTCCTGTGATCAGACTGAAGAGAGATAGCAGCTGCTTAAATAAAGTTAACAAGCCAGATACTTCAAACTCAATAAAATGCTACTGTATGGTATGGTGTGGCAGTTTCTTTTAATGAAAGTCAGCTTTCTGGCTACAAACAATAAGTGTTACCAGAACTTCCATAACAACACTGGAAATTTCACAAAGAAGGAATTGTTAACACTGATGGTGGATAAGCAACATATTTGAGGTTAAAACTTTGGCATTTAAGTAGGCTATAAGTTTACTTTGTCTGGTGATTCTTTAATCAACAATATTTTCAAATGACAGTACTTGTTATTATTTGAAAGTTGCTAAAAATGGATGCCAAACTACTGAAGTTTTGTGAATAAATATATAAGGATTTGTAGAAATTACAAATGTTTTCATCCAATCTTAACTGTGAAGGTTTCCCATCTGTTACTGAGTTATACAGGCAAAAATCATCCTCTACTTTTCCACTGGCCAAGTAACATTTATCAGTTTATAACCAGAGACTGAAGTATGAACTTCACACACGTGAGAAATTTCACCTTTTTAATCTCCAGTTTCAATGGTACAAAAAGAGATATTCCTTTAGGAATTTGCATTTTCAGGCTGGAAGAAATAATTCCATTTTGGAGAAATGTGCCATCTAGGAAGAAGAGAGCTAAAAATATAAGCTAGGCAGAATGACACGGAGATCATGACTTTGCCTCATATGCCAGAATTATCGCTTTAAATTTTCCTTCTAAGTTTCACAAGCACTCTACCTACTGGTCCATTACACTATATTACATATAATACATATTGAAGTAAAAAGATGTAATATTAGTTTAACAAAAAATGAAAAGTGTCAAAGAAATGCTTCTTCCCCTTAAAACAATTTCTTTCCTTTCCTCTTTCTCACAGATTTCTTCCAGATTCCCACCAGAAGGTAAGACAAGGACCTTGGACTACTGAGGGTTCATTATTTAACTACCACTAAGTGCTATCATGGCACTACTAAAATAACTATTTTAAGTTCTTGTTCTTTAAAGATTAAATGTGTTACCTCCATCACTGCTCTTTGTCGTGAATATTTGTCTCCACCATGACCATTTGTGGGATACTGTAATATGTTCAGACATTATACCCACAAGTACCATAGAAGACTCTGTGAGGTAATCAATAAATCAGTGTTGAGAATAGCTTCAGTAGACTACAATAGATGAGATATGTTAATAACTGAACTAAGAGCATAAGCTGCTGGAGAACACTCATGGAAGTCAGAGAGACAATCCTGTGCTAGGCATGGTGCACGAGTTTTTGGGGTTTTTTTTCAGGAAGCAAAGGGATTAAGCTAGCAAGTTTAATTCTGGCATTCCCTAATTTTTGATAGCTTAACTTTGCAGCCCTCACAATGAGCTTCAATACAGCATTTTGAGTGCAGCATATAATGTCTTTTGACATGTATAAACATTCTTATGATTAGTAGTCACAGGGTTTATTTATTGTCATGAATTGTGTCCAATCCAATTTGGTTTCATATTGTCCAATTTCCAAGTATCTTTCACTGCAAAGAGAATTTTGGAAATCTATAAATGTTAGGGGCTCAGTTGTAATAGCCTGCCTTGGCAAACTCACTGAAACATATCTGTCAAGCACAGCAAAAGCCTTGTAAAATGCTCCACTGCTGTAGGCCATAGAAAGGAGCTATAATAAACTCTGACCCATAAAAAGTCATGTAAACATTATAACCTGTTTTTACTAGCCTTTTAAGTGCCAGGAGCAATTGATCTTATATGGCTTAGGTCTTTCCAGCTTCCAAGTCCCTGTGAGCACCTAGGATCCTACATGGGTGTTCACATGCCTCTGGCTTTGGAAGTCTAAAATAGGAACAGATACCATGCTATCAGCTATTTAGTTATTCACTCCAGACAGATGTTTGATATTTCCAACAGAGAACATTTAAAAATGAAATACCTATGGAAATCAACTGACTGTTTCTGTATTGTTAACCAAAACAAATGTCCATGCAATCTTGAGCTGTTTCCCTAAATTGCTGCATCTGTCACACTGAAAAGAATGATGCGGGGGGGNNAGAGGGAGCGGGGGGGGGGGGGGGAGGGGGAAGGGAAAAAAGAGAAGAAAAAGAAAAATGTTTCAAATTTAGAGTAACTGTGTCCTTGCCTTAGGGCTCTCTGATCATGACAGCTTCCCTAAGGTTCAGTGTTGTTACTTGTTTTGAGAAAAATGCTGCAAACCTTAGTCCTCGGGGGAAACTGAAGTTCACTTCAATGCACTTCAATGGGATTTTTGCCTGAATAATAGCTGAAGGATTTAGCTCACTGCTAACTTCACGAACAAACAACGTGAATTTTACAGCTTTTGATTTCTGCCAAATACTTTCCCCATTAAATTGCTGTGGGAAATCAGCCACACAATTAAAACCTATTTTATGGTTTCAATAACATTAATGAAGCAATTGTGGCTTTCAGAATTTTATATATGTGTGTGTATATATATGGGTGTATTTTGCCATCACTGCAGCAGCTGCCGTTGGCCTTAAACATCTCCTAAATACATAGACTTAGTAATGGAGGTGTACGTGACTCTGTTGGTTATTAAACCTCATTAAAAAAGTCTAAAATCCCTCCTCTACACACATGGTTGCCATAACATGCAGAAATTTGCTACTTATTAGTATGTGTACTCTATTCCTTCTTTTTTGCTTAAAGAAAATTAAAATATAGATGTAATAAGGAGGTAGTATTTGGAATATGAAGCTAGTTTCCATACAGCTTACCTTTCTCAGCAGGGTTCTGATGCCACGTCTGAACATAGTGTAATTTTGACATACCAGTGTCTTAACCTGGATCTCAATGTAAACACTCAGATCTATCGTTTGTTTCAGCACATTTTTCATTTTTGAATCCTTATACCAGAAATCCCTTTGGCTGAGGAATAACTTCTTCCTTCAGTAGGAACTCTTATGTGGAGAACTGGTGTATCAGGTCTGGCTGAGATGGAGTTCATTTCCCCATAGCAGCCCTCACATTGCTGTGCTTCGCATTGTTAGCAAGGTTTTGATAACACAACAATGTTTTTGCTACTGCTGAGCATCGCTGACACAGCATCTGCAGTGTCTCTCAACATTCCTCCCCTGTATCAAGGACAAGATCCTGGGAGGGGACACAACCAGGACAGCTGAACCAAATTAACCAAAGGGATATTCCTCACCATATGACATCAGCTCAGATATAAAAACTAAGAGAAGAAGTGGGAAAGGGGAACATTCATTATTTACCATGTTTGCCTTCTGGAGCAACTTCCATGCATTGTTGAAGCCCTGCTTCCTGGGAAGTGGCTGAACATCACTTGCTAATGCGAAGTAGAGAATAAGCCTTGTTATTTTACTCCTCACTTGTGCACGCACAAACTTTCACTTTGGCTTTAGCAAACTGTCTTATCTCAATCTACAAGTCATTGTCCACCTTATTCTCTCTCCACTGTTTAGCTGGAAAGGGGAGTGATAGAGCAGCTTGGTGGGCACCTGACGTCCAGACAATGTCAACCCACCAGTGGTGAAAAGATCTTCTCCAAAATGAAATTCCTGTCTTGATGTAAAAATATATGTCATAAGGGGAAACTATTCTAAATTCTAGTTTTTATTCTTCACAGAATGACCAGATTTTGGTCAAAGATTTTGATTCTGAGAAGCAACAGTTGCAAAATTCAGAATTCTGTTCAGGGACACAGTACGCACTCACTTTTCTGTGCATTTACCTTGGAGATACAAGTTCAGAAAGAAATGGCCTGAACTTCTGAAGAGCAGAATATGCTTCCTTCTCTGAAGCCAGAGTTGCAGTGACCATCTCTGGGTCACAATACTCATCTCTGGAACATTTACACTTTCTGTGCTCTACCAATTAAAGGGGATCACAATCCTGAGCTGAGTGGCCAGGGCCTGTGAGGGAACGTACAAAGACATTTGGATGCCTCAGATGGGAATTTGCAGTAAGTGCCTTCCTGAACACAGAGTGATATAAGTAGGCAAATAAAATATATATGACCAAGGAATTACCTACAGAAGAAAAATGAGAAATGAAATGTCCTCCTAAGGAAAGGAAGATCTTCGAAATATAACAGTCAGGCAAGTATCGCTCTTACGTAAAAAATACCCTGGCACTACTCCTGATCACATTTCATAAGAGTTAAAATTTGTTCTCCTAAGTCAGCTGCCCCCTCCCCATGTATTTCATATAGAAGAATCATCACTTAGACCGTTTCAAAAGGCACTGAGCTTTCCAACACTCCTGGTATTTCAGTCGTTGTGTGCATGACCTCCTCCAGTAATTTTGACCATAGAAATTAACCACTAGAAATTTAGGAACAAGGGTCAGTGGTATACAAAAATATTTGAAGTAAAAGGAAACCTTCATCCATGAAAACCTCTCTCCAGTATCTAACTTAAAACTTTAAGTTTTAAAGTCCTAAAACTTTATTTTGCATTTATGAGCTCCCAGTTCGATATTTCTATCAGGTATAGGTTGGGGGGTTCTCTCGTTGCCTCTTTACAGAAGTGCAATTCTACAATACTACTTGCATTTGGGAAGTATCAACACTGCAAAATAAAATTATTATTCATCATTTTTTCCCCTCCTTTTTAACCAGCTCATGTGGTATTTGCAGATCCAAACAGTCTGAATAATTTTATTCTCAGAGAGCATGTACAAAGTTACCGTGTTTTCACTTTGAGGAAATTGTTTCCCTGGTGCCGATACAGAAGCACTAGTACACTCCTGTTTGTATTTAGCTGTTCCTAAAAACAGAGCTTGATATTTAAATCCAAGGAGTATGCTAACATCTTGGGCTGGCTGGTGTAAAATTTAATTTGTGATGTTAAGCCTCAGAAGCTTAGAGAAAACTTGAGATGAACCATAGCCATTAAACTCCAGTTTTACAATATCCTTTAGAAATGAAATAGCAACTCAGCCTCATAGACCCAGTGTTCCTTCAAGGACCACACATCTGAATGTTCTGCCTGAATCCTGGATTTAGCCTTTGGATTTTTTTCATTGCCTACAGAAGGGGGTTGAAACTAGATGAACTTTAAGGTTCCCTTTCAACCCCAACCATTCTACAATTCTATGATTTTTATTGCTAACTCTTCCAATGTACAGACACAGTGTTTAACAACAGAACAGAGCAACGGAAGAACTCTGTCTTGACCTCAGCCAAGATGTGGAAACTTCCAAATTTATTTTTTTTCTACAGACCTCTTTTCTGTAACATAAAAAAAACCACAAACTTTTCTTTTAGTTTCTCAGATTTCTTCAGAATTGTCCTCTACTTATATTCATAAAGTTGCCCTAAATAAACATTTTCCCCACAACAAACACTTGTAAAAATATTAATAAATACATATATTCAAGAAAACAGTTCTCAAGAGGCATTCATAATGTCAAACAAGTTTGAACTAATTAAAACTTAACTTCTAAACAGAGGCTCATTCAAGTATCTCTGAAGAAATTAGCACCAGAGGGAAGAATGGCATTCCACCAGCATTTGCCAAAAGATCTTTATGCCAGCACTTGTGAACAGATCAGTTGTTTGTTCCTTTGTGCTAGCTCAGTGCAGCTCTCCTACATGCCCTCAGCTTCAGAACATCAGAGGATTTGTAGAGCCAAAATAAACACATTTTTGCTGTCAACACACTTCACATTCCCCCCCCTCCAGTAGCAATGTAGTAGCTTTCAACTTAAAGATTGTGAAGTCCCATGTGGGTGAGCTGAAAAGCAAGTTCATCATATTAAGAAATAAACTCACTGTGGAATCTCCTGGGATTTTTTTGCCTTATCTTCCTTAATATTCAGTTAACATTAATCACCCCCAGCTGCTTAATTCAAATCAATAGTTCAGGGTCTGGAAAAAGCTTGTCCTTCCCTAGCTGTATTAGCTGCATATACATTATATCACATTTGAATAAAGGAGTTAACCTGAATGCCTTGAAAAATTTTGAAAAAAGCAACAAGATGCTGAACATTGATTTCTGTTACAAAATCAGTTCACCTGCCAGACAGAAGACTGAATGGTTGTGACAAAACAACAAGGTTACTGGCAGTGTGACTAGACAGTATTGCCAGGAGGTCAAACAGCATCAGCCTATTCCAGCTGAGAACAACAATTTAGGAATGTGATGTGGCAATATAGAGCTTTGTTTCCCTACCCACACAGAAGCACAGTATCCTATCTCATTTCAACCAGACTACTTCCCCAATAGCTGATCATCATATTCATAATTATATTCGTTCATTTTAGAAATATCACACTGTTTCAGGCTTTGATTCACAAATTACACTAGTCAGAACCACAGATACTGATATCTTGTTTGTTTCTTGGATGCCTCATACTTTCATTATTTCCATGTTCTTTACTCTACATATTCTTCAAACTTATACAACAGAATATGCCTCTATCCTTACATTCTATGCCATATATAAGATTTAATTTACACAAATTGCACTTCTGTGAAATTTCTTGGAGCCCTTGGACAGTCAGTGATGAACATTGTATTCAGAATTCTCACTTTCCCCAGATTTTCTCCATTTTCTCCTAAAGCAAGCATATTTCTTTAGAGCTGGGAATCTATGTTGAAATTTCTTCTAGAATACTCCTCCTGTCCTTGATCCTACTTGCTTCTCCAGTATAAAGATGCTCTAAGCAATAAGGACATTTGCAATAATGCAAACTACAACGCCTATACATTTTTTTTCTTAAGACAGATTGGTTCCTATGCCTTTTTAATACTGTTAGGACCTTTAATTTTGATGTTTGATTATTATCAGGAGAGTTCAAACATTTTATTCAGTTGTCATATTCAATTTCAATTTTTAATGCCGATAAAATATCACTAGTCAGCTTTAGAAAGTTGTTGCCACAGACTTGTTAAGGAAAAAATCTGAGATTTCAAAGCAGGGTAAGATTCAGTCTAGCAAGATTAATAAAACCTTCCTAGTCTGACTGTGGAGGTGAGTCAGCAGAAATAATATTTCATCTCTTGGAATGGTCCCAGCACTTGGTAACCCCTCACAGATGTGTTAATGAGTGGTCAACTATAACAGTTGCATCACGTATGGAGATAACTTATTTTTGCTTCTGACAAACAACTTGATTTGGGTTCCTCCTAGCTTTCACCCATCCTTAAGCGTGTGAAAAATCTGCTTTAAATTTGATAGGAGTTATGGTTCTCCAGGTAGAGAAGAATATTTTGCTTTAGAGCACACTTATAATTAGTGTTTATTGTAAGTAACAGCAGAGTAAGACATGCTTTGTAAGCAAATTAACTACTATTTCCTTTAGTACAAAAACAGTGATTATGATGGTCTAACTGGGTACCGCACTTTGCCCTCTGATCTAATTCCTATTTTGAAATTTTCATTTCAAAACGTATCATGTTATTTCTCTCAATTGTTTCTTCTCAAAGATTATTCTCAATAACTCTCCATGAAGAGGTGCCCTGCAGAGTCTTTCCTTTGCTTGAAGTGTCTTTATAGTTTTAAATTCTGCCCTTCTCTTTTAGTTTATTATAAACAAAGCAAAACAAAACAAAAAATAGAACATCTTGTGGCAGAGCTATTTTGAACTAAGTGAAACCAATTTACATTGTAACCAAGACACAATATGGTCAGTGTCAAACAGTTCAAACATACACCTCACTTCAATAAGAACAGAGGAAACTTTTTGGTTTTAATATAATTGCCCTCATTTTTTTAATAATATGCATAGCTTCTTCATAGTTCACATTTGTACTTCTTCATTTCCATCTCTGTTTTTTTAAACAAACTGTCGATGTGAGTGTGCTGGGGAGATCTGCATTATAGGTCTAACTGTAGCCAGATACTTATGTATGGCTTACAGATGTGTATTTACTAAATTAAGTTTTGTTTATGCTACCAATGCTGCTTTTGTGCAAGCAATATATTGTAGTAATATTAAATATATGTAATAATATTAAATATACTGCACTGACAAAACAAATACTGACCTGGGGAGGGTATATATGTGTACATATACCTGTATCTATGTATACTTCTACTATATACCTGTATTTAAAATTTAAGTGTATGAACTTAAACTATTTCAAAGCCAAACACTTCATGTATTTTAAAGGACAATAAACTACTTTTCCCTTTAATAAATTTTATCAGACACAGTAGTTGCATGTACCCTGAAAAAGCTCCATATAGGGCAATGTTTGAAAATAATTTAGATTATATTTCTGTTTACACATACTTTCAGCTGAGGCTAGCTGAAGCATAAAAGCATTAATTAATGACTAATCTATATTTTTTGCAATAAATTCAATTTTGCATCGTCGATCAGCCTCACACAGTGCAAAAACACAGGATTCAGTTTTCAAGATCATGAATATCTTGAACATCATGTGAAGGAAAAGAAATTGAGAAAATTTAACAAGTGGCAGCAGTTTTGCATCTGGAATAAAGTTGTTCTTATTCAAGCCTGAATATATACGTTTCATTTATATGCTTAATGATTCATAATCTGCTTTCATTTTAAAGATATAAAAAAGTGTTAACCTAAATCATTTCTTTTAAGGAAAGCTAAGTAATACTGAGTTCTTGTTTCTTACGTTGGCTGCACACATTGACAGTCAAAGACCATTCATAGTTTTACTGCACTATTTAACTATTCCTACATGTGCACGCAAATTGATTTTTTTCTACTTTACATGACTGAGCTCTCCAACTGGCTGTACTGAAGGAGATCAGCACAGGTGTCTTCCATCATTTTATCAAAATCAACAGACTAAAAACATATTGTCTTTAATGCCAGCTTTTTACTGATGTGTGTAGTCTTCAAAGGACAGACTAAGGGTAAGTACCATTCTCTCAAGTACTACAGGTAGCTGCAGAATAAAACAATTTCTTCTAGGTGCAATTTTTATGATTTTGTTGGGGGGTGTTTTTTTATTTTTTTTGTTGCCGTAGGTGTGCATCCTGGAACTCTTCTATATCTGCTAAAGTATTGCAATATTGCATTCTTTAATGGAGTTACAGTTTATACATTCTAAAACTAGTATTCTGGTTTTTTTTTAATCTGAAACCCAAGGAGTTGTGCTATCGTTAACGATTCATATGTTGATATGACACTTTAATGCAATTGCTCTTAGAGTTTAAGATAATCAGTTATTTAATGTATGATCTGAAATCAGTTGCTTGAATACTGGTGATGCTGAGAACTGCATAATATGCTTACCTTGAGATAAAGTTCTATGCTGTAAGATTTTTACTTTTTCTTCCCTTAAAGACAGTGGATGCTAAATTTTCAATATAGTTTTTGACTGTTTTGATATCTGACTTTTCTGAAGAACAGACTTATTCTGTGGGAATCCAAGAACACATAAGAGCTTAATTCACTTCCCATTTAATTCAATTAATGAAGTTCTATTAATTTCAAAGCTGCAGAATCAACCCACAGATAAACAGCAAAACTAAAGCAAATCTTGAAAGAACACTAAGGCAATTTACTCAATACTGACAGTATTCTGTCTTCAAAACTCCTTTAGAAACAGCTGACTTGAAAATTGAGCTGAAAGGAGCAATGTTCCTCTTTTCTTCTTACCCTCAAACTTAACTGGAGGTGTTCAGTGGAGCCCATAAGTAAAAGTGATTACTGCAGGATTTATTATAGTGGCTGGCACAATGGTATGGAGTCCCTTTAAGAGTCATTTTTATTAGAAGATAATCAAAAACTCCCACTCTCAGAGTAAGAAGTGTTGCTTCCACTTCCTGGTCATAGCAATGCAGGAATCTTTCTCATAAGACAAACTACAGGCTGACTAAATATGTTAGAAGTAGTCATAAGATGTTACAGCATGATTCGAGTTTACAGAGGCAAGTTAAGGAATGTCATTTAGATTAGGGCTTAAAACTGTACCCAGTATTTCTAGCCCCCCTCAGAAGTATAAGGCTCTTGTTTCTAGAGTGCAAGCTGTATTCTTCCTAATCCCCTTTTTTCAGTCTCCTTTCTAAACAGCTCCATTATTCTGCTACCATTTTCTTCTTGCTTTAATACAGCAGTGAAACTGCTGTATTTTAAGGGCATAATGGCAGCACAGAACTCATCATTAATATTTACTACCTTCTGAATGTTCTGCTTCATTCAGGCTTTTCTTTTAACTCAGTTGCCTCATTTACAGTCTGTTAACAAATATTTGTGAGTGGCAGGGAACTACAATCACTTACAGGAATATTCTGAATTTTGGTTTACATTCACTACTGAAAACGAACTTAACAATCAATTGCCAGTCCAGATTTTCAATACTTCAGTCCTCATGCCTTAGCTCTCCAGTTCTCATGTCTCATGCCATCAACATTTCTGTTATGCTCTCCCAGATACAGCATTACAAGACACTTGCTTCTAGTTTTGAATGGAGACTTAACAGGGAATCATCACCCTGACAGTTATTTTCCAAGGAAAAAAAAAAAAGTCAATGGAAAAGTAGGGAATTAATTTTCATGGATGGAAAGTTAAAAAATTTTAAGACTTTTTATTTAGTCTGCAATGAGGTTAAACCTTGAAAGCATGAAATGCAAAGCCATTAAAGTCATACTGCTCTTATTCACTTTAAAATGACCCATAGCAAAGGGCAGTTGGCTGGTGTGTGGGCAACAGGTCTTCCTTCTTTGTATTAATCTGGAGCAGAGAGCTGAACAAGGATCCTTTGTATCTCAGATGACATCTCTCACGGATTGGCTGTTGAAGGGAGATCCCCCAGTTCTTTTTGGGGGGAACTATTTCACTGTGTAGAACTACATCTGGTCAAGCAGAGTGATCGCTAGGAAAGTTACTGCAACATTTAAACGGTGGGTTTGAGTCAGTGACCACAGCTGTGAAGAAGTATCTATGATTTTCCAGGCAAGTACCCTCTCTGCATACATGGAGTATGTGAGTGCTTATTTTTCTTACACCAAAGAATCTATTTTTCTCAAACCAATAAGTTCCTATGAGAATGCTCACATCAGCTGATTTTTCTTTTCTATTTTTTTTTTCCATCCTCCAGAGGAAAAATATAGCATATTTGGCTATAAAGAGTGCAATCAGTTTCAATAATAGGTGCTAATCTCATCAGTGTATGCCATTTAAAGAAACATAATCATAAGTACCAGTCCATTATTTACATGAGTCATTACATGTCTTGCATCAGAAAAATTAGTCTCAAGTGTCTGGTATATCGACGTATATGCTATTTTATAATGAACCACAGCACACAACTGTAGAGTCCAAGGCATCATTCTTTTTTGGCCTGGAATGTTTAATTCTAAGTGTTTCTTTAATTCAAGCAATAGAGACTGAATTTTACCTACAACCGATTCCTACTGATGACCCTGTGAGCCGAGTGTAAATAGTATTGATTTGTTACACTTGGCCTCTGACTAAAGGTGAAATTTTTGAAATGTCTAAAGAGAATCCCTTGAGCCATATTTTAATTATGCTCACATGGATGGGGAAAAGTATAGACATTAAAATAAAAGTTTAATATATAAAAGAAGGAACTACCTCTTAAAATCAAAAACCTCCACAAACTGTTTTGAAATACAGTTTTTAAAAAAAGCTTTGAAGATTTTACTTGCTCATGACCTCCAATGAATATCAGTGGTATAAATTTTATGACAAAAAACACGAAGTGCAAGTGTAAAAGCACTTCTAAAAACGTACGTATTAATTATACATTTTTAACATCCCATTGTTCAGTGACAAATAAAAACTGATTATGAGAACTGCATAGACAGACAGTGTCAGGGAAATAACTTGTTACAGACCCGTCATCACCACCTGATCCAGAGTAACATTTTACAGAAGCATGACCTTTTTACTCCTCCTAACAGTGCAGATCCTTCCATTTTTAATCACTAAAAATGAATTTTAAAAATTAATAGTGCAATATATAAAAATCAATCACTGATAACATCCTTAGCTCAGTAAAGTTGAGATCCTCCCTTCTATGTCTATTTCACAGACATTGAGTGTGTCTGAAAAAGATCCTGAGGAGGTTAAATCAGTTATCTTAATTTAGACATTTGAGTCACCAGTAAAACAATCTTTCAACTTCCCTGTAAAGGCAATGGAGAGCGATTAAGTGATTTTAAGGCATGAAAATCTTATCTTCTTATATTTAGATATATATATATGAGATGTTTAGTTCTTCTAAGGATCCTACTTCTCACTGATAGCTGCATAAATGAAGTACCTGGTGAGGACACATTCACTAGTCATTTGGTTAGATGTTTGCAAGCCCAGCTGATGTTGCCACTGTTTATTGCATTCCAAGGTTCCTACTGTCCATCTGACATAGTGGAGAAGGGGCATACATACTGCCTTTGAGGACTTTAGTTTCATTTTTGTTTATGATTTGTTTTGGGTTTTTTCCCCTACAAAACTCCAGATGTTTATGAACTTGCCTCAAACTTGAGAAATCAGTTTAAACAGCCAAAAAGGAGGATGAGAACTACTTATTGTAAGAGGACAATGACCTTAAATTTTGACTAGGAGACTCCTTGTCAAGAGAACTTGGTGGAGGCTGAAAATTTGTCTTCAAGGGATCACTGTAAAAGTTCATGTCAGAAAAATTAAGGAACATTTTGTAACTACTAAATCTCTAAGTCAAAGGGTCATTGTGCAGGCAAGTGTTAAGGACTGTGAGACTATTGAAAAAGTACGCACTGGGCTCTTGCTCTGTATATGACTTGCCCCTAAGCATCCTTTTGGAGAAGGGATGCTACAGTGTTTTTTGATCCTTATAATACTGTATGCTAGTTAGCATTTTTCAGAGTTCAGTTTCCCTAAATACCAATTGTGGTGCACTGCTGTCGCTTTATTGAGGTCAATAATAACTTCTTGCATGAAACTTTTGTATCTGCTGTAGCTGTAGTCCTCATCCATCTCCAGAGTAGTCCTGTATGCTTTTCCACAGAAGTGGTATTTTGGAAGCGTAACATTATTCTCTTCTTATAATTTAAAAAAAAAAAAAGAAATCCTGTCTGTCCTGTACTCATTTCTGAGGAGCAGTTCCTCATAGAGCACTATAAATCCAGTCCATGGTACAAATGGATACTGGACTTCCATCAAAAAAACCCAATCAACAAGAAAACCCCACGAAAAACTGCACCAACACCAACCGACCAACAACAAAACTAACAAAAAAACGCATAAACACAAACAAAAATGAACCAAAACCAAACAAAACAAAAAACAAAACAAACCCACAGGAAATATTGTTTTCATAAAGGAAGAATAAAAATTGAAAGGAAAATGAAATCTAATAAGATATTTCCATGTACACATATGAAAGACTTGCACCTTCCCGTTTCTGTAACCTTCCTCACTTTTCTAAGATTTACCTAAAGATTTTCAGCTAAAAAAGGCAATTTCTATTTACAGCACTAGCTGAAGCAATTTAAATAAGTTAGGCTTAAAATAAATATGTGAGATTTCATATATCTCACTGGAACACATGTTAAAATACATCCTTTAAAGAGTGAGATGTGAAGAACTTGCTTTAAAATTAATCCAAAATTAAGGAGTTTCTTCATTTGACAGGTGTAGATTTTAAATGTGAAAGGTCTAAGCCTGCATCACTTGCATGCTGAAAGCTCCCCATAACCTCTGAGTATGCTGTAACAATGATTTACTCAATTTTTCTTGGTTACTTCAGGTTAAAAAGGATTTTATAATTACTGTCCCATTTACTGGGAAGCAAATTGAGTCATGAGCAAATTCAGTACAAACCAAGACCTTTCTGTATGATCATGCCTCGTTTTCAGTAGGAAACCTCTAAATAACTGAAAGACTAGATCTCTTGGAAGCCGCTTTACATTATACAATCCGCAAATAAAATTAGACCCTTGATGTTTTCTAAATATATCACTGCATCAGACCAAAATATTCTTTTTGCTGAGATATGAAAGCTACCCTCAGATTGACAGAATCCCTGATCTTCATCCACATTTGGAAACAACTGCAGCCAGAATAAATGTTGCTCAAACAACTACCTCAAGGAACCAGGGCACATTTAATGCCATCTTTTTACAAATACCTGGTTTTTAATCCTAGCAATATCAATTCTTTATTTATATTCCTCACTCAATTCATGGTTGACTAATAGATTCAAATTAAGCTGAATTTTAAATTCATCTGACACTGTCTGTGTTTTATATGTAAGTCTCTCTCTAATGCTCATTATACAATTATATATGCTTGGTTCTGAGAAACACTGAAAAATATTTGTGATTCCCGAAGTACAGCTACAGGGAATGTGTAGGAGTGTTAATTGTGTGACATGAAGGGAAAAATTACGTAAATTCATGAAGTGCTCTGTTTTGCACAGCTCACACTTTGAAGTCAAGGCAGATGCACAAACATGAACAAGTCCAGCACTTGCTGGAAGAGTTCCAGCCAACTCTCACGCATAAAAGCAGTTCATGTATCAGTAATGGTTGAATCAACAAGTGACAGATTTCTTCTTAAAGCTAGGGGAAGGGTGGTTTCACTGCAAAGAGTACATTTTCATTCACCTTGTGTTCCACCATGATACCTAAAACCAAAGTGTGTGAACCTGGAAGGAAAAAAAGGAACAACTTTATGGCCACCAAGATCTGTTTAACATTCTAGAAGTTCTATTTACTCTGTTTTGCGGTGCTTGAAGGCATTTTCTCACTGTCCAAAATACTATTTTCTGAAATGAAAAAGGAGAAAAGAAAGCATTAAAAAAAAAATAAAAATAAAATCCAAAATGTGCTAGTGCAATGTCAGAAGCCTGTTTTAAACAGTGCATGAATTACATTGCACATAGCAGTTAAAAAACCTATTCTGCTTTGGGGACAGGCTAACCTATATGTCATAGGACAGGAAGAATAGGTTGGACACAATCAGTTTTGAGAGGAAAAAATGTATTACATTGATAGGTAGATTTATCTTTAATGCAGTAAAGTTTCAACCACAAATGATTTACTGTTGTTGAGGATGTCATGTACTGTGTTTAATAACAAGGACTTTCTTGTGTGCTCACTCAAATGTACAAATACAGATTCAGTGTTTTGTACTGGTTTCAAAGCCTGCATTTGTTTGAAAAGCTGTGTCACATGCTTTACATAAATTGCACCACAAAGCCCTCATGGTGAATATCCTCCCATTCTGCCAGCAAGAGCTCAACCTGGGCACCTCTGTTAAGCAATTTCCAACAGAATCCTGATAATGTACCTGTATGATATTGAGGTGATATGACACAGTAAGCATTCATGTTACTCAAAAATCTAAGTACTGTGAAAGCTTTTAATTTGGACATGCTTTTATGGCTAACATTTATAGCTATATCTGGTCCTCTTTTATTTTTTCTGCTGTAATGAACCTCCTTGCTAAAGAAAATAACTCCAGATTTGATGCAGGTGGAGATAGTTAACAAGATGTTGACTTAGTCATCCATTTGAGTCAAAGCAACACAAAGGCAGGAAAATGTTCTGCTAATCAAAACATTATCTATAGCTAAGGGTTATTTTAGCTGAGGTGGTTAATATCCTGAATTGTTTGTATAATCATAATATTTCCTTTGTAATATAGACCATCGTGTCTTCTGATTAGCCTGTGCAGTTATAATAAAAATGGATGGTCTTTCACTCCTTTTTAAATGTTCGTATTCTCTTTGGCTTCTGAGCATGACTCTATAATAACATGTAACATCGAGGGTTCAGATAGGCATATTTATTAAATAAAAATAGGGAAAATCTCAATTCATCTACACCTAGCATGATGAACCACTGCTATACAACTAATTGTGTAATGTAAAGTAACATCTGGTCTTTCACCACGGCATGGACACTCCGCTAGAGAAAAGGTGCTATTATACAGCTATTGGGCAGTATTATCTAAATCTGCTAACTTCCCTCATGGACTTTTCTTTGTGAAGTTTTGATCCTGTGTGAGGATACCTCAATATTTCAGTCATAAAGCTTTCTTTAAGATAGGTATTCATAGATACAGAGAACCTTACAGTGTTGAGATCTCTATCATCAGCAGTTAAAAGAGACTTCAAAAAAGGTTTCAAAGGCATATGAAGAGAAGTTATTCCTACTCGTACTAAAATAGATAGGTAGTCATCAAGATTCTACTACTACAGCAGTTGTCAGTGATTTTATTTATTTAGGACACAAAGATTAAAT
This sequence comes from Cephalopterus ornatus, assembly GCA_013396775.1. Taxonomy (NCBI): domain Eukaryota; kingdom Metazoa; phylum Chordata; class Aves; order Passeriformes; family Cotingidae; genus Cephalopterus; species Cephalopterus ornatus. Next base: position 17,556 of record VZRE01003376.1, on the reverse strand, counting down.
TAAGGAAAAGTATGTCCTATATGAATTAAGGAAACTCAGGGAGCTGACATTTTTAAAGAATAACTGTTGGAAAGTAACATCATACTTCCAAACATATGATTTAATCAATTATTATCCATATTAAAAGGCTTTGTAACACTTTCAACACAAAATCTAGACAAAATACCCACCATCTCTCAGATGAAAAAGTTTCTCGGAGAGAATTTTTATTTTTTTCTCTTCTGCAGCTTACCTTTTCCCTTGGATGCTGCAATCCCAACTTCAGTTCTACTGGTTGTCTCTCTCCCATACCCATCATAACTTCATTCACAAATGTTAGACCCAAATAACCCTCATCCAAGGACTTCACCTTTGGCTTCACTGCCTATCACTGCCCAAGGACTCTCAGGCATGGTCCAGGTTAAAAAGTCCTTAGGGAAGAAACCTAAGAAACCTTCAGTGTAACTGTCCTTGTCTGCTTCTTTGACACCCACCTCCCACTGAAGGTCAAAGGTTTTGTCTTTAACCATATTCTCAGATTTAATCTTGGCCTTCGGCTGAGTTTGAGCCAAGGCCTCCCTGCTACGGGCCCAGTATTCAGGTGAGAAATGTTTTTGTCACCTTCTCTTGCTTTAACAACTTCTTGACAGCACAAATAAAACTGCAGCACACCCCAGGCATTAACATATATTCTGATTCAATCTTTGCCAAGGACCTGCAGACAGGGCCCAGACCATACTGTGACCCAGTTAAAAAATCTTCTTCCAGATCACCCCTTCCTTTGGTTCTCCCTGACCAACTGTATGTTCATGCTTTGTCTCTCCCCTGTGTCTAGCCTGAGCTGTAACTTCTACTGCAGACTGGGGCTGAGCTAAAGACCTGCAGCCATGACCCAAATCAGCAGTCTAATCCATCCCCTTAAATGATCTTTCCAATTGCTTATGGGTTCAGACAAAACTGGGACTGCTTCTGCCTTGGCAGAAAAGGAACTTTTCCTCAGAAAGATTTCCATTAACTTGCCCAAGGAAACCTATTTTCAAACTGAGCTCAATTTAGAATGAAAAGTTATTTTCCACTGCAAGGAAACTAAATCTCTCTCTGGAATGTACCCCTAGTCAAAGGTAGGGCAAATGGATTATTTTTGTAATGATCCAAGAATCATTGAAACATACACATGGGCAACTGAACATCAGACACACATCTGAAAAAGGTGTCTTTAATTTTGCAGTAAAAAAATAACTTTCCCCAAACATACTGTAGAATGTGCTTTCTCCCCTTTTTCAGTAAAAAAAAATAGTAAGAAAAGGCTTCTATTCTTTTTTTTTTTTTTTTTTTTTAGTTTTGAATAAGGACGTGTTAGGACCCTGAGGATCCTGAGGACCTTCCTGTCCCTGCCTTATGCATCCCAGGGTCCTTCCCTATCCTGATCACGGTCCTAGGCTCCATTTCAGATGGGGGCCATCAGTCACTGCTTTGGCAATACCATAGTAGTGTCTGTCTCCAGTCCCATGTCTGTCTCTTCCTGAAAAGTCCTTGCTGCATGGACCCAGCCCTGACTTATTGCTCTCCAAAAGTGTCAGGGCTGTTGATGAATCCTTCTGCTGACCCTTAGCTCTGTCCACTGTGCTCAGGTCCTGCAGGATGGTGGCTGTCAGGGTGGGCATGATGGTGTCCTCCTGGCACTCAGCCCCCCAGCCCCAGGGGGCAGCTGGCTCTCACTGCTCGCTGGCAAGAGGCATGAGGATGATTTTGTTGAAAGTGGGGTGTATATCCTTACAGTGTTCACAAGCACTTCATGCAGTATTGGGTATCCTTATTTGAAAGGAATTTTAGACAGACTGTGAAGCAAGAACCAAATCCTTTTTATGTAAGGTGCACATTCCTGTCACTATGTAACTATAAATAGTTAGTAAGTCAGTATATGTAGTGAAATGCGAGATAAACACACCAGTACAATAAGTTATGAAATTGCATACTCTTTGTTCAATGGCTTGCTACTTTCTGCTGAGCTTCCAAATAATGAATATGAGAATTGACCAAATATGTAGCTGTTGGTATAGCTCAAAGGAAAACATGGTATGAATTCATTTGCAATAAAGGGTCATGAAAGAAAAGATCAGAAACATCAAAGCACAGCAAAACAGTTCAATAATTCAACCAATCCTGTGGTTCTGCCGCAGAAACATGGTGTTAACATCTGCCAAAATAGGCAGACACATCTACTTGCAACAATAATTAAGTCTACAAAGTAATCATAACAGTTAATTAAAGAAAAAAAAAGCAACAAACAACTAAACCAACAAACTAAAGTCTTTGTTCATTTTGAAGTCACGAATCTTATAAAATCTTCAAAAATAAAGAGCAAGGTAATTTCACACAAGCATTTAACATGGAAGTGTATGTAAAGGTACATCAACTCTATAATTAGTATCTTACACTGGATTTTAGAATCACTTCTCCAAATAATTGCATATATGCTCATCTGCTTCTATCCTGGAAGGGACAGAACACTTGTGTTTTGATCAGTGAATTAGTGTGTTCAAAACTGTATGTACACACGGTATGTACGCACTCTAGCAGCACCTTTTCCAACCACTCAGTCACTGATTTAAGAGAAGATATGGGAAGTTAAGAGAGCTGCAACCCCTGCTTTTGTGCTGTGTGTGCTTGTTCCTAACTCTGAAATAACCCGTAAGTCAGGCACAGGTCTGAACTAAAAACAGTTAGGTCAGAGTTTATAAGTAGATGAGAAGCTCAAAACTGTGAAGAAAATCTACAATAAGAAGTGAAAATCTAGAGCATTATGAAACTGTCAGACTATTTTCCCATTCTGCTAGGTATTCAAGTTTGTACACCTTCAGCTTCATTAGAAAGAACAGGAAAATAATCATTTTTCCTAAATATTAAAGGGTAAACAACTTAAAGTCTCGATATCCCCAAAACTTTTTCCCATTTAACATCACTAACCATGAACTATGTCCAAATAAGTCAATGAAAATATTCAATACTTTTTAGTGTCTGAAAAGTAACTCTGATTTAAACAGAAAATAAATATGGTGAATAGAGAGAATGTTTCCATCTCAGTTCAGATATTTCTGTGCCTGGAGCAAGGCCACATTGAACATAACCAGGGAACAAGAAGTTCTGTAGAGGGACATTTAAATAAAAATATTTACTGCCCACAATAATAAATTTGATTTTACAAATGTGTTTTCCTTCTACTTCCTGAAAAACCTTTCTAGAAACCAGGTCACTGAGCAGCAATAGAGGAGCAGGCAGCAGCAATTTTTCATCTTGATAGAGTCTGCATTTCGATATGATCATTTCCTGGTGATATGATTTTTACATGAACTAACTACCAGAAATTACAGTCACAGGACAGGATGAGCTTTATTATCCAACCCTTTCTTGAATTCCCCAAGGTGTCCTTCTAAGTGACCAGAGTTGCCTTATAGGCTCAGTGGAGACACTCAAACATTGCCAACCAGAAACAAGTCCTGCACACAGCTTCCCACATCTATAGTCTACAAGAGTTTAAGGACTGTAAATTCTATAGATTTGAAAAAAAGATGAGCTCAACTTTCCAAAACCACTCTTTAACCACTATCTTATCTCTAAGATAAGATATGTCTTAATCTCCACTGTAGAAAAAATCAGCAAAACCAACATTTCTTTGGGTTTCAAAAGTTTAGGTGGATAGAACTTCCTAAATTTACTACAGTATCCAGGAAATAAGTTTCAGGTGGTAACAGATGCTGCAGAAGCTGTTTTATCCTCTTAGAAATTCTCTTATTTTTTTCCTCTCTCATACCTTTCCCATAATTCTAAAATGAGGCTTTCCCCATCCCTGTTGGAGCAGGTGGTAGGACTAACCTTATTAGTTTCCTCACAACTGTAACGCACTTTATAGCAAGGGAAAAAAATTCCAATGCATTTCCTATTGACAAATTTTAAAATTATGTTTTACATTTTTTCTTAACTTTCAGAAGTTGCAAATGATACCTTACACAGATGTGACCAATCAATGTGAGTGAATAGTGCTACTTGATGAAACATTTCAGATAACTTTTACAAATACATTTGAATTTTTCATTTTTTGACTTCTCTTGATTTTATAGACTTCTGTAATGCCTCCTGTAATGCCTTCTACTGGACACGATGTAAAGAAATTTTAATAACAACTTTGAGGTTGCAAAGCAGAGCACTAAGAACTGCTACCTTTAAAGTACTGCTAGCACATCCTGCTATCTTCAATGAGTAGAAAATACAAGCTTATTCACTTTGCAGTCTTGAATATTCTGAATCAAAAAATGGTGAATATGAGTCTCAAGTTTTCCAAGAATAAAAAATTTTCTAAGCTAATGGATAAGGTAGATTATGTACATCATGTTACGTTTATGACGGCCAACAGTCCCCTTTTTCCATTTACTCTGTAGATCTCCCATAGTTTATGACATGAATTTGAAAACTGGAAGAACAATTCTAGCCCCTACTATGCTTTTCCTGCAGTGCATCCATATTTGCATGTACTTGGTAGAGGGTATCACATTGAGAGACTGGGAAGTCCTGCTGTCAGTTGTCGTCAATTTACATTTCTAAGTGTTTATGCATGTCATCTTATAAAAACAAACAAACAACCCAAAAGTTATGATTTCCAAAGAATATTAGCAAATTAGGCATTTAAACAACCATCTCTTTCTACCCCTTGTATCATAACTATCCACAACAGTTGAGATTTCTTTGTTCTAGAAATACCAAAGCCCACAAACTACACAGCTTGATATTTGTTTTGGCAACTGGTGGTAAGACATCAGCATAACCAGCTTTTGGCTGACAGGCAGAATGTCATTATAACAGTGTCTTTCGATGCTCTAACCATCTTCAAACATTCTCAGTTACAGTGTGTAGACCGCTTAACTGGAATTAATCCACTTTCCTTCGTAAATTACATTGCTACTTCCTCCACTGTAAATTTATCCTGGCTCCTTTAATCAATAGCGTAATTCCACAATGCAGAGTCATAGCTTCCTTAATGTAAGAACCCTTACGCTTTGTTCTGAAGAACAAAAAGCATAAGAAAAGGTATCTCACGCTCACAGCTTTGTGTTTACATATGAAAACGAAAGGCAGCCGGCCAAATATACTTGCAAAATGTTTAATTTTAAGAACTCTGGTCCAAAAAGTAGTGTTGTTATGAGATATGAAGAAACAAAGTGACATTCTAAAAAAAATGTGCCTCGCTGTAATTGAAATTGAATCTAACCAAAAGTGAAATCCAGAAACAGTCATTGGAATTTTGGAAATATGAGATATAATGAGAAATATTGAAACTTATTTTTGATGCTAAAACAGTGTGCAGCAGATTGGTAACCTTTCTTCTGCTGTATTTTAAGTCAATGTACTTTAATTAGAGAACGATTTATCCTGAAATCATTAATTACTCCATAGATTAAACATTTATTAACTTGACCCTTCTACTGTGCAAGCCAACTGAGCAATCTTTGAGCTCCACTTTCATGTTCTTCTCAACAATAATTTTATAGGCAAGGCAAAACCGAGGCAGCAGTTTTTTCTATAGTCTGCTGAAAGCAAAAAAGAGAAAATGTATCTTTGTTTAAATTTATGACAAGCTTTAATATCAAAAGTGTACTCATACAAGGGAAAAAGCACTTTTTTATGGACGAGATCAGAGAAGACTGTCTGTGGATTTTTTTTGCTATAGTGTGAGCCAAAGTAAACACAGAACAAAGCATACACACTCCTGGAAAATGGAAAATGTTGTAAACCATGTATTTAGTGGTTCACAGATTCAAACACATTTCACTAATTAACATATGCAAAGTTACCTGAAACCTTAACTATTCCTTTACATCCTCAGGCACTTAACCAAATGATTTTTATTCTAATGGCTGAGTGGTATATAACTAATGAGTGGTATGTAACTTAAAACCACATTTACTTATTTCACTATAATGATAGGTTAGAGAAATTTTTCACTAAAATTGCAAAAGATTTGGATATTATTATTCATAAGTGCTCTAGTGAATTTGATTTCTAGGGCTTTTTGCCTATCAGTGTTAGGTTTTGACTATACAAGGGGAAAATGTTCAAAGTTCTATTGGGTGTTCCTCTTACATATGATGGCAGAAGTGACAATTTATAACAGTTCTCTGAACAATATTTCCTATGTTAGGAAAACTTTTACCTGTAACGGATTATTTGAAAATGCGAATTTAAAAAAAAATATATATGTTTCCTGGAAAGAGTTTTGATTTATTAGTTTTCACTTTGTTTTTAAATAAGCCACTAAAAATGTTCATGAGTTTTCTGTAAATGTTTTCTAAATTAAATAAAAATAAATCTTTCATGTCCTTCTTCTGTAAGCTTATTTTTGCAGTCAAATCAAGCTGTTATATTTAAAAATAAACAACAAACAAACAAAAAACCCCAAACAAAACAGAAAACTACGGTAGTATGAAAATGTGTAATTTCAAAGCCTCACAATTTTATTTTACACATAACTTATACATGCTTTCAATATAGAAGAAATTGCTGATAACTTAAAAAATTTTGTTAAACAGAAAAAACCTCTTCTTATCAGCTCTACCTTTAAGCTTTTATGCCTATTTCAAGCATCTGGATAAGCATGGGAGATACTTGCTATTAAGTGCTTCAGGCATCTCTGAAACCTGCAGTTGTTTTTTTAAGTAGCCCTTCCTCCTTTATCCCCTGACGGTTAGAAGTTACTGTGTGTTCCCATTCCCTACTGTTATTAGTGACACCAATCCTATAAAATAAGAAAAATGCAGGTTTCTTCTGTACCAAAGTCAAATGTAAAATTAAAAGGAAGTCTGGACCTATGAAGTTTTTGCCTTCTTTATTTTCATCCCCTTCTGCTCAGCTGGACCAAGTCACGTACCGTGATGACTTCTTCAATCCTTTTTCATTGCACATTGTAAGTGATATATCTACCTTTCACTTGTAAATTGTGTACTAATTAGAGTAGACTGAGCTTACCAAGGCAGTACACTCACCCAGGTGTCATTAACTTCGCTAAGGACACTAGAAATTTAGCCTTCTTTTTATTCAGGATTATTTATAGACAGGTCATCAGCTAGAGCTAAGCATGAAGATGTAGGAAATCTGCCTAAGTGTTTATTTACAAAACCAGTAGCAGCAGATGTGGCGTTCAGAGTTGCAGGCCTTGAGAGCAGCTAAAGGCACGGGAGAAGCAAAGGGGAAGGAAATGGGAAAAAAAAAGGAAAATATCTTCTCTGCCCAAATAAATAAATAAATAAATAAATAAATAAATAAATAAATAAATAAATAAATAAATAAGAGTGGAGTTTCATCGTCAGAACCTGAAGTGGTGACAAGTCAGTAAGTGAGCTCATTGCATGGGCAATAGGCTGACACAGTTTTCCTTCACATTGCATTTACTGAGCAGCTCTGGCAGCAGATCTAGAGGGAGATACTTACATTGCCCTCCCAGCTGGTGGCCATCTGCCTTACTGACAACTGCCAGATGGAGGAAGAGTGCATGAAATCAGGGATCAAACACTAAATAAAAGAAAATTACTTTGAAAGCAACTTTGTCATGTTATAAATAGACTGCTTCAAAATGTCTCACATGTTTTAATTAGAAGGGGAAAAGGGAGGTAACAAGGTAGATATAAACCTGAGAGAGAAAGACAGTACAGCAATTTGCAGACTGCCTTACTCTCCTCTGAATGTGGATGACACTAATTTAGAGATACATTTTTATGTTCTTACATCAAAAAGTACCCATTATATGAATGCAAGAATTACAAGTAGAGTTCCTTTTCCCTAGTGGTTAGTGTGCTGGGAGCCTCCCACAAATGCATTCCGGTTCCTGACAGTGCTTCTCTCAAGCAACTTGCTCTGAACCTCTGCACTGACTAATCTTCTTCTGAAACCAAACTCAGAGCAGGGTTGGTGAGGACAAGTGTCACCAGACTGAAGTGTCATCAGCCCCCTGCAATGATGAATCAGCAAGTATAGCCAGAAAAAGGAGGAACAAGGAAACTGATGGTTCCCTTGTGCCCCTGTACACAAGCTTAATTATGTAAAGGGCAAACAGAACCTTTTTAAATCACTCAGGGATTTAAAACAAAACAAAAAGCTGATATGGAAAAAAAAAAAACAAACACCAATGACCAAAAAAAAATTTAAAACCTCAAAACCCTTGCTTTTTCATAGATAACTCATAGACTCCTGGGAAAGTAGGGTTAAACAACTTCTCCCACATACTGCTAAACAGACCAGAAAAAGAGGATGTTGTGCATAGCTAGAAGGACAATGCAAAGTACAGAGGCAGAGAGATTTACTGGGAGTGGAAGTTTATTGGTATCACAGTGCCACAGGCAAATGTTGCACTAGTGAGCACTGGAAAACTCAATGCTCCCATTTATAAATGTTCACATCTTTCATGCTGTTTCTAGTTCTAAAAAACTTGAATGAAAATACTTTTGCTCTTACCTGAATATACAGGTAAAAAAATGTATATTTTTCTTATTAATAAAATATAGGGTAGAGACTTCTGAACAATTGCATAGCTAAATTACTTGAGTAAAGAGTCTTGATTTGACAAAGTAATAGCCGTTTGCAGAGGGCAAAGTGTTTTCTTTTCTTCCCTAGAAACTAGTTTTGAGGCGACCTATTTAGAAGACTCAGTTTATCACCTTTTCATGATACTTCTTGAAGTAAGTGTGCATGGTAGTCAACATTTGTCTAAGACCAAGACCATTAGCTTTCAAGTGTAACCGTCTCATGTAGTCCTGTACTCTGTGCAGAGACACTCAGAGAATAGTAAGTATTGGAGTTGTTAACATGTATGTGGCAATATGCTGTTACAAATAATCAGAAGTACACAGTGCCAGGAAACTCTCCTTTACATCTCCTACATTTCCTTAGGGAAATAATATTCATTTTGCGAACTGTGAAGAATACCATCAGGAAGCTTTGCCTCACCTTTAGAGATTGTACTTTCCTTCAGGCATTTTAACCTAATTTTGCCTAATTTAATGTGTAACAGCAGTGTTCTTATGAACTTCCTTACATATTTACTTGATAGAATAAGGTCATTGTCTGGGAAAAGAATCAGTGGGCTTTTTAGTGACAAATGTAAAATGTTCAAATTGTGTTGATTATTGAAGAATTTCTGGCTGTGGTGCGAATACAGCTTTGTACTGGAAATGAAACAGTCATCTTTGAAGATATCAGAAAAAGAAATATGTAAATCCCTGGCAGGTCACACAGTACCAAGAGACTTACACTGGAGGTCTTCAGAGGTAGTACTTTCAACTATTTACTTTCAATATACAAGAAGATTGTATGTTGCTTACATATTTTTGTTACTCTCAAAGTTAGTCACCAGAGCAGTGCTGATAGCTCAAAAGTGACTATTCGCTCTGCTTAGTACTTGCATCAGGATTTCTGAGATACTTGGGATACAGCAGGAGGAACATACTTTGGTCTTACTGAGTTCTCATCACCACAGAATACGTGCACTCTGTCTCATATAAGTGCACAATCAGAGAAGTACAAGTACTTTCCTTAGCAATGCAATTATGTTTTCTATGTCAAACCTTACCATTTTAATATTTTGCTTTTCCTGCATATTCAGTGATTTGACAACGTATTATATAAAAAAATAATTTCACAGCAAACATCTACTATGAAGCAATTGTCAGTCAGATATAGACACACTGTTGTATCACTGAAATGAGAATGTTTATATGCCTCATGGTAGAATTATTCCCCTTTATTCGTAGTTGTGATTGAAGGTCTTGGAGATTCATCATAGAGATTCCTTCCAGTACCTGAAGGTAGTCTCCAAGAAAGATGGAGTAGAAATTTTTATAAGAGCATATAGTGACAGGACAAGGGGGAATGTCTTCAAAATAAAAGAAAGTAGGTTTAGATTAGATGTTGGGAAGAAATTCTTTACTGTGAAGGTGATGAGACACTGGAACAGGTTGCCCAGAGAACTTGTGGATGTCCCATCTCTGGCAGTGTTCAAGAACACGTTGGATGGGTCTCTGAGCAACCTGGTCTGGTGAAAGGTGTCCCTTCAGATGGCAGAGGGGTTGGTGATCTTTAAGGTCACTTCCAACCGAAGCCATTCTATGATTTTGTGATTCTATGATTCTTTTCTGACCACCCAGGCAAGCTGTATGTATTTCAGAGTAAGCAAGCTGCACAGCAGGAGGATGAAGAGCAAGGAACCTAAGAAGCTTTTGATGAGGGTGGACTATAGTTATTTCGTGGCCACCGAAGTGTGCCATGTGCCTTACAGGATAAGGACACTCAAGCCCTAACAGTAAGGGAAAAAGAAGAGATTACACAATGAGATAACATTTCTATTCAAAGACCAACATCATGGAACATTTCTATTTTTATGCATAAATAAAGATTTTCATTTTCCATGCTATTGTTAGATCACTATTTATACAGAAGTTGAGTAAAGCATAATGAAGAGGACCAGAGGTGGTTACATTCAAAAATGCTTCAAAAATTATTACAGATGTGTTCATGCAAATTTACAGTTACATACACACCCTCCCTGCTTCTCCCTGAAGATAACAACATCTTAGAGATACAATTCCCATTTGCAACTGTAATTTCCTGAGACCCTATGGACTGGAATTTGGTTCTAGCTGTCAAGTCAAAAAGGTTCACATCTTTGTGTAACTACTGAGAATGATCTGAAAAGGTATGATCAAAATTTTAGTCTTGTACCTTTCCCTTGTTCTGCCTCCTTCTCCCACTGTGTCCATATTGTGCAGTTAAGGAAAAAGAGTGAAACAGAGTAATGCAGAAATACAATAGGCCAGTCTGAACTACCATCAAATTCCTATTTTTGCCCCTGTAGTATGATTATAGGTAGCACAACAATGTAAAATTTGTATGTTGCTTCTTACAGCATCCTCTATTGTGAAATCTGGAACCTACCCAAGCATATATATAGGTTACCAAAATAACTGGTGGACCAGATGTACAGAACCTCAGAGCTCAGAGCATACCCTGAAGCGAGCAATACCTTGGAGCAATAAGACAGGTGAAAGAAAGTTGAAATATTTTGCAGATGAAAATGCAACTTTTACAGCTTCCAGGCCTCCTCTCTCTTTGACACTTTGCATTTTCAGAAAGTAAAATGGTTATAGTAATTATCAGAATGCATGGGTACAGAAGAACTTCCTGTGACTCCTGAGACAGAGACCACTGGGAGCTTGCAATTAAATGTATTTCCTCCCCACTCTGTAATCCTGCACTGGGAAACAAATGGCAATCTGAGTATTTCAAATGAGAAAAAAAAAAATCATGACCACCTATGTCTTTTTCTTTCTCTCGGCTGCTACAAAAACTCATTTCTGACTAAAACTATAAAGCGTATCAAAGCATTATTATATAGTATCTTAAAATATTTGGAAAGAGACTTTCCCCAATTTTTGACAGGTGAATGACAATTATAGGCCTTTCCCTCAATAAAAGCATACTCACTAAATATCCAGTAGAGCACAAGTATCTCACAGGAAGACACAGAACAATATTTCCAAAATTACCGAGGCTTCCTCAGCAAACTCACTTGTGTCCTCCAACTTTATTCTCTTGAGTCTGATTGCTGTAACAGTCGGAGAAGCAGAGTTGATGATTGAATGCTAAAAGGGGAGGGCATGTAATATCTTATTAGGTATTCTGCAGGCTACTGAAGAGGAGTTTATTTCGTCTAAGAATTTCAATTAGCTGTTAAAGAAGAGGAAGCTTCTGAAGCTTCCATGAGAAAGCAGCTAAAGATGCAATTTTCTGCTGGTCAACAGGTAAGAGGCAATTTTCGTCCTATTATGATGTGTTCTGCAGGAGATAGACTGGGCTACTGTGCAAGAAAATGCTTTCCCAGCAATTTAGCAAAGACCCATCAATCTCTAGAATTCAGAATTTTCTCTGAAAAAGCTAAAAAGGAGCTCTGCAGTCAAGATAATGGGGATAGGAGGCAACCTAAACAGAGTTGTGTTGACTGCCCGAGTCAGCAAATTTAAAAAAAAATAATGCTTTAAGTAAGAGATAAATCAAGTATGCTCACCATGTGTGTTGACTCTAAATTCCAAAAAAACTGTATGCTTTTGATGGTCAAGACTAAAAGATCTATACACATACTTTGTATATATAGCTATGCCAGTCAAATATCAAAGATAATATTCTGATCTATTATAAATCAGTGATATCTTGCAAACCTTTCATCCTGTAAAATAAAGTCTAGTTTTTGTCAATGAAATTATTTCTCATGCACATACATGTATGCTAAAACATAGCTTTCATTTTCCTGTGTTCAGAGTGCACTGAAGAGAGGAAGTAGGGAGATAATAAAAAAACCAGGCCTTCCTTTCAATGGGAGGAAAATTATGTCCTGGAGAGCCATATCTCTTACTAGATACCCACATTGATTGAAAGATGATAGCTCTGATTAACAGTGATAAGGGGCTGCTGGCTCTAACAGCGATGAGTTCTGACTCAAGATTGCCCATTGGCATTTTATCTACTGATTTCAAAAGTATTTTTGTTGGAGAGCACTCTATGGAGACTTCCCGCCAATTTACTCCATGGCAATTTGTTTCTTCTTTTCCTTGTTATTTTGTTTTTAACTTCTAGAAACAGTTTATATTGTTTTCTTCTGTCCTTCCCTATTCTAACCTACAATATTCCTTTATAGTGTTCATCTTCATCCTGCTGTTGTATTGCTTCTTGTCTCCGGAGGTAAAGCTCTCCTATGTCAGTGGTTTTTGTTACTGTGTCACCACTTAGGAAAGCTTCAGTGTAGCTTGTAGGGATACGTTAAATGTGTGTCACTTGATAGCTCCTGTGGGACTGGCCATCTATTTTTACAAGGTTGAACCAAGAACACTAGAAGTAGGGAAAAAAAACAGGAACTCACAACTTACTCCTTCAACTTGCAGCCATTGAGCTGAATGTGAGTAGCACTTCAACTCACACTGAACGTGAGCAGTCCTCCAGTCTCAGCTCATTTGGTGTTGCTAAGAGACAGGGAAGATGGACAGTAAGCTCCTATTCTTTCAGAGAACATGTGCATGGCCAGCAAAAATGAAGATCTTTCCCTGTTCTGACCTGGAATTTTGCTCTCTTTCCACACACATCAGTTTCCAGGTGACAGAACTGACTGAAATGCTCATCTCCTGGAGCAGGGATGCTGAGTGGCAGCCCAGGGACCAGACTTCACCTGTCAGGACAATTCATGCAAACTATGGCCCAGCTTTTTTCATTTTTCAGATTAAAAAAAGGAGCAAAACAAAGCCAAGTATGATATTTATAATACTGGAAAGTGTAATGTCTGTTTCTCAGGAGGGACATACATCCTGTCATCCGAACTATTTGTAAGCATCCCCTTCCACAGGATAACATGTATGTATGTATACAGGTGTTGGTGTCAGGATGATGCAATCTGAGATGACTTTGTGCCTTTCACTATGTTCATATGTCACCTGATGAGATAATAGCTTCAGTTTTATTTTAAAAGGATGTTTATTAACATTCATATCTTTGTGATCAGCCTGCACCGGGTATATTAACATGTTCTCACCATATTATAGGGAATGCCTGAGTTTGTGTCCTGTGGTGAATCCAGGCAGAGACAATTATACCTAACTGAGAAGCACCTCTAGTGTCTACCCAAAAAGCTTGGGCTGATCCATCCAGGGGCAGTCAAATATTGGAAAACATGAGACAAAAATGCAACTCTTGACTTCCCCACTCCCACTACACTGACAGCTCACTGTGAACCAGGGAACCCTGCCTTTCACATGAATGATATCTATTGAAGGCAGCCACAGGGGAAAACAGCCAATTCAACCAGTTCTAGGTACCCTGAAAGGCTCCCATAAACAAAAATTTTTAATTTTACCACAATATGAGTGTCAGATACTACTCACTAATAAAAAATAAACTTGAAAATACTTCTATAAGTATCATCCAGTAATCTAAATGTTTATATTATGACTGTTACAGAAAAGAATTCCTTTACTATTTTCATCTACACACCTAAATCTCACCTGCATTTTTTGCTCTGTAAATATTGTATTACATTACTTTTAAAAGAAACCTCAAGCTTTAAACATATGTATAAATCATTCACTTACATTTCTGAAGTGAAAGAGACACTATTTGAATGGTTTAGCACAGAAGAGGGAGTTCCTTGGACAGATCTGTTCTTGAAGTTTTGCAGGGGGTTGCCAGGGCCAGCTGTGTTCCAAATAAATTTGCTGACCTAAGTGAACTTCCTATCAACAACATTCTCTCAGGCTCCCATTATTTTCCTTCAACAATTAATCAACAGCTGCTGAAAAGTTATGAGTGTGTTTGTAATTTTCAGTAAAATTAATGGAACTCCTATCTTCTGATATGTAGAAGAAGGTTTTATTCCTAACCCTGGTGTAAATTTTCTGATTTATTTTTTAAATCAATTACCCTTCTGAACTCACATGTGTCCTCTCTTTGGTAAAAAGGATCCCAGTGTCTACCATGACAGGTATGAATAGCTTTCACGAATGCCTATAAATTTAGTCTTCTAAAGCAGTGACCTCTGCTGTAGAAAGATGCAGATATTTGTCAGAATTCTGTCATGATGTGGTTACTCCTTCTGAATTCATGTAAACATTTAGGTTTACTGTTGGGATTCAGTATTACTTGAGTTTTGTAGTGCTGGCAGTCAGGGATAGAGTCTTGTTTGCGTAACACCCCCAACTCAAAGCAATGCTTTGAGGATCTCTGTTATGCTACAAGGGTATGCTGGGCAGAGCTCAGTGACAAATGTATAGTCACCCTCGCTGCACTCCCATGGAAAGCCAGTGTTGGGGCTCAATTCTGTTGCTTTTTCTCTTCCTTCACCCATAGAAAGGTATTATTTCATCCTCAAGGGTCAAACACATTCAAATTACACACAAAAATGATACCATATCAAAGCATGCTGAAGACCTTGTGGCAATATTCATAAAACTGTTTTCAGAACTTTGAAGCTTTGATGTTCAGGACATTGCACCTTTTTTATGTCAGTTCAAAGTGCTAGTTTTTTAATAACTGAAGTAGGAAAAAAACATGCAGCAAGGAAATCACTGAGACACTTACACATTTAGAATACACACTCAATTGCCCAAACATGTGCAGGATCAGGCCCTGTGCAGTGCTCGACGTGCCTGGGGATTACGTCGTGTTCTTTTGACTTTCCTTCTGTTCAAATAACGTAAAACACAATGCATTTTTTATGACTCAGGTCACATTTTGTTTTCCCACGGAGCACCAAAAAACATTCAACAAATTTGACTGATAAAAGATTTTTATCTTACATGGGAAAGCAATGCTGTTTCTCTAAGCTGTATGTAATGTATTAGTAATAATGCTATTCCACTTCAAACAAATTACAAACTAATGTTAGTCTTCTTAACAATGTTATACTAAATAATAACTCCCCACAGGCCAATTTGCATACAAAATGTAACATTTAAAGCCAAGTTACAATTAGCACTTTGTTATGGAAGTCTGCAGATTGCAATTTACTGAAACAAAGTTATACTTCCTTCAAGGAATTTTAATTTATGAAAAATCACCCATTTAGAATTGCTGTCACAGTGGACCAACTTCTATTAAAATAATGAGTACCTAATAAATACATCTATTATTAATATAATGAATGACAAAAATGAAACAAAGTAAATGTAGGATTAATGATTCTGATGCTTTGTAAATAAAAGATGCAAGCTGACAACTCTTTCCCTCTTTACTGATGCTGGCACATGGAGCACTATGCATATGAGAGGAGAAGTGAAAGAGAGGGATCTGAAAGAAAATGAAGATACTGAAGGGAAAGAGTAAAAGCAAGGAGGGGTACGTAGAAGAACACAGAAATACACAGGACGCTAGCAAATTGAAAAATAGTGTAAGAGTAAACTTGAAAAATCTAGCTCAGCAAAGATGAATCACACTCATTTCCCTTGGGTAAATGATGTAAATCACCTGATAATGACAATGAAAATTCTCCATCCCTGAGACTTTATTTGAAGGGAAAGAACATTGCTTATCTGATGTGAATATTTACAAAATTACAACATGTAAATACAGTAGTTCTGGTGCTAAAAAATTATTTTTTCCATTTACTCTCCTGAATTCATGCTTAAAAACTTCAGATTTGTTATTCATTTTAGTTAGAGGATGTTTGGACCTCAGGAGTATCTGGTTCCATTTAAAAATAGGTTATAAGAGTACCTAAAATGTCAATCTGTTTGGCAAATACTGCTAAATATATTCTGCAAATACCGGCTGAATTTTTTTAGGGATTTCCTTTCATTTATACACACATGCTCTTGTACTCTCTTCACAAACATCAGGCCTTTGTACTTCAGCAGGACCCAGGTCTCCATGTACTGCAGCGTATCACTAGAGCAGGCATTTGGTCTCTGTCAGCCAGACCTGGGCTGAACATGCATCTGTGTGTCGGCTTCACATGACTAACTACAGAAGTGTGTTGCTGTCATCACATCTGCAAGCAGGGGAAGGCCTTGCTAACCAAGCCTGTGGCTAAGCAAGCCAGGTCCAGCTCTCCACACTACCTGCAGTGCCACTACTGAGGATGGGAAGGAGGTGACAGAGGCCAAACGTGGGAAAATTACACAGGCTACAAGAGGCCACTACAGGTCCAGAATATTTACATGGTGGACACTTCGAAGGAAGATGTTTCAAAATCTCTTGAGTAATTTGGTCTCTTCAGGGAACAGAGACACTCACACATAATTTATGAGACTAACCATGATGACCACATGAGTTCAACCCTTTCTCATCTGAAGAAACATCACTGGGAACTCCACATGAGACAGTTTACAGAGATAAAAATAATGCAGAAAACTATCTCCCCATGGATATCCTGTGGGAAAATAAAAGAGTCTAAACTTAAGATAAATATTTTTTCAAGGTTATTTACCCACTTCTAGTTAAATCTTATAGATATCTTAAACCATAAAAACCAAATCTTGACACTATAAACTCAAATTAGGTCATAGCTTGCCTTTAGTAGGATGATACTTAGGCAATACTGGGCAGCACTGGTTGATTGAAGAATTAAGAATGTGCTAAACACCCAGTAAGCAACATAAGCTGGAAAAATTTGGAAGGTTGCAAATGTCATGCCAATCCACAAAAAGGGCAAGAAGGAGGACCCTGGAAACTACAGGCCTGTCAGCCTGACCTCAGTGTCTGGCAAGGTTATGGAGCAGATCATCCTGGGTGCAATCATACAGCACCTACAGGATGGACAAGGGATCAGACCCAGTCAGCACGGGTTTAGGAAGGGCAGGTCCTGTCTGACCAACCTGATCTCCTTTTATGATCAGGTGACCCGCCTGGTGGATGAGGGGAAGGCTGTGGATGTGGTCTATCTGGACTTCAGCAAAGCCTTCGACACTGTCTCCCACAGCATACTCCTGAAAAAGCTGGCAGCGCAAGGCTTGGACAGGGGCACTCTGTGTTCGGTTAAGAACTGGCTGAAGGGCTGGGCCC
>VZRE01003375.1:0-22093 GCA_013396775.1 Cephalopterus ornatus | reverse complement strand
CTTTTCCAATTCCTGCTCGTCTTCCACAGCATAGTCTCTGCATTGTTCTGATGATCCTGTTTCTATGGAGATAACAAAGCATACAGGTTCATGAGATGGTATTAGTAATGCAGCAGTTTGCAACTTAATCAATGTACTTCTACTTCTCTGTGTCTCGGTATCACTTCAGCAAAATTGAATTCTAGTCAGTTGTCAGTCCAGTTTATTTCCTATGGATTTCTTCTACAAAATTTCCCTCTTTATTCCAGGCACTGGTCATGATAAGGTAATCGAAACCTGTAGTGGTCTGTCATGCTAATTATACTACTTTCTTGTAGCAGGCAATGTTCAGCTATTGTATTCAGCAGAACACAGGTGAGAAACGTTTTGAGTTGAATACATAAATTATAACTTTTGTGCAGAACAGATTTTTTTTAACACAAAATTCATTTTGGATAGTTTTGTAAAACTTTGAGGATAGTGTACAACTGCCAAATGACTGTGCCTACTACAAGTAAGTTAAAGCTGTCAAAACCAGCCAAATTAATGTTGTCTCCCATTTCTTAAAAATGTATTGAGGAAAAGGTGTTTTACCCTTACAAAGCATTAATCAAAAATACTTCAGATTCCTTTTCTTCTGAGAAAATTTTAACTTTTAAAATAATCTCACCAAATTATTGCTGTTAATTTTTCATCTATTGATAGTATTATTAGAGGCAATCAGTGAGATAGGGATCTATATACGTTTAGAGATGAATGTTGGTGTGTAGTTTTAAAAAATGCAAATTCTTCCCATGTGAACAGCTTTGATCATAATTCAACAGAAGGATGAAAATATGAAGTTTTCTGTACTGCATGTCAATAATTTGGTTTTGGCTTCCTTTTTAGAGTGCCATGTTAAGAACATTTAACATGCAAGGTCATACAAAACCGATTTTATACTTACGGGTCCTAAACCACAGAAGCTGTTCTCTGAAGATTTGCAACATTAGAAAGTTTTGCACATGTGTAATACACCTGTCCCCAGACTGGATATAAACCTATAGTTAATTCCAGGACCTTTCCTTATACCACATATATTCAGAAATGAAACTATACCAAAATATGACAATCCAAAAAGTTTCTACTCTTCTTGTACTTAATCCATACCATTTATATGCAATGGTTTTAATTTTATGGTAGTTGTGGTTTTAATGTCTGTACCTTTTCATTTTATTTACATGGATTTAGTCATGGGTTTGTAAAAAAAAATGAGCTATCTTTCTGAATAGGCTGAAAGGTAAAAGTTGCTGTTACCACTTTATAGACTAGAAAAGCAGCATAGTGGAAAAGGATCTGTCTTCTGTTTGGTTATTCATGGAGTTGTCACCTTAGCAGGAAACAGACCTCTGCAGCTCATGATCTCTCCTAGCATATGGAACATGTTTTCTCTTCAGGTCTGAACAGCTTACAGTGCTGTGGCACACAGATAGAGAAAACAGAATTTTTAATTTTGCATATACTTGCTTGGATTGTTTTAAACTACTAAGCTAAAGCCAGTTTACATTTATTTATTTTAATTTAGAAAGCAGAGGATATGGAAAGGCAGAGATGAAGACCTTTAAAAATTCATGTAATTGACTGCAAGGTTAACAAGTTTATAAAATTTTGTGGACACAAGCAGCCTTATTCCCTCAAAATTAGTATGTTGGAAGTGTAGAATCTATTTCTTACCAGATATTTAGCATATAGCTTTCAGAAGTTGTTTTGTCTCAGTGTTTTAATTTCCCTACCCAATAAAACATCTTTTTCAAATTATGTCGTAGGACCACATTAATTACTGGATGAAATAATCTGTAACATGCAGTGCTCTCCAAATTCTTGTACTTAGACTGTACCTTTCACAATAGATGGAATATGTACTTTCCTTTTAACCTCCTGCTGAGCAGGTGGGATGCCTGTAAGAAATTGTTATCACAAAAGCAAAGATTTAGAGGACAGAACACCGACTGATGAAAATATAGGGAGAAAAATCACTCTTGATGCAGACCTGGAGGTACAACCACTCCCAAAGTCTCATTTCAATCCTCCAAAGTAGCTCCTATGAAGGTTGCTAGTAACAGACTGGTTTGGGGGCAGATCTTCACAGCTGAAAAAGGAGAGTTAGAGAGCTGTTATCTTCTCTTTACTTCTCAATTTTCATGCATAACTGTTGCCAAAAATCTGTAGGGCAGTAATGAGTCATGGCTTTGAAAAGTACACAAGATGTGTACAGTTGAATCCCAGTGAATTGCAGTAAGTGTTCCAACTGATGCCTTCGGGACTCTGAATTCAAAGAAACCACACTTTGTTCCCCTGTCCCCTTCCTTCAGATAAGCCTATAGTAGTTAAAAAAGTTTCTCAGGGAAATGCAATAAGTAACAAGGTATAATAAAAGCAAAACAACGGAATATGAGAGGAGGAGAGGAGTCGCTATTCTTTTGTTCTTCCTAAGTAATGTAAGATAATAGTGAGAAAGTGATTACATTATAACTAAATGAATTAAACAAAGCTCCAAAACATAAACTCAAACTTAACTGTGCCATTAAAGCCTAATTTAATTAGTAAGCCATCATTACTAGATAATAAAGACCTACTGCAAAATGCACAACAGTCTCTTGTAAACACAGGAAAAAAAGCAAGTAATAATTTTTGTTGAGCAGATGAGTTTCTGTCACATCAGTAGAGGAAAAAAATGCTGAATGGATGTTTTAGTGTGTAATGGAACAATCGGGCAGCCTAATTTTAGCCATAAATGGTTTTATAGTTAAGGGAAGACCCTAGGGAATAATAGAAGAAAGTGTATGCACTATTGATTTTCTTGGTATGAAACTTTTTTGGTCAATATAGCTTATAAATTTACAGTATTGTTAAGTTAACATGCTCTAGAAGTTACCCACAGTTTCAGAAAAAACAGTGAGTTTAAGAGTTACCCTAAATTATGTGGAGATGTATGTCCTGAGAATACACAGCATGAGTGTACATCAAAACATGCCCATTTTCCTGAGACAAAAATAGTCTTCAGGCTGATTAATACGTTTTCTGTTTTACTGAATTTGTGTACTAGCTGGAGTAGAACCTGCTTTGGGGTTTGCAGATGCAAGCATGCATTTGCTCTGTTTCTGCAGTTTCCCTTCGGTTTTGGTTGTCTGTTTGGGTCCCTGTTATGTTTGCAGTACATGTCAGAATGCATCAGTGTCTTGGTACTTCTTGGTGTATTTATTATCGTTTCTTTAGGCAGTATATCCCTTGGCAGTGCAACCCAGTGCAATTATTTTGGCATGGTGCTACCAGCAGATATGCTGAGAGTCAAGTCTTGCATGGACTTCCAAAAACCATTTTGTTGCCATGTTTATTTATCTGAGATATGAATAGTGTCAGTAGATGGCAGTCCGGTACTTTGCTTCTAATCCACTAGTGCTAATTATCCTTTTAATTTTAATGCAATTAATGTTGTGGCTAAAAGACATGCTTTTAGTTTGATTATTCCAAGGGTTTTGTTTCTTTCTCTCCCCTCATTACCAAGATTCTCACAGGAAGTCTGTCCCTCTGCTTTCACTTCTACCTGATGCCAAGACTCAAACCGTTACACCCAAACCGCGGTTTTGCGAACCTGAGAGTTAAGTGTATAGAAGTTGCTGTGTGGTCTGTCCCCAAGGCATTGACAGTACTATATAATTTATAAGTTTTATATTTTAAGACTCATTCCATCTGAGTAATTTTAATCACTCTACCTTCAATTCTCCCTGTAGTATCATGAGGTCAGACACTCCCTTGCCCGAGTGGCTGTGTTGTGTTGATGTATGAAGCTAAAACAACTGCCATGCTCGATCACAGAGGCATAAGGAATGTAATTTGTTGTTCAGGTCCAACTCTTCAAACTGTTAAGCACATGCACAACTTCAGGTATGGGAGTTGTTTCCATAGCATTTGGAGATACTCATGGATTAGTTATGTGTAGACTTATTGGGTCACTGGGTAGGACTGGGGCATTGTTTGTAAATAAATATGTAGAACTGATCAGGGTACTTTAATCACTGTGGATGCAAAGAACTGTATTAATGTAATAATTTTATTGAAAAGTATCCTTTCTGACTCATTGTAGCCACCACGTATCTCCTCAAAGAGAAAGATATTTCTTATCCCTAAGATTGCACTTTTAATTTTATTTTTGCTTATGTTTGTTATGTATGCATTTGCATAAATGCTTCTCATGCTGCTTCTTTTGGTGCATACATAATACTCACCGTAAAAATATCATCCAGTACAATGGCATAGACCTTGTATTTTTAGGGATGTGACTTTCCTGACAAGAGAGAACATTTGGGAACTCAGGGGATTCTGGAAGATATGGGTGAGCAGAATAATTAGCTGGTATCTCCTGGGCTGATATTTTCACCAGCTTTTCCTAGTACAGACTTGTGCAGAGCAGCAGGTATTATTAAGGTATTCTCACTGGTAAGTTGCCTTTAATGGTATAATTCCCCTGAAGAAAATAGTATTGCTTATGTGACTGCAAGTACCACTGCAGAATTAATCATTGGATTGTTCTAGCTTATCAGGACTGGATAGTTCACATAACGCACAACTATAACATGAAGAGTTAGTAAAAAACAGGTAATCACCCATAATGCTAATGGGCTTGTTGCCACAGAAATGTCAATTAAAATTCTTATGAATTATTTCCACAATTTTTTTCCCCCTATAATTTTATTTTAAATTGAGTGTTAGCTTTAGGTCAGTTTTGTGTGGAGATCTATAACCCTTCTGAGCTGCATATACACTCATTAGCTACAGGCACATTTGCAAGTGTGCTGGAGTTCTGTCTTGTCTATTAAATAAAGATCAGGTTCCCTCCTTGAAGACCTGCTGCTATGTTACCTCCTACAGAAATGTACCCTTATACAGTTCTAAAAGTTGTCTTGGCCCAAGGATTCTTTATCAGATTTGAAGAAATGTCCAGCTGTCAAATTAACAGCTATGAGGATTGCCTTTTATTTTCCTTTGATTTCAGGCAATTAGTATTCAGCCTCTAGCAGTAGTCTTAGTAGCTACAAAATATTAAAAAAATTGCAGTACTTCGTGTGTATACATGCCAATCTTTATCCCTCGTGGCTGTGTGAAACAAAGGAGAAGAATTTTTAGCCAAGTTTTACTGGTTCTATCAGTCAGGTGATCCTGAAGAACTTAAAAGAGTGTCGTGGGCTGTGGGATCAGTTTGTTTGTAAAGGCTTGTAATAAGACAACAACAATTACTGCTAATATTTAGATATTAAATGGAAAGACTTCATACATTATCTTTGGTCCAGATAAACTTCTTATTGCTGGAAGTAAAAGCAGAGCCTGTCTTTGCACACAAATTGTGTATATTTTACCTAGAAGTCATTGGAGGACAAAACACTATTCTTTCCCCAAATTAACTGCAGAGCAGACCTAAGCCTTCATCAGCTCTTTCTTCCCCAAATATTTCCCTGTTTGGAACATTACTGGAGTCTTTTATTTGCTATTAGTAATTTATTATTTATTAAAAGTCAGTTTCATTACACTGTTGAGCTTTCAGGATCTGATCTTGTATGATGCATTTTCCAGCAATGAGAGGGAAAACATGCTCAGGTAGTTGTTACGTTCTGTGGATACTCTGTACTGTAGCTGTTTTTGTGAAGTAAAGAAGTGATATGTTGACCACAGAAATGTTGTCTCTCTTGCTCTTAGTGAGTTCTGGGAGGTCTTTTTCCATTTTAATATTTCTGAGTTGGATGGAAGAGGGGAAACTGGGGCGGCATACTTCCTACAATGGAAAGTTAAGCAGAAAGCAGTTTTGTTGCAGCTCTGTCTGTACTACTGATAAGTAAAATATTTAACAATAACAGCTTCTTACTATTACTGGCATGGCACAGAAGGTTTGGGGTCAAAGTGGTGTTACCAGAGCTTGGGAGCTAGCTCTCAATAGTACAAAAGTTGCTGGGATAATCCTGACAGCTCTGGGATTTTGTATTCCTCAGTAAATCCTGTGTCAGATATCAGGGATTGGATTTTATTTTTCCTTTTTTCCTCTTAACAGTATGTTTACAGGATTCACAACAATATCTCGGGATTTGTGCTTTTGTAAAGCCAGTAAGAGTGATGTGGTTAATCTTCTTCACTGCTTTCCAAATGTATACCCTGTTTCTCAGATTCCCTAAATAAGTATTTGGTATTAGCCAATATACATCTTCTTGTTGTCTTCTTCACATCCTACTTTCCCAACTCTGTTTCATTTTTTTAATCACAGTGATATACATATTATGAATGTCACTTTCATAATACCTAGTCTATCCTGATATTAGAATAATCTCCTTTAATTTTTATGTTCTTAAACATTGTCTCTTGTTCCTTTTTTAATATAAAAAGGAGTCAATTGGCCAAAAGTTGAAGAAATTCACATATTCAGTTCTCTCTTCTGGCTACTGCTTCTTACCATAAAGCAGCAACTGCTGAAAAGAAAAAGGGCTGGCAGGCAGGGAGCTTTTTTAGAGTTTATTAAATATCATTTTCTGCACTGAAATGTTAAAAAGCAAAGCTTTTCAGCAGTCACCTCTCTGTCCATTGAAGATAGTCTCCTTTTCTTGTTATTTTATCTGTAGGTTCATTATCTTCCTTTTTTTTCTGAATTGAATTGCATAATTCCACTTACCTGCCCATGATTTTAGTCTAGCCAAATCCATGTGAATTTTATTGCTTCCCTATTGTGTATTTGTTGATTGACCCATTTTGTGTGACCAGCACATTTCATCACTTTACTGTATTTTCGTCCTTTCAGGTTTATAAGGTAAACAAAATCAATACTAATGTTATGGTATTTCACACGTCAGCTCCTTCCATTTGGATCTGCTTCTAAACAATAAGTACATTCTGGTTCTCCTATGTTAGCTGGTTTTTATGCACTTAAGCACCTCATCTCCTATATTTCAAGTGCTAAAGTGAACACACAACAATAATTTGTGGCATTCTTCATTAGGAGTCAAACACTGCTTCCAGTAAGGTCTCCAACAGGCTCATCAAAAAGTTGTGTAAGCTCTTTAGAAAGCAAACAAATTCAGTGAGATTATCCCTAGAGGTTACTTGCAAAGAACAGGAGAGCACTCATGTCTGCTGCCTCTTTATTCATTCTTGTCTCTGTGTTACAAGGCACTTCTATATATCACTATATTATAAGACAGTTTTTTAACTGGTGAAAAGTTATGATGATACTTGCGATCCTTGAATATGATTTTGTGATTTTAATATCAAGTGTCCTGCTTACATGCATGCATGATGATCTTTTGTCATGATCAAGCTCAAGATACTCTATACCAAGAAGGCAAGTCCCTGACATTTGTGCAAACTCAGCAACTTTTACTTCAAATGAGTAACAGGCTGTGGTAACTCCTTGCACTGATCACTGAAGAAACTAGACTAACAACATATAACTGCTGGTTTTGCTTTCTCCAAAGCAGACACACCCTATTCTCCAAAATAGTTAAAATTAGTATAAAAATAAACATTCTTACAAATTCATAAAATAGCACATTGCAACAATACCAGCTATGCCATGTTTTACACGGTATGTAATGAGAAGCCTACACATACACCTCTATCTGGGATGAGATTCCTTAGTCAATGAATCTATGAAGAAAGAGCTTGTAAAAGAAGGAGGCAGATCTAAGTGTGTGTCTTTCTTTTTACTAAAATTAACATCTAGCGTGAATGAATATGTTCCAGAGAATTTTGTTTTGAACAAGGACTAGACCTTGACATGACAGTTACCTTTAGAAAGGGCAATTGGTCTTACTGTACAAGTCATTTTACCAAAAAAAAAAAAAAAGTAATAGTGAGGGACAGTCTAACCTTAGAAATAAAAAGTTTTTGTAAACAAGACAAAGTCTAGAAGCAAGAGGAGGGAAGCATCAAGATGTGAAGTAAACTGACTACAGTCACACCATAAGTAAATGGTTTTAAAGGAGTTTTATTTATGTCCTTTGAAAAATAACACTTTTAAGTGACCCTTCACAAAAAGCTGAGGTTCATATCTTTATGAAGATCCTGCTATGTCAAGTGGCAAGTACAAATCAAACAGAATTTCTGCAGTGCCCTTTGACTCCACAATAAATTCTAGACACAGAAGGAATGCTATCCTTTCATTTCCATAATATGAATGTTCTCTTCCCATCTGTTTCTAGTTAATGTACTTGTGTCTGACATTATTGGGACTGTCCATGGGCAAAAATGTCTGAAACAACTTCTGGTGTAAAATGTAGTGGATTATGGGCTGGTCTACATGTTGCAAGCACTATGGGCTGAATTCATTTACCTTTAATAAAAGAAGAAGAAAGTCTGTTCTTCTGCTTCAGTAGAAGCAGTTCTGTGTCTACAGCTGTCTGGCTTTCGGTATTTACCCGATTTGGTTTTAATGCATTATTATTATTATAAGGTGAGCTCTTCTTCTGTGCAATTATTTCAGGACTGTCTTCAAGGTGTCTGGAAAAGGTAAGAAGCAGGATAACAGCAAAAAGCCCAGTCTAGCCTTGTATAAATGTTAGTCCTTTCACAATAACTATTCTTATGGCTATTGTTCTATCTCTGAATTGCACAACTTAAGTGTGTTTGTCAGCAGAAAGGACAAATTGGGGTTTAAAGGTGCATTCAGGTTTTTCCTCTGCAAAGTTTCTTGGCTATAATGAATGGAAGCAATGCCTCCTGCATTTTGCAACACATTTGGACTGAAATATCTATCTAGTCAGTCTTCTTTATTCTCTGTTTCCTAATATTCTATCAAAGTGGTGGATTGTCTCCTCATAAACCCATCATTCAAAATTACTATGTTCCTCTGTCCAGGAATCATCAGTGTCAGCATTAGTGTAAATGAGAAAACATATGGTCACCTCACTGAAACCAGTTCTTAGCATAGTAAACCTTATGGTTTCCATAATAGATTCTGTAGGCTGGATTCTCTATTGCTATTCCTTTGCGTAGCCACACATACTTGTAAAAAATGAGTGCTCAAAATGGTCTGACTTAGCATCCAGTTAGGATAAATGTCAAGGAGTGCAGGGCAGTGTGGAGTCAAATACTTCTGCTTTCAGTGAAAATGAAGAATGCTTTTTTTTTTTTTCTGAGTATAATTTCCTTGAGGTCCCAGTCTTAGTCAGGAGATAAGATTATAAATAATTAAGATACTGTTTTTCATAATTGCATAATGCAGAATGTTTTACATATTTTTTTAACTAGAGTATAACCACCACTATCATTTTCTGTGCACTATTAATTTACTACTGTTACCAAAGTGACCAAAGACGTTGCACTATCACAGAGCACCTCACTGGCTAGCTAAAGGAAATAACCACAAACTAATTTACTAATTTTGTGGATCTCAAGACATTTCAGTCCAATAGAATTTCACAAAAGAAGTAAACACAAACTGCAGTGTAATATGAAAAACATGCAGGCTGTATTTCAATGGTTGCAGGTAGATTCATATGAGCAGCCCTCAAACAGGTTTTGGTTTCAAAATTTTCGGAGTCAGTAGACAGGGGAACCTGTGAGTTCCTATCTGTTACAAGTCCCACATTGCTCTTTAATTAGCAAGTAAATAACAGTGATAGAGACCAAGAGGACCACAATTCACTGGGACTGTTTTTGTGAAACAGCAGTAATAAATTCTCCCTTTTGAGGTGTATTAGTGATGCACTTGCATTAGTTGCTGACTGTACCTTAATACACAAATTAATTTCTTTTCTTCATGATGCACTTAGCCATGTACCCATGAATCAGTTGTTTTGAGATTATAACCGGATTTTGGTGAGGAACACTTCTCTAGTTTTCCTACCAACTGACCCACCTCATACACTGAATGGAGTTGAATCTCCTTGGTCAAAGGCAGAGGAAATTAAATTGTTCAAAGTAGACTCTTACTAGTAACCTGTTCCAT
Organism: Cephalopterus ornatus; assembly: GCA_013396775.1. NCBI lineage: Eukaryota > Metazoa > Chordata > Aves > Passeriformes > Cotingidae > Cephalopterus > Cephalopterus ornatus. The sequence goes on along the minus strand of VZRE01003375.1, from coordinate 12,150 downwards.
GGATGCCTCCTACTCTCTGCATATAAAACATGCAGAAAAGACAATTTTACATGTTTGAAAGAGAAAAAAAAATCATAGCCTGAAATAGCATATTCTTTCTTTCTGACAAGCAATCATAAAGGCAGCTTCTACGAGTGTCACATGTCTGTCAAAATGTAAATTTTTTGTGACTGAAGCGTCCTTCTGCAAAGATATATCACCTACCTCTTCAAAAGAGTTTCTTTGAAACAAAACTGTGCAGATACCATGCCTCATTGTAGGTGAGCCTATAAGTGAGCCTTTAAAGCTATCTCCCATGATTTCCATAGAATTCATGGTAGATTATATTCCAGGTTATGTTATTTGTAGTGCAGATTACTGAAAAGTTGGTTTAGACAATGTAGAAATATAGAAATGCAATGAATCTGAGTGGAGTGAACCTGCCTTCCCCCCCACACAGTATCAGAAGAGAAATATTTTGACTAGCACCTTGATCCTCCCTTTCAGAAAATTCACCAGTGCAGATTCTCTCTAGATGGCAGTGGAGCTCTTTCAACAATGGATCTGCTTCCTTCCCCCACTCTCTTTCCGTTTCTTCTGGAGACTCATTTTCAGCTGTACTGCAGCATGATTTAGCAGGGCTTTGATGCTGTGAGATGTTGGCAGACACAAATCAGACTTTATTTTCTAAAAGGGTAAGATACTGCTTTTTCAAAGTCAATTAACGCTTAGGGCAAATGAAATGGGGAGAGCTTAAGGTCAATTAGTAAAGGATGGACACAAAAATCTTTCCGGTTTACACAGTGTTCATCTAGGGATTGCAGATCACTGGGAAAAGAAAGGAAATAGTAATTAATTTCATTTCTTGATGGTTACCAGTAGGATAGCTTAATAGAGCTTATCTGTTTTATTTTCAATCAAGTGTGACTGGTGCTAATAATCATTCTGACCAGTCTGAGACTGTTTTGTTTCAAGGCTTTGTACCTCCATCACAGTAGCTGCAAGGCTGTTGTGGCAGTTTATGCACCAGGCAAACGTTAGCATAGAGATTAGCTTTAATACTTCAGATTTGGAGCTCATTTAATAAGCTCTATGGTAAAAGAAATATTGGATCTGGGCAGTCCAACCATTAAACAAACAAGGTCATGAAAGGTATGGAGAGCAAGTGCCACTTTTGCCATTATGCATCCTGGTTAAAACAAGCAGCTAACTTTAACGTTGTCCTTTGAAGGTCTGTGGTGTTACTTCATTGGCTTGCCAGCTGCTGACTTTTCATGTACTGCTGTTTTATAGATGAACCACTATGGATTTAAAGATTAAATCAGACAGGGCTCCAATGCTGCTTAGATTTATTGGCCTTCATGTTACTTATGTGAGTCACTCTAACATCAGTGAGGCAACTCACCAGTGTAAACCACAAACATCTAAATCCTTTTGAGATGTGTGCCTTGTTTATATAGGGAGATTCATGTCAAGAGGGCATACAGCTTAAAGGAACCTCTAAGAAAAGTAATAACAACCCCAACTAAAGGACTGTTCATAACAAAGTTGCAGATTACTGTCTTTGTCACTTAATGGTGACTATATATGGAAATGGTCAGACTTGACTTGAATCTGTGCTTTCCACTTACCTTTTGTGTGTCAGGTGGCTTTCCAGAGAAGACTAACACTCAAGATTGCAATCACAGTTCATTTCTGTTGCTTTTAGAATAACTCTGTTGAGTTTAATAACCTTTCCTTTTTTGAATAAAGAGTTTCTGTTTGCAGTCACATGAAAACCAAAAAAGAACGGTGCAGCAGGAGATTATTTCATGCCTACCTACTCAGAGAGGTTTTACAAGAGCATGAGAACCAGACAAAGCACATGATGAGCAAACTCTTGCAAGTTAAATTATCATTTGGGATTCTGAATGGGCCCTTAACTTGTGTGGGAAACTATACCGCAAACTACTTGTGTGTGGCACTTGACTTGCATTTAAGTAGTGATTTATCTGATAGCTGTCATCCCTGCCTCATTTCACTGAGATGGCAGGGAAAGGAAGTAGAAAGCACCAGACTTAGAAGTCGTGCTCCCTTGTTTGCTGCTGTGTCAGAGAGACAGACCTCTCTCTACCCATGAGTTCGTGTGTGTAGTGCACTAATTGTCTGCCCTTACCTATGTGCAGCCAACAGTCTTTATCGTTTGGTTTGAAAAGCACAGCAGCCCTGCTCTCGAGCAACAGGCACCAAGGCACAGTGCCTAATTTGTTTCCTTGAGTTTATGAAGGGAGCAAGGACCAAAGGTGCAGCTCCTGTTCCTATTCCTACAGACTGTATCCCACTTTAAGGATATATGTAAACTTTTGTTATGGCAATGACTGTTAGCGTGGTGATGCTTAAGCTAGCTAGAGAGTACAGAGGCTGCAGGTACATTTGCCTTGCACAGTCCAGTCCAAAGAGGGAGTTTCACTTGCAGCTGCGTGGGTGCAATGCTTCCACTGGATGGACTCATGCAGTTGGAAAGCTGAGAGGTAGCTACTATAGCATGTATATTTTGGTTATTTGTCTTCAGTAGCAAAACACTTGAACCAACTTTCTGGGCAGGCTTTATAATACATGTAAGCTACATGTTAGTGTGGGGTCATGCCTAGCCTACATCTTACTCCGATTTCATGTTTCTCTAGTCACTTCTCTCACAGCCTGTGGGGGGCCCCAGCTGGTCTGGGGTCTCTGGAAACAGTAGGAACTAAAGATGGAACCTCTGCACCCTGGCAAGGTGGCAGACACGGAAGGGAAGGCTGTGACACAGAGTGGATTTCCTCTCTATTTTGCTGAATCATAGTTGTCTGACATGCGCAGTGTACGTGTACAATTGTGAATTATTTATGTTACTGAAAACCAATGGTGCATGGACATGTTTAGATAATAAAGTGTATATAAGTCGCAGCAGCGTTTGCAATAAAGGTCCAGATTTTGGAAGAAGACGTGTCGTGTTTTGACCAACCCCAACCGCAACAGCAGCCCTGACAGGTACATGGGGACGTTCACCCCAAAGGAAGGGTCTGACACAGGATGAAGGTTCGGAGGGGAGTGAATGCTTTATTGAAATGGCTTTGACCTTATATAGGGTTAGCCACAGAACTTTCAGGAAGGTAGGAGGGATTACAACATATAAGGAAAAGGTAGGAGGGGAATAGTCTAAACAAGGAAAATAAGGAAGGTACAACAACCTTATCAGGGAAAAAGGAGGAGTTTCAACCATGTATAGTAACTGATGGGAACAATAACTGGGGTTTCATGAGCAAAAGAAAGCATTTAAAACTGTAAAAAACCCTTGTGCGATAAAATCTGTTTTCTGTTAAACTTTGTCTTCTTCAGGGTACACTTCTGCCAGAGTCTCGGTGAATTTCTTGTAGAGTTCCAAGTCTAGTGTCTCTTGCTCACCTCCCACAGCTCCCCCTCTTTTGGTTATTAGAAAGACACTCTTAGTGATTGCTCTCTTGATGCAAGCAAAAATACAAGAAAACATTAAAAGAAACATGATCAATGCAAATAAGCCAGTGAAACTTGTTAAAATTTGTCGTAACCAGTTAGGAACATTGGGAAAATGAAGTCAATCAAAGATATCGGGAGAATTGAATTTTGGGGAAATATGTGTGTCATTAATTAACTTTCTCAACTCATTAATGTTACTGATTATTGATTGGGAATGGTCCGAGAAATTCATACAACACATGCCTTCAAATTCTTGGCAGCCATGACCGAGTGCTAATAGGAGAAAGTCAATGGCTGCCCTATTTTGTAAGGTGATTTGTTTTAATTGTTGGGTATCTTTTAAAAGATTGGCAATAGCCAGGCTGGTGGCATTGTCTTCCTTTGCCATCCAGCACCCCATATGAGTTAGCAACAACAAGACATGTGCTGTACCAACTGGAGCCACTAGAGCTCCAAAGAAATTTCCCGTGCGTGACCACATTTCTAAATTGGAATTGCAATTTTCAGGGAATGGTAGATTATCATTAGTTGTTAAAAGACCTGGGTGTGGTAAGGCAACATTGGGAGAATGAACTGTGGGAACTGCACATAATTTGGTAGTGGGAGGAATGATGTTCAGGAACCGCCAATCCATTTTTATGGGTTTGGGTTTAATTTTCCACGGAATGCTTGGCTGAATAGTGGGTGGATCTAGGTATATGGTTTTTGGGGGAATGTAAAGAATGCCGTGTGAAAGACACCAATTATATGATCTTTTGTGTCGAATTAGAGAGGATGGTTTTTGACCAGGGAGAAAGGCCTTAGCGGGATTAAATAAAGTTAATTTGCCAATGGAGCAGGGTCCTGCTACAGAAAAAGAATGTACTCCTGCCCATGCCCTTTCTCCACAGATCAAAAATTTGCGTTTCGGTAATGCTAATGGTTAAGATATTTTCTTGGTGGGGATAATTTTTGGATTGCGGCCATTGCACCAAAGGGATACATTCTTATATATTTCTTTCTGTGGTGTTAGCTTCGTTGTATTTCTTTTGACTGTAGTAATAATCTGAAAAATAAAACAAGAGTTAGTAATGACGGAACCTAATAAATCTACTTCTGGGGGTTCAATATTGCTGTAAGAATGCAAACTGTAAAAGTTTTCAACTGAAATATCTGAGGGGAGACCACCTAAACGTTTTCAAAGGATTCTCAGCATTAGAGACACAGAGGATCAGTGTTTGTTGCTCTAGCTAATTGTATCCATACGTTTTCTGCTGGTTGGTGGATCCACAGAGGTAGAGTTGAAGTTTCCATCAGGGAGCACACTGCGAGGAGGACGGTTATAACGACAAAGGATCTTGGTGAAGTTTGACCCTTCAAGATGGGATCTATATTGGTCCGTCACCTGTTGAGACACAAGCGTGTCCTCTCCCCCAAGTGATCAGGGGAAAAGGACCTAACCATTCACCAGTTATGATATCTTTGTATTTTACTTTAGCTTTGATTTGAGAAGGATCTTTTGCCTGTGGGTAAAAATGTCTCTGTTCTGAAGTTAAATTATCTTCTGATGGATTTAAAAAGTTTAAAACATACATCACTTTTTGCAATTGTTCTTGAGGGGTTAATCCTTGATTCCCCCTCTTTTGTCTTTTGAGTAGATTTTTGATGGTTAAATGGACCCTTTCCACTATTACCTGTCCTGTAGGGTTATAGGATATTCCTGTTTTACGACGGATGCCCCACAATGCGAAAAAATTCTCTGTTTGTTGAGCCACATAGGTGGGTCCATTATCTGTTTTAATTTCTGTTGGGACCCCCACGTAGCTGAAAGCTGCTGTAAAATGCTTGATTACGTCCTTGCTTTTTTCACCAGAATGTGCAGTTGCAACTATAAATTTGGAAAATGTGTCAATTGAAACATGTACATACTTTAGCTTGCCAAATTCAAGAATATGAGTTACGTATCTTAATTGAATGGGAATTTCTCCAATCTTTTGTAAAAATTTGCAGCTGGGAATATGAATTTTAATTTGTCCTGGAAAATTTACTATAGAAATCTGAAAATCTTCACTCATTGTATGCATTTGTTCAAGATGTTCGGAGGTCAGGGGAAGATAAATGATGTTTGGATCTTCTCCAGACAACTCCCAACATCTTGCTCTCCCTTTGAAAATTAATTTTGAAATTAACTCTGGAAAGGTTGTAATTGTTTTAGAAAATTAATTAGACAGAAACATCCATTCACATAGGCAAAAGTTAGTATTGTTGTCATACAGTTGTCCTAAAAGACCAAAAGGTTGGACTTGGCCTTTTAGGATGCACAAAACTGGAGGAATATTAGGTAGTTTTCTAAAACTTTGTCGATTGGATATTTTCTGTTCAACTAGCTGTAAAGTCTGCTTGGCTTCTGGTGTCAACGACCTAGGAGACATGAGCTCAGAATTTCCTTTTAATAAAGAAAAAAGTGGTTTTAATTCATTGGTGGAAATGCCCAAAATTCGGTGAATCCAATTGATTGAACCCAAAAGTTTCTTTAAGTCATTTAATGTGTGTATGTTGCTATTTAAGGTTACTTGCTGTGGGGAGATTGTTGTTTCAGTGATCTTCCATCCCAGGAACTTCCATGGGGCATGCTGTTGAATCTTCTCCTTGGCTATCTGCAAGTCGTGATTTCTTAAAGCTGTTAGTATTTCCTGCAAAATTTCTTGTACTGTAAAGGAATGTTGGTAACAAATTAGTATATCATCCATGTAGCGAAGAATAATTGCATTCAGATGTTGTTTTCTCACTGGAGACAGTATTTTAGCCACATACTGCTGGCATAATGTAGGAGAATTTCTCATCCCTTGAGGTAGTACCTGCCATTGGAATGTTTGGTGAGGTTCTGCCAAATTAATTGAAGGAACTGAAAAAGCAAATTTAGGACAATCTTGGGGGTGTAATTTAGTGTGGAAAAACCAATCTTTGATATCAATAGAAATTAAAGACCAATTTTGTGGGAGCATGTTGGGGGAGGGCATTCCGGGCTGGAGTGCCCCCATGGGTTCAATTGCTTCTTTGATTTTCCATAAATCATGAAGCAGTCTCTATTGACCTGATTTCTTTTTTATAACAAAAACTGGGGAATTCCAGGGGCTTGTGGATGGCTTTATATGATTTTTAGCTAATTGCTCATTGACCAATTGATTTAAAACAAGCAGCTTTTTCTCAGGAAGTGGCCACTGATCTACCCAGATCGGTTGTTAGACATTCCACTTTAATGGGGGTAGAAACTGCGCATCAGCGGCCGTTATTGAAAATCTGAAGAAATTTGGGGCCCCCATTGGGATGTTACATCCCTTCCCCATAAAGTTAATGGTAATGGTAAAACAAGAGGTTGAACGTTGGCAGTTTTTTGTTTGGGACCTGAAATGGTAAGAACTTTGGCACTCTGGCAAGCAGCCTGAGTGCCACCTACCCCACTGATGTTTACAAATGATGAAATGAGACTCCAATGTGATGGCCAGTCCTTCTGAGCAATGATGGTAACGTCTGCTCCAGTGTCCATCAGTCCTGTAAGCGTAATTGATCGATTTTCTGCTGGTGAAAAGACAGAGCAATTTATTAGTGGTCTATTATCTGTGATATTTTGCATCCAATTTACTATTATCGATGAGCTGGATGAAGCGCAGGATAGTTGGGAAATGGAAAGAAGTTTGGTGGCTGGTTCCTGGTCCATTAAAACAATAGGTGGAAAGGGTACATGAACAGTGATATTGATATCTTTTGAATTAATATCTTTGATTAACTGAGGTATCAGTACTAGAGCTTTATTCGAAGATTGGGGCACTGTTGTTAACAAGTAAGTTTCTTCTTTAACAATTTCCTGCAAAGTATTGGCTGGAATGACATAAGAATTAGAAGTTAGTATAGATTCATTTATAGCCGGTGATAAATTGATCCATTTAAGATTTATAGATCGGTTTCTGCTGTGACAAGAGTCGGTAGGGAGCAAGGGCGAGAGTATTGTTGGTGTGGGAGGGTCTTTTCTATTGTCGCGCTCCCCCTCAGGCACTCTTCACCCAGTTTCCCTGCACATATTGTTTACGATAGATTGGTGGTCTTCTGCTGTGTAGCAGTCTGCCTTCGGAGTCAAATTTAGAGTGACACTTATTAGACCAGTGTCTTCCACGACCACATTTTTGGCATGGATAGGGAGGAAATTTAGGCAACTTTTCTTTGATTTTTGGGCATTTCTTTTTGTAATGTCCAGATTTGCCACAATGAAAACACTTGGCTGGTTCTTTTATGGCTGTTGGTAGCAATTTAAGCTTAGATTTCTGGGAACCCACATCCCTACAGGCTTCAATCATCTCAATGAGTGTGGGATTTCTAAGATTTTTTAAGAGTTCCCTACAGTCCTCATTTGCTTTTTGGACTGCTAGCTTCTGAAATAACCCTTCTTGTGCTTTGTGTGTTATTTGTTTAGAGATTGCCTCTCTGAGCCTGGTGGCAAACTTGATAAACAGCTCTCTGACGCCTTGGTATATTAAAGTAAATGATGGAGTGGGAGTTGAGGCATCCGCTAGGGCGTTAATAGATTCTAGTGCAAATCCTTTGCTACGATCTAACTGGTCAATTGGTATCTTAGCTTGTTGCTTGCTACCAGTCTTGGTCCTTCACCATAGAGATCGGTGATGGGAGCTCCCCTATCAACCATGGTTTCGTTTGCATATGTTTTAATAGCGGCTTTCCAAGCACTTTCAAACATTGAATATTGCACCAGCGATAGTAAGGCTTTAGCAATTGTTCTGATATCGTTAGGTGTTAATTGTGTATGCTGCGAACAGAGACTCTAAAAGGCCAATAGTAAATGGAGAGCTCAGTCCATATTCCTGTATTGCTTTCTTCATATCCTTTAGTATAGGGTAGGATAGCGGTTGCCATGTAGGCGGATGGCCCTCCTCAAGATAGACAGGAAAGGCCTTCACCCATTCTAAGTCTGCTGCTTCCTCTGCCTTTCGTCTGGGTTTTACCCAGCGCTTGCTATGGTCCTCCGATTCCACTTCAGAATCCGTATTTGAATCAGTGTCGGTGTAACTGTCCATATGGGTGTCATGGGTGGCGCCATGTTGGCAGATGTTGTGGCCACAAGCCTCTTCACCATCCCCTTGCCCGCCATCTTGAGCTGAATGACAACTATTTACTGAGGGACTTGCTGCACTGCTATTTTGAGATGATATTTTGCGGTACGGAGGAGGACTTTGGAATTTTGACAATTTATTTTCTTTCTTCTGTAACATGCCAAAAATCAGCCTCCAAGCTATTAATGATTTTACGACATCCTTTTGTCCCTTCTCGCTTTGTTGCCATAATTTTTTTCCAATTTTGTCCCATTCTGTTACATTAAGTTCTTCAGGGACTGATTTTATGTTTTTAGAAATCCACTTGGATGGTGCTTTAAGCAATGGTTTGTCTAATTCATGGCCGTGGTTGCGAATTGTAAATTTAAGATTTTGATAGACATCTTTTTCAGCTCTAGAAAGGCGAGTGCCCATGATTTTGTTTTTAATATTGATTTAGGGATAGGTACGGGAAAATCACAGGAATGAGAAAAAATCCTCAGCCTCTTACCTCTTCTTATGTTTGGGTGTGTGGGTCTGCCCGCTGCCTGGCGCGTTTCCCTCTGTCCACCTGAGGGGGCTGCCGGAATGCCGCTCTCTGGCTCCGCGGCACCTGTGCCTAAGTCGGGCAGGAGAGTTTCTTCAATGTGAAGAACCTTCAATCCTGCCCCACGTTGGGCGCCATCTGTCACAGCCCTGACAGGTACACGGGGACGTTCACCCCAAAGGAAGGGTCCGACACAGGATGAAGGTTCGGAGGGGAGTGAACACTTTATTGAAGTGGCTTTGCCCTTATATAGGGTTAGCCACAGAACTTTCAGGAAGGTAGGAGGGATTACAACATATAAGGAAAAGGTAGGAGAGGAATAGTCTAAACAAGGAAAATAAGGAAGGTACAACAACCTTATCAGGGAAAAAGGAGGAGTTTCAACCATGTATAGTAACTGATGGGAACAATAACTGGGGTTTCATGAGCAAAAGAAAACATTTAAAAGTGTAAAAAACCCTTATATGATAGAAAAGTCCCTTGTGCGATAAAATCTCTGTTTTCTGTTAAACTTCGTCTTCTTCAGGGTACACTTCTGCCAGAGTCTCGGTGAATTTCTTGTAAAGTTCCAAGTCGAGTGTCTCTTGCTCACCTCCCACAACTTCTACTTATCTTTCAAAAGAAAACAAGGATTATGGATCTTTGTTTGGACTGCTGAATGCCCAGAAAACCTGAACAGGTTCACTGTGCCTAGACAGGTATTGTGTAATAACCAGAGGTACTGTGCCTACAACTGATCTGCAAATGTATCATAACACAATGCAAGGGACACATATAATGAAGAAGTCACATTTATCTTTTTGCCAGGAAAAAATGCCAGGTCTGCTGAGATGGCCTCAGGTTTGTTATTGTGCTGACCCCACAGCAATTTTGTGGAGCAGTCCTTGGGGTGTGAACCATTTCAGCACAGTATCTGTTCTGTTGGCCACTTATCGGGGAGCAGGAAATTCCAGCATAGTGTGCCTGTAAACACATGCAGGGAGATATGCTTTTTCACAACTAGCAGAATTGTGAGACTGATTCCTCTCTCTCCCTTTTTTGGACTTACTTTTTTTCTCCATTGAATGAGATAGGATCTATACTATGCTATTAAAGAAAAAGGAAATTTGGATGCAAGTTTTGTGTTCCCAGCTTTCAGTTGATAAGCTTGTGATAAGCTGTTCTTTATTTCAGCAAAATCAGAAAATGCAGAGATGAGTAAGAATGAAAAAAATACCCTGGGGGACCAAAACCGGTCTCTAAAGCTTTGTTTGTGTATAACATCTTTCCATCTGAGCCAGCATCTGTTGAAATCAATGATACTTCCTTTTCTCTGTTTTTGGTGGAAACAGTTTCAGCCAAAATTGGCGAGGTATGTTAGACCACAGTTTCCCAGTGTGTATTGTTTTAGGGAACCCACTCTCCCACCAGCATATAGATTGTGCAATCCATTGTTATACATGGAGGAAGCAAGTGAAAAATAGATAAACTACAAGCTTTTAATTTATTTGGGTTTGCTATATAGATTTAGCAAATATTAAAACATGAAACCTTTCCTTATGATCTGATTCATTTCAAGCAATCTACCCAAACAGATGCATAAAAACCGTCAGCTTTTCGGCAGCTCCAGGATGGCCTGTGACCACTGCCATTTAAGACTGTTAATGGTCCTACTTGTGCACCACTCAGATCAATCAGAAACCTTCAGAAACCATGCATTTTATTCTGAAATCCAAATAATCAGGTAGCTGGATGTCCCAGTTAGTTAAAGCAGCCGGGAGCAGTTCATCACTGTGTGGGTGTAACCCAAACTGTGTATTCTACACCCTCTATGCCATTCCCTAGAAACAGTTAACGATAGGCCATTTGCAGCAACTGCCCAGAGCACACCTGACCCCTCAGGCTATAAAGCTGGGTGTTAAGAGGCCTGTGAGATAGGAGGATGTTTCTGTCCTCACACCCAGGACTCACAATCACCCATTGTGGAACTCCCCACCCTGGGGGAGGTAATGGACATTCCTACCTGAACCTGGGTGTGTATAATCTGGAAGTCTGGGGACTTCTGACACCACTCATGGAATCCAGAGGAGGACCAGAACCTCGAATGGACTGCAACCACCATCCTCAACTGAACTGCAGCCGCCATTCTCGACCGGACTGCGACCACTGCTCTCAACCAGACTGCGAGCCCCAGTCTCACCAACAGGTTTTTCCTCTTTTTACTTTGGACTCAGGGGTACCACGTGGGGCTCGGCTAGGGGCCATTGAACACCATTCTGTTTGTGCCCCAGGGTACTGAATGTTGTGGTTAAAAACCAACTCTCTGCATAATTGTATTTATCGTATTATTTTCATTAAACTGTAATTCTGACTTATAATCTCTTTGAGTTGGGTTCATTTCTCCTGTTGGTTTACCTTTAAACAAACACACTGGAGAAAAGATTTATGAGAAAAGATTAAAGTCTTTAAGAGTCAGTCAGTAATGTATTTGCACTCTCTGCTGCTTTGATCCCTGGTGATAGTAAACCAGAGCCATGAACATGTGTTTATGGGATATTTCTAGTATTTCCAGTGGATTGTAAGGAAAACGTATTTAAAATGACAGAATTAGTATTTAATTACTATTAATTTGATAGAGGGGTTATTTTTAAATTTACAAGGCTCACTAATTCATCTGCTCTTCTGGTTGGAAAATATGTGTTTCATTTTCCTTCAGGCTATGAAAGAAAAAGCATTTTGGTTTCTTGACTTCCTTGGAATCTGCTCTCTTGTGCCTCTTGCCTACTATAAATAGGCATGGATTAATAGAGATGGATTGCCTATTATAAATAGGCAAGGATATAATAGAGATGGATTCCAATGGATTACTGGAAATTATTTTCTGGGGCTTTTGTCCTGTAACCAAAAGAACCCCAAAATACTATTGGACTTTGGAGCAATTAATTAATTAATCATGAAACTGAGTTCACTTTGAGCCCTCTTTTTAACATAGTCCTACTTTCCTGTGCTTCAAACGTGAAGTAAAATCCTGCCTCATTCCATTCCTAGTGTCAAACTCAGAACAGTCATAGAATCATAGAATCATAGAAT
>VZRE01003373.1:10220-26686 GCA_013396775.1 Cephalopterus ornatus | reverse complement strand
CGGGACAGGTTGGGGACGGGGACCGGGACCGGGATAAAGGGACCGGGATCGGGGTGAGGGGCCGGGATCGGGATGAGGGGTCGGGGCTGGCGGGGGGGCGGTGCAGCCGCGTTATGGTGCCCGGGTCTGTCTGAGCTCGTGCCGCGGGGGCCGGCGGCGGGGCCGGGCTGTGGGCTCAGCCCTAAGGCCGGCTGTGCGGCCCGGCCTGGCTGTGGCACCGAGGGCTCTGCTGTGGGGCTGGGCTGGGCCAGCCCTCACCAGGACAAGCAGGAACTGATGCCCAGGAAGTTCCACCTGAACATGGGGAAGAACTTTTTTAGATGGCCTGGCACAGGTTGCCCAGAGAGGGTTTGGAGTCTCCCTCACTGGAGACTTCCAGAACCGTCTGGACACAATCCAGTCACATGTGCTCTGGGATGACCCTGCTGGAGCAGGGAGGTGGGACCAGATGAGCCACTGTGGTCCCTTCCAGCCTCACCCATTCTGTGGTTCTGTGATGTAGGGCTGGGATTTGGAGTGCTCCCCCTCCCCGGCCCTGGTGTCACCAGTTTGGGGGCACCTGGCTGCAGTTTCCCATCCCAACCCCTCCCCAGGCACTGTATTTTAAGCACCTCCCCTTGGTAAATCTCTGACATACACTGTGCTGCAGTGGTACACGCCCTCACAGGAGGGTCCCACCATGTATTCTCACAGGTTGGTTGTTTGCAGTTTTAATTCTTGGAACTGGCAGCATCACTAGTGATATCTCTTAAGTGCTCCCCTGGGCTTGGGAGTCCTTCCTCAGTGCCTTGTTGCCTTGGAGTTTATTTGTTAGAGGCACTAAGGGGAAGGCACACACTCTCTTCCCTCCCACAAGCTCCTGGGAAACTGGGATGAGTCACCCGGGCGGGTGTCCCTGTCTGGCTCTGCTGGAGGCTCAGGAGGGACGGGTCTGTCAGCTGGGGCTGGGCAGGGTGTGCGAGGACTCTGCCTTGCTGAGTGTTTCCATTTCACAGAGCTGGAGGAGAAATCAAGTGGTAAATAACACATTACTGGCAAAGCACCACCAGGGCTGTTGCTTGTTTGGTTTAGAATAGAATCCCAGGTGGTTTGGGTTGGAAGGGACCTTACTCCCTGTCCCCTGCCAAGGGCAGGGACACCTTCCACTATCTCAAGTTGCTCCAAGCCCCGTCCAACCTGGCCTTGGACACTTCCAGGGATGGGGCAGCCACAGCTTCTCTGGGCAACCTGTGCCAGGGTCTCACCACCCTCTCAGGGAAGAATTTCTTCCCAATTGTAACCACTACACCAGTAACCCATCTAACCCTGCCCTCTGGCAGTGGGAAGCCATTTCCCCTTGTCCTGTCACTCCAAGACCTTGTGAATACTCTATCTTTTTTGTCTGCTCCTTCAGGTAATGAAAGGCCACAATCAGGTCACCCTGGAGCCTTGTCTTCTCCAGATGAACAATCCCAGCTGTCCCAGCCTTTTCCCATCTCAGAGGTGCTCCATCCCTCTGATCCTCTTGGTGCCTCCTCTGGACTCTCCCCAGCAGCTTCATGTCCTCCCTGTGCTGTTCCCAGGGCTGGGGGCAGCTCTGCAGGGGGGGTCCCACCCGAGGGGGCAGAGGGGCAGAATCCCCCCCTGCCCTGCTGCCCACACTGGGGGATCAGCCCCAGACACAGGGGCTTTCTGGACTGTCAGCACAGATGGACAGGGCATGTTCAGCTTTTCATCCCCCAGCATTCCCTGCAGGGCCACCCCCTGCCCCTTCTCCACCCAGGTGTGCCTGGGATTGCCCTGACCCCACTGTAAGATTTTGCACTTGGCTTAGTGAGGTTTGCACAGAGCCTGCCCTGTGCTGGGTGACAGCAGCCGAGTCCCACTGCGTCATTTCTGGAGAATGCCAAGCAATCCAAGCTGATTTTCTTTTTCCCTTGATAAATGCTGCCATGCAAACCACAGGAACGGAAGGGGGCGTGTGTGACCCTGTGGCACTTCTCAAAGGGTTGCTGTGAAGTTGTGACCCGGCTGGCCGGGCTGTCACAAGGCCTGTCCTGGTACAGCCAAGTGCTCTGAGCACAGCTTCACTTGGCAAACATGCAGTAGAACGTGGCTGTATCTTTAGTGGAGATGTTATCACAGTCACAGAATATCCTGAGCTGGAAGGGACCTACAAGGACCATCCAGCCCAACCCCTGGCCCTGCACAGACACCCCAACAATCCCTCCATGTCCCTGAGAGTGTTGTCCAAATGCTGCTGGAGCTCTGGCAGCCTTGGTGCTGTGCCCAATGCCCTGGGGAGCCTGCTCAGTGCCCAACCACCCTCGGGGGGAAGAACCTTTCCCTGAGATCCAACCTGACCCTGCCCTGACACATCTTCAGCCATTCCCTTGGGTAAATCGTTCTGTTAAGCAGCTTTTGGTCACAGAAGGGTCAGAATGAATTTCTCTGTATTGAATCGGGGTTTTTCAATCTCAAGGATCTTCAGAGATGTTTAAAAAGCAAGGTGTAGTCAATCTTACCCCAAAATGCAGAATGGGAACTTAATCTGCCACTGCAGGAACAGGGAAAAGGCCAGTGCTGTGCCTTGAAGTTCACTCATCTCCCATTTGCACTGAGTTTCCAGCTTCAGAATAAAAAAAATAAATTGTTCTTTCCATCAAAAAACTTACTTTCAGTGGGGAAGGGCACAACTTCCTGATGCTCTCGGTCAAGTTTACACAATTCCTGATACATCTAGCCCCTATAAATAACGTCTCCCACGGCCTCTGACTCAGCCCTTACTGCACCGCAGGATTGCCCACACAGTGACACACCACATTTACTCTTTTTAGCTGACACACAGCACAGCGTGGGAGCCATAGGGAGATTAAACCCTCTAGAAGCTTCCTGGCCAGTTCCTGTAACTTTTCCCTCTGCTCACAGCCTGCAGGTGCCATGGCCACAGCGGCCTTCCTGGACACAGCACTAGCTCAGCTCTGCTTCCCTCCGAGCACAGCCGCTCTCCCGTGGGCCAACACTGTCACCATGCACGTCACCAGGCCCAAATCTGCCAAGGGATGCAGAAGGCCAAGCTTCAGCCACCCTCAGGGCATGGAAGCCTGTCCATGCCAAGGGCCTTCTTCCCCGCCGGCAGCCTCTCCTCGGGGATCAGTGAGCAGCCAGAGAGCACCATTCACAAAACTGGTGTTCCCATCCAGCCAAGTGTCTCCTGAGGAAATCCCAGAGCTCCTGTGGCAAGTGCCTCTGAAGACCTCCTCCTCCCTGAACAAGTACCGGGTGCTCCCCTCCATCGGCTGGAGGGGCGCAGGGAGCGATGCCGTGGAAGCGCTGGCTCAACAGACCGACCGGCTGGAAGTGAGCGAGGGGCAGGAGGGCACTCTGAAATTCAGCAAAGCTCTGTCCGGAGAACAGGGATCTGGCAACACACTGTCAGGGAGTGATGCGCCCGCTGAGGAGAGCTCCCATGTGCACTGTCCCCCTGAGAAGTGGGGAAGGAAAATGAGGCAGGAGAGCCCTTCCATGTCCCCTCTAAGCTTGGAAGAGCCCCACGTGCTGCTTGCGATCCGGTCTCCCTCTGGCCAGAGGTTTGAGCACCACTTCAAGCCCTCTGACAGTCTCCTGACAGTCCTTGCCATGGCAGGACAGAAATTGTTGGCCAACTACCAACACTGCAGCATCGAAACGATGGAAGTGCCCCGGAGGAGCTTTTCTGACCTTACAAAGTCCCTCCACGAATGTGGGATCCTCCACAAGTCTGTGCTGTGCATTCGACAGGACAAGCAGCGCGATGCAGCAGATCTTTAGGCACACGGAGATGAGTCGTTCTGCTGAGTGGGATGCGTTGCTTCTTCCAAAAAAACTGGGCCTACTTCTCGCTATCTTTCACAGATTCCCATGAAGCAGAGTTATGGATGTTGAGAAATAGTATTTCCGGTGTATAAACCTGTGCCATAAAGAGCAGCTTGTTTCACCTGTGCCATCACAAATTGCTTTCTGAGGGCCACCAACCTTCAGCCTTTTTGGTTTGTTGAAGTTGCTAATGTTCTTTTTTGAAAACTCTCCTCTTGTCCTTTTCTCTATTTTGGGAAGGTACCACTTCCCAGAGTGGATCTGGCTGCACCTATTTGGGAAGGTAGAAACAGGACTGTTTTACCTGCAGGACCACCTTCAGTAGCTGATCATCATCCTAAACATCTTCTCAAGAGACTGAAAAGGAGCTTAAGCCCCCAAACCATCTGGAAGTAAGAGTATTAACACATTAATGGGTTATTAGGAAGTATTAAATTGCAAGACTGATTGTAAAATACCTGTGAGAGCTCAGCTCTTTCTGGGTAACCTCAGTCCAGCTCTTTACTGTGACTAAATCACCTTTTTAAAAACAAATAGTTATTGTCTTGGTGAGCAGCAAGATTTTCTCCTTAGTTTTCCTTCTCTCATTCAGCTTGTGTGATCTGTAGGTAAGAATAGACAGATAGTTAAGAAGGGATATTACAAATAATTCCATTTAACACCTTTACACTGAAGTGAGTTAGTCCAAGAAGCAAAGTGCTGTTTTGGGAATTTTAAAATAAAAATGTATTAATGGGATTTGACTGAGGAATTGGCTCACACCATCTTTTACTAAACCATCATTAAAAGGCTGTTTGGGTGCCTTGGCAGGTTTAGGTAACTACCATGTGCTTGTGCTAAAAAAAAAGAAATATCTTCTAGTATCTAATGGAAATTTAAAGGCAATAATTCAATCTACTTAAAAAATGGATCACTTGCCACAGAGATGAGCGAGTTTAAATTGTTTGAGGCAAACCCAGTTTATTTTGAACCTCAGTGTAACTGCCAAACCAGCCCAGCTCAGGAGCAGAAACACAACAGGAGCAGAAAGCTGATCCTGGTGCTGGTCACAAGTGTAGCTTCTGATGTTAAATAAGCATGCAGGGTCCAGGGGCTTTCTAAACCCAGTACCTGATGGAACAGTTACCTGCTGCTGTGAGTGATGGAACTGCACAGCAGCAATCCCAGATATTGAAACGTATGGATGCCTTCAACCAAACCACAATGGGGAGCAAAGTACTTCAGGAAAAGGAATGATTTTCTATAGTCCCTTCAGCATTAGGTGGTTAAGTCCCTTGTTCTGACTGTTGTGTACTGCGTTACTTCACTATTTCAGAGTGTTTCCATCCTGTGTTAGTACAGCTAATAAAAGCTTTTAGGCTGAAACTTGAACTTGAAATGATTTATGTGAGCTGGAGGTTTATCCATCACATCTCCTCTTAAGAAATGCCCTTAATTTGATGGCAGATAGCTCAGGGATTGCCCAAATCAGCCACTGAACAGTCAGCTGCCCTCCACATCACCTTGCACTGGCCTTCCTGGAGTTTGGATCTCCATCCTGTGTTGGATATAACACAGCATGAGGGAGGAAGCACTTTGAATCAGTGACAAGCTGTTATCAGACACAGGGACCACCACGGAGATGTGAAAGTGCAGGGGCTGATGCTCCAAGAAAGAAGAGAAGAGTAAGGTAACATAATAACCTGGATCACAGTGGACTTCTCATGCTGGAGGATGTTCCTCCTGCATTTCTAAGATAAAGCTGGATGAGTTTGGTTCTAACCACCTCACCCAGGCTACAGCATCTCCAAAGATGAGCATTTTAATGATTTCTTTGTCCAAAACCCACATGAAGTCTTTATCTAGGCAACCACAGTGCAGGGAAAACAACTCTTTTCTCCCTCAGTCCTCCTTCTCTTTCCTTCAAAACTCTTCTGGGAGGTTTTAGAAGCAACAAGTCCAGCACAAGAAGCACTGGGGGGAAGAACAATATTTATCTGACCTCAGTTATTGTGTAACATCACTTAACAAACTTCCTTGTGGAAATTTTTTAAGGATTTCTGCATTACAATTCAGTCTGTCACAGGATGAGGTGGTCATAAATAGAAAACTTACCATGACTCCTGGCTGGGAGTGTCCTTACCTGAGGCTTTTAAACACCAACAGAGCATTCAAACAAGAAATCAGCAAAGGCATCATTCGGTATGTGTTCTTTATTCCAATTAAAAGTACATTAGAAACAGCACACAGGACCAGCAGCAGCTTCCATGACAATTCAGCCCAATACTCTGCTGTCACCAGGTCATTCAGCTGTACTGGGAAAGTAGGTGATAAAATCAAGTCTTCCACTCGACACGCAAGCACTCACTCACCTGCCACTTTAAATAGGATTCCAACAGAATAAAAATAGATACACCCCAGAATACAAAAAGTTTACTTTTAAGCGGTTTTTTTTCTTCGCTAAAGCTTTTATACAAATTGATAAAAGGGTGCACAATTTCCTAAAATTTTAGGTACATTTTAAATGAGCCTTTTTTTACTTGGTAAAAGGATCCATGTTCCTGTCTTTGAACAGAATATGGTGGCCAGAATTGCAAAGAAAACAAGTCATAGTTTAAATTTACAATTTATACATTTGTTTTGACATGATTCCCACACTGAGTAGCAGGGCCATGGCTGCTCACGCTTGTCCCATTTCCCCCCAAAAGAGAGCTGTGCACCCTAAGTTCTAGTTCAGGAGCCTCCTTCTCCTGGAAACTGGGCTGGGGAACAGCCCACAGGCTTCCAGCTGTGCGCACGAGAATGGTCCCAACACGCAGGAGGTGTAAATCCTTTCTTCTCCAGGAACTGTGAATCCTACCTCCTCCATAGAGCACCCCAGGGCAGGGACCAATGACCTGTTTTGCACTATGGAGCACTTCCCACCTGCAATTTGGCTGAGCAATTTAACTCAAAACTCTGGTACTGTAACAGGTAAACTTGGTGTTCTAAAGGTAAGTTTCTTGGTCAATACAGGCTACCATGATCTTTTGTTTCTTTTATTCCTATATAACTGATGGGTGAAGCCCAGCAGCTCTGTACATTATCCACGCTGAGCTTCACAGCATAGGGAACTGAATCACATGGGGGAATTTAACTCACAGAAGGGAATTTAAGCAGACAATTAATTAGTACAGTTCCCTTCATACTGCCCCGCCCACCCCTCCCCCCACACCTTAGCCAGGTTAAACACTTCAGATGAACTTCTGTACTGCCACCACCACCCCTTGTCACAGGGAGCTGCCATTCCAACAAATCCAGGACAAGGGAAAAGAAAATACTGCCCAGCAAAAGCAACACAGCACCTGCATTTGCAAGTAGGAGCTACTGGAAACATCCTCAGGACAATATACGTAAGGAAAAGCAGGGCAAATCCATCAGGAAGCCAGAAATGAGACTTAAAGAGCTCAGGGGAGTGCCAAGAGAATGACATCCTAGTTTGTACAAGTTGAGTATTTAGCCAAAAACCAGCTGCCTTGTTTGGGTTTTTGTTTTTCTTTACTTATATCCATCATATATTCAGCTGTTGAATTTAAACTGATCAGGTTAATGCTGCCTGTTTTTCCAATTAAAGGCAATAATTTTTTTTTTTTTTTTTCCTTTTTAAATTTTAGATAATTCCATATTTGGCAATACACTTTTGGCAAGTGTATTTCTCAGAATTCCAAAGATTATCCCATTTTAAGGCTAAACTAAGAAATGTTAAAAGCTTCTGTAAACATTTCCTCTTCCTTCCCATAGTTGCACAATTTGAAGTCCAACTGCAATTTTGAAAATGAGGTAATTTTTGTGTACTCATATCTTGAAGAGTCCTTTTCAGGACGAGCTGAGAGGCTGTGCCAATCCAAACGCTGATCCAATTGTAGTGGGAGAGCTTCCACAGCAGGGCACACTCCAGTTCCAGCAGCTATTTCAGTTATTTATCTTCTCAATTTCATCCAAGTCATCAGTATCCAATTTGTTTATCTTTTTGTCTGGGAAAGATGAAAAATCACAGTTAGATTTAATAACACATCACAGAGAAGGGAATGCTGCTCTCCTTAGCTGGACTTGAGGAGTTCTAGTTTATCAGGGAATGTTCAGTTGGGTTTTAAAATTATAAATTAAAACTTTTTCCTTTTATCAGAGGCCCATCTCAGTACTCCAGTGTTACCCATCTCTGGAATATGCAAACACAGATTGACTTATGTCACAGGCAGCAGGCCACAACCCCAAGTGACACTACACCAAACATGTGCTGTGCTCCTCTGCCACCAGTTTAAGGCTCAACAAACACCCGTTAGATCTGCTCAGCATCCAACTACTGAGAATTCTGCAGGAATCCCACGGTTTTAGAGACAGGAGAAAGCCTGGGGGTACGTACTGAAATGTTCCTGGATTCTGTTGAGAATGTTCATGCTGTGCTTGCTGTCCACCATGTTAATGGCCAGTCCTCGCTTGCCAAAGCGACCGGTGCGGCCGATGCGGTGCAGGTAGGTCTCGTTATCTGGATTCCCATCTTTATCCACAGGAAGGTCAAAATTGATAACAACGGAGACCTGTTCTACATCGATCCCTGACAAAAAGAAACCATGTTATACAACTACATTTAAATCCTTTTAGAGCAGGAACAGCCTCTTCAATCTCTGTAATGGAGCTTTTCCGCAATATTCTCACAGGGTACTTGGAAATAAAAACAGTCTAGTTAGAGCAGAAAATCCTACTGAAACAGCCAAAGGAAAAGCAATTGGAGATGCTTTAACTAGCACTTCAAATATTTTGGAAACTCTCTGCTCCTCTGTGAAGCTCTAAGGACCACTTGTTTTTTTTCCAAAGACCATCCTGTCTTAACTGTTCTAAGATGTCAAATTGCAACACAAATTCCTACTGGAATAGTGAGCTGGATTTCACTATTTTTCAGCTTTCTATACTTCAGCACGTTTACTGCAAACCCTGAGGGTCAGCAGCACAAGCCAAGCTTGGTGCCAGCAGCAGAAAATTCTCACAGGATGGACTTTTCCATCTCAAGCTGCAGGAAGCCAACAAGGAATCCCATGTTTGCTCACAGGTATCTTTATGTAAGGACACTAATTTGTCCCAACTGGAATATCTGAGGATGGAAATTCTCCCTGCAAGCTGGCCAGGGGTGTGTTATCTTAGAAAGTGCTGTTTCCAGCCCCACCCTGGTGCTGCTGTACTGTGTCCTACCTCTGGCACAGACGTTTGTGGTCACCAGCACCTTCTCCTTGCCCTCTCGGAAGCGCTCAATCACAGCAGCTCTTTGCTCCACCATCATCTCCCCGCTGAGCAAGGCCACCTGATGGCCTTCCCTGGACAGCTCTGCTGCCAGCCACCCTGCTGTCTTCCGAGTCTGGAACACACAGCCCAAAGTTGGGACAGAATTTTAATGGTGGAAAGCAGGAATGAACCTCTCTGGGAGACACCAGAAGCTCAGCGGCTGTTTTTGCGTCTCAAAAGGAAACAGCTCCTGAGTGCTGTGCCCACTCCCTCCCCGTTACCAACTGTATCACAGTGAGGAAAACGGGCCTCTGCCCTTACAGGAGCCCTTGATCAAGAAAAGGACACCTTTTCTTTGTCCTCTGCTCCTTGGATTTCAATCTGCTGGAAACTGGTATGACACATGTACACTGAAAATTCATGTAAATGGTCACAAAAACACAACTACTCAGGTTGGCAAATGGCAAGGTTAGAGCTCAGTGTAGTTGTGAAATCCCATGGAGGGTCTACACAGCCTTGAATCAAATAAATCCCAGTTACAATGCAGTTTTTTGAGCTCCAATTACGTGCTGAGACAGCCTAAAAGCAAACTGCTATAGCAGACTCCACTTTTATCCTGAGATCATTTTACCTGGCTGTTCTGGGCTGTCAGTACTGGTTCTTCCCTAAAAGTTATTATGGTGGCTTCCAAAACAAGAAAACAAAGTCTCGGTATGATCCTCAGGGAGACTCCAGAGATGTATCCCCAATTACATGAGGGGACAGCTCTGTATCACCCACAGAAGCAAAAAATTTCTGCACCCCTCATTCTGCCCGATTTTCACCCATTTTCCAACCTCACTTTTTTTTCCCCTGCAGTAATTCCAAATATACTTTGTTTTGTAAAACTGTGTGTTACTCTGATTTTCGCTACAGAGGACTTCAGGAAATAAAATGACTATTCAGGAATAAAAATGATCAATGTGGTCTCCTGGATGGACAATCCCAGAGAAACAAACCAGCCAGTGCTAACCTGGCTCCCAAGATTTCACTCTAAGAGGAAGCCAGAGATGTCAAAAAGGGCAATTTATTTTATCACTTTCTTTCTGAAAACCATGTTTTTTGACACGAGCAACCACTACAGAATCACAGAATGGTCTGGGCAGGGGGCACTGGGACTAACATTCCCTGGAAGCACTCACATGGCAGAAGATCATGGCCTGGGCGATGGTGATTGCGCCATAGATATTGCAGAGAGCTCTGAACTTCTCATCTCTGTTGTTGCACAGGACATAATACTGCTTGATGGTATCCAGGGTCTCCTCCTCACGCTTCAGTTTGATAATGTTTGGGTCAGGAACAACTTTTTGAGCAAACTTCCACACAGAATCCTCAAAGGTGGCTGAAAACAAGAGCATCTGGCAGTCCCTAGGGAGCATTCTGGAAGAGAGAGGAAAATGGGCAGAGTTCCCATACACCACCATCATCTCCTGATATCCTGATGGGATTAATGCTGCAGGCAAAGCACAACCATAACCTTGGACCCAGGCATTTCAGTGGCTGGAAAGACTAACGCTGATCTTACCCACCCCTGATCACTCCCTCACAGAACAGAGGCACCCAGACTTCCCTTCTTAAAAGGAATAAGCCCTGCTCCAGGGACAATCTTTTTATTCTATAAGGAAGTGGAACTGCTTGTCATCCCCTGACATTATGCCTTTAATAACCACACGAATTAGTGCTAAATCTATAATTTTAATCTTTTTGCATCATCAGTGAAGACACCAGTCAAGACTCCAGCCCTGCTGTCCCTATGGTCCAAGTCCTTACCTCTGAATGCGGATGCTCTGGTCCTGGTGGCCCTGGGTTGCGATCATCACATCAGCCTCATCCAAGACAAATACTTTGATCTTCTTGGGATCTATGAATTTCAGTTTGGAACACCAGTCCAGCACAGTGCCGGGTGTGCCGATTACGATCTGCTCCGAGATTTTCTGCCCTCTCTCCACTGCCAAGACAGAAAGGAAGGCTGTTGTAGGATGGCTGTGCACGCAGGGAAATGCTCAGCCCCTCTCTGATCCAGCCTATTTCATCTCCTGGTGCACCTGAGAATCATCATTCTCTCATTCCCAGTGGTGGCACTTCCCCCTACTCACATTTGTTGCCTCGGACAGCGTATGCAAGCTTCAGCTCCGGATAAAAGTTTCCCATCTGTTCAATCACTTTTCCTGTTTGAAGTGCCAGCTCATATGTTGGGGAAAGGCACAAACACTGCAGGGACAGGATAAGGAGTTTGAGATCATCCACATCCAGGGCAACATTATCACACTTGCTTTTTAAAATCTTTGCTGAAGTTCTCCTCAAGAAAACATGCAAGTAGCTGAACAGTTTCTCAAGTACCCCATAAGGAAACTGGGTTAAAAAAGTCCTTTTCCAGGCATTATTCTGCTCTGTTGTCAGATATTTTCTTTCCATCCCAAATCCACTTTCCCAACTCCCTTCAGCCTGCAATACTTCTCTGATTTAATTCCTCCCCAGAATGACTTAACTCCTCAGAGACCAACGGCATCCTGTGTGATGCACGGGAAGGACCGAAAGGAATGAATTTTGAGCAAAATCCACACCTTTTGCACTAAAGGCATTTTAACAGACCCCCAAATCTCCATCCCCATTAGGCAGTTTACAGAAGAAACAGCATAATGGCTCCATCAAGCCATGAATTTACATTCCAGGCTCTTCACTAGATGGCACTGTACCACTACGGAACGCCCCATCCACGGAATATCCACCACGGAACAGCCATATCCTAGAAACTTCACCTGGGGATACTTGTTTCCAGGTTCAACACGGCTAAGCATGGCCAGGACAAAGGCAGCTGTCTTGCCAGTACCGGACTGCGACTGTGCGATCAGGTTCTGAGGGCTGCAGGGCACAGCAGACACAGGCTCAGAGGGTGAAGCCCACAAACAACACACTCCCAGGGTTGGGTGAGACAGAAAACACAGTGTGTAGCATTTCGGTACCTGTTAGGTTTCCCCCTGTTCTGGAGTGGCAGCTAATTTGACCAGCTACGCTCCATGGGGTAGAAATTACTTCCTGCCCAACTGTCTCTGTCAACATCTCTTGATTATGGAGATTTGCAAAGAGAACTGTGATTATCTGTCAGTACTTCTCCATTCCACGTCTCCCCCAGTGTCTCAGTACCTTACACATTCCAGCTCAGGGCTGTAGAAAGGAAAACCAGCCACGCAGGCAGTGCACCACCCCAGCTATTCCCACCCACCCAGGATTTCTGAGCTATTTCACATTATTTCTCCCCAAACTGATGAGGAAAATGGGACTGACCACAGCCAAACACCACAGCACTGAGTGTTTGGTACTGGCCCCAGGAAAAGGACAAATCCAGGGCTGGTGTCACAGAGTTCATGACCACAGAAACACTGTGGCATGGGAACCCTTAGTCCATACCCTGACAGCTTCCCCATCACCACCTCCCATCCAAAGTCCAGGAAAAGCACACTAAGCCTTTCAAATCCTTCCATACTGGAAGGCAGTAGGAAGAATGTGCACGTACGGTTCAGCAAGCATCATGGGCAGGGCATTCTCTTGGATCTTAGATGGTCTGTTGAAGCCCATGGCATAGACTCCTTGCAGGAGCTGTGGTTTCCTGAAAATAGGAATTTTTATATCGTGACCTTTAAAGTACATTTGGTTTTCATTTGTGTACAAAAAGGTGAGAAGAAAGCTTGATAAGATGACCTAGGGTGGTCCCTGCTACAGTCTCGCCAGTGAAGCAACTATGATCAGCATCTGGAAGTTACAAGAGACCGCAGGAAGTTTGGAAAGGAAGCTCTGCAAGAACCCCTGGATTTACCAGTCAGCCTGCCTGTCCCAGCTCCAGGGCAAATCCTGTGTCTAAGGCCAGAACTGCTTGTTCCAAAGCAGCTTTTCAGACTATCCAGGAATCCCAGAGCAGAAAGCATTAATCCTGTCCTTCAGGCCAATCCCATTTCCTCAGCCATGCCTAATCTTGGTGCCAAAATTATCACTCCTTGACGACTCAAACGCAGGACAAAGAGACCTCAGTACGTGAGGAACTGGATGAAGGGAAACATCATGAGAGCATTGCAAGGACTTTAGGTCATGCAGATTCTGTAATACAACTGACATTGGAACACCAGAGTGATGCTGGCTCAGGGAAATGACTGATAATTAGTTTGCTGTGACTACACCTTGTGATCCATGGGTACAACTCAGCCCTCACGCCCAAAATTGTGTGGTGACACTGCTGGTCAGCAAATTCTCACCTACTGCTTTTTCTCAAGGGACCTTTCTGCTCTCATCAGACACTTGTGTAGACAAGGAGATCCCTGAACAACCTCAATCCAGGTTATGGTGCTGGAAAGTCTCAGCTGATGATCCCCAAGTGCCTTCTGGATGCTGCCAGTGCTCCCCTTTCAAAGCAGGTTACAGGTTTCCTACCCACATTTCCCACTGCAATAACTTCCTACTCAGCACAACACGCTTTTGCAAACATGCTGTATTACTTTCCACCGATGTCTGGAACAAAAGCTCTTTGAAAATGTAACCTTGTGCTGCTCCAAGCAAGGACAGACAAAGCCCAGTTCGGCACCAGTTGCCAAGGATACACCGAGTCGTAACAAAATGAAGACTCAATTAGTATGGCTGCCCCCGTCATTAACTCCCTGGGATTGTTTGCCTTTTGAAACACAGGAATTAGTCTAACAGGCACTGCAGGACGTCAGCCTTTTTTTTTTTTTGTCGACATTCGACCACTAACATTAACAAAGCAAAACAGCCTCCTGACATTTCACTGGGAGAAGGCTCCTCAGCTCCCATTTCCCTGTGGAACTTGCAGAGCAACAAACCTGAGATCAGAGTAACCACAACAATCTAATGGGATAGACTCTTTAGCACATTATTTTACATATATAAAAGTCTGTCATGCCTTAAACACAGGTATCACCTGAAAGCTGCACTGGTAAAGGTTTTCAATGGGAAGCGTCAGAAAATACTAACGTTATTGGTCTCTCTAGTACATAAACCCAGCATTGCTGGGAGAGAAAAGCTCTTCTCTTTGTGCTCTTCACTGCTTGTTTCAGCTGGAAACCTTCACAAGGCACCCAGACAAAACAAGTCTCCTTGCATTTAAATACAAAGGATACACTCATTTATTAATGACAAATTGGCAGTAACCTGAAACACAGATCCACGCACATTTAAGTGGCATCTCCTGTGCAACAAGGGAATTTTTCAGAACACAAGGAGAGGCTCCAGCTACCTGATGGGCTCTAAACTCACATCTGCTGTCAGTCTCACAAAACTGAGTCATAGCTGCTCTCCCTAAGTTCCAAGCTTCCTACAACTGACTGAAAAATACAGCCAGAAGGGAGCCTGTTTAATATTTCTGGTCCTAGGATTCAACAGCTCCATGCAGAGAAGGCTCTTGGCTCATCCCAGCAGGCACTTACAGGCGCAGCTCCTCGAAAGACTTGACGGAGTAGAGGGGTGATGTGGGGTCCCTCTGCAGCACCTCCACCTGATTCGTGGTGTCAACCAGGTTACTGCGGATCAGCTTGTTCAGCAAGGACTGGGCAGCTCTGTCCTCTGGGAAAGGAGGTGGAAAACATAGATCCATCAATCCCAGCCTGTTCCAGGTTTGCTCCCACTGAAATGCCGAGCCAGTTAAAAGGGACAAAATTCTTCAGTACACAGTAATGGCTTAAAGAGCCCTAACTTCCTGCATGAGACATCATGAGATCCCAGGGATTCACATTTAATGTTCTGAATGAGACATCAAGAGATCCCAGGGATTCATATTTAATATCCAGGAAGATGAGTCAAGCGAGCACTGTTTTAAGGAGGACTTTAACAGATCCAGAACTCTGCTTATCTAAGACATTTTAGCTTTGTATCTATCTGGGACAGGGTAAAGAGCCCCTTCAAGCCTCACTCTGACACATGGGCAGACACCTTTTAGGGTTTTATTTTTATTTCTAAGGGAAGTTTGATGATAAATAGTACTTTAAAAGATTCCAGGATTGAAACACTGCAAGGGCTGAGGACAAGTGAGACCAAAATGAGGTTAAACTGCTGCATTTTGGGGTTTTGCTACTAAATCTGTTTCCTAAAACCACCTTCTGAAAGATTCCGAGCCATTACCCACCTCTGAACAGCCACTGCATAAATGCAACATGTTGCTTGGTACAGCAATCCCAGCTCCAGGCCATCCAACTGCTCCTGTATCCAGTCCTGCCTTGAGGATACTGCTATATCCTTATTTCTCTCCACTCTAATCCAGGAGTCTCCCAATTACATGACACAATGGCTTTAAAAGTATTATGGAGGAAGGACATGTCTTACAATTAAGTCCTTGGGGGCAGGATACAAGATCAGCCGTCCTGGGACGTAAGGCAGACTTACTTTAAGTATGTATTAAATTACTATAACTATAATTGATAATTATATTAATTTCCTTGCCAAAGCATTTTTCAAGGAGGCACTTACCCTTCTCCTCATCCTCTGTCTTCTCCACGTTGTCGTCAGCCTTGACAACGGCACCTAAATTAAAACAGTTTTGGAGGACACGTGAGGTCAGGACTCAGAGACAGTCCACCCCCATGGAGCTTGGGAATATCGTGGGAAAAGCTACAAAGCAGCTCATTTTCCTGATGAGAACTGCCCTGCTCCATCGCTGTGCAGAGAAAACCCGAGTTCCAGCTCAAAGTGGAGTTTATCAACCACACCAACAGATTCTGCTCACAGAGCTCCCTGAAGACACCAAAATATTTAGTCTTTGCTGCTGTTTCATCTCAGCTTTGTCTTTCCCTCTTCTGGAATTCCATGATTTGTCAGGAATTTACTTTGGCAGCAGCGCTCTGAACCCCACGGAAAACGTGCCACCCCTTCCAAGCCTGCCTGAGCAGCTAGAACTCACCATTGGCATCTGGTTTGGTTTTTTCATCCTTCAGGTGTAAAGTGCTCAGCTAGAAACAAGGAAAAGCAGAAAATCAGAGAAATTCAAAGGCTTCCTACATTCTAATTCCAGCAGGGAAAACCTGAGCTTTGGGTTTATTAAGTATTGCACAAGCCCCAGCCAAAACCCTGCTTGATGGGAAGGAGGGGTTTTCTCTCCAGGAATCTTCACTCTCCAATAGCTTCTGCCGATGGAAAATGGGAGAAAAAAAAAAATCAACATCCCAAGACAGAGACGGGATCCAAGCACGGTCCCGGGTGAGTTTGTTACACCACCTGTGATACGCCAGGGAGAGCGGCGCCGAGGGTGCTCCCTGCATCCAGGGGCTCAGCGAATGCTCTCTCCATGCCCGATGCAGTACTTGGGAGGCTCAGAAAAACACCATTTTCTAGGAACAAAATTAGATCCTGTTACGGGGGAA
>VZRE01003371.1:43413-63159 GCA_013396775.1 Cephalopterus ornatus | reverse complement strand
TTTTCAACCTGCAGTGATTTTTTAATAGAAAAAAGGCTCTAAAATTCTCCTTCATCTTTATAGACTTATTCCTGTCTCTATATCTGGTTCTGTACAAAAATGAGGACAGTTCTCCTCATAAGGCACACAAATGTGATTGAAAACATAAACAGATGTTTTCTTTTACAGAGGTAATAGCTTTTCACCACACATCGTGGAAGTAGGATTTGAGTAAGAGGAATTTTTCTATGTAGGTAAAAAATTAACTGTATTCTGTGAATTTGGTATGAAAAATCGACAGGACAAAATGGTGAAAATATTTTAGTACATAAGTACTTTTATTTTTCCAGAGTGGTGTTTGAATATTGACTGTAACTAAGAAAGTGACTGTGTAGATGTATCTTAATATTCTATCAGGAAACTCATCTGGCCTTTTCATTTGACTTGCAAATTAGACATTTATGCCAACATTTTGTTCTGTAATATCATTGATGATATATTCCTTTTGCTTGATTTGAAACTGCTGCTGTTATGCAGAAGTTCCTGTTCTCTCCTCCTGAGAATAGTTCCTTTGTGGGGTCATTTCAAAAGTGTATGGTGCGTAGTGGCCTGACATTCTTTGGATCTGAATAACATGCTGAAGGAGAATGTGCACCAGGATATAGGAAGGATAGCTTATGACTAATGTCGTGACTCAGATTTGCCCAGGTTTTGGCTTTGCCATCCAAAAAGCAGCTCTTTGCATGGGGACACGTCAGTCAGCACAGGTCTTGATTTCCCAGTTATACGCGGGGAATATGGTAAACTCAGGGCAGGAACACGTGTTCTGTGTGTCTTCTAAAAATATGTATTTTAGTTTCCAAGGTGCTGCCTAGAACAGGAAGCAGAATTTTTATCACAGTGCATGTTTGTACCCACGTATTGAAACTGCAAAACTCTTTGCTTGTATGAGTTTTTGTACTTTTTGAGTGGAGTGCTCCTTTTTATTTTTTTCCTCTTCTGTATTAGCTTGACTATTACTGCATCTGTGGCATCTTCTCACCAATCGTCTAGGAACATTTATGGAATTTTCCTGAATGTTGTCTGTCGAAATTCTTCAAAAATTACAGAACTTTCAAAATTTTATAGATTTCTGTACCAACTAGTTGAGCTCTGTGAGTTGTATCTTTCATTAAGACAAGCAGGTACCACCAAAAGACAATAACAGTTAGAAGAGGGCTCTCAGGTGGAATAGTTGCCCTTCTCAGTAGAGGCTGCTTCTTTGAATATCAGAATTATGTTTAATGACTTCTGGTACAAAAAATTTCTTTCTAGCTCTTAATGACTTTAGAGTTTGTGGCACAGTTCTCGCTGTCCACGAAACTGGAATACAGGTTACAAGAGGGTCATTAAACACAGAATATCGCCTGACCTTGTTTGTTACGGCAGTTTAGTGAATGGCCAAGCCTGAGTAACGATGAGGTGTCACAGATAGCCCTGGAGCATGCATTTGAGTGCCTATGTAGAACCAAACGTTTCTGATCCACTTCTTTTCTACCTTACCAGTAAACTGTACAACTGTGCTGCATGAACTCCGTAAAGGGTTTGCTTTTGCTCTGGTCCCATGGCTTCATGGGGCCCAAACTAGGGAATACTAAATTCTAAAAGCCGTTAGAACTTTCATAATTAGATAGCTACTATCTCTGTCAAAATGGGTGTTGAAAGGGTAAGGGAGGTAAGACAGGTAGCTGGCAATGTTATCAAACACACTTTTTTTTGTTTCAGTGACCTTACAAATACATTTGGGTTTTTTTTTGTCTTTCAGTAATGTATAACCAACTTTCGCATTTTTAAGGTTTCTAAAATCTACAGCCCCATTTTATTTTTAGTTGAAATGAAAATGCTACATTAAGAATCTTAATTCAGGAATGCATAAAGAATGTATTTTGCCAACCTCAGGAGCAGGCTTCTGTTGTAAGAGGCATTTTTTCCTAGAGTTGTTTCTGTGTTTTAAACCCCAAGCCTATTTTTAAAAGGTTAAAAAGTCTGATCCTTTTTTGGAGACTCTTTAAATATTTTCCCTTCTAAGGAACACAAAATGGCTGTGCGTTTAACGAATTAAAAGAAATATGATAGCCATAAATGACATGATGTTGTTTTGGAGGAAGATTTAAGTTTCTTTTTTCCTCCAGTTTTTGAAAAGAGGGATGTTTTAAAAGGTGTTTAGCTGCATTTCTTCTGTTCACTTGCTTCAAGAGCAACTAGGAAGAAATTCTTTACAGAGAGGGTAATCAGGCATTGTAATGGGCTGCCCAGGGAAGTGGTGGATTCTCCGTCCCTGGAGGTGTTGAAGAAGAGACTGGATGTGGCACTTAGTGCCGTGGTCTAGTAACTGGTAGTAGTGGATCAAGGGTTGGACTTGATGATCTCAGAGGTCCCTTCCAACTCGTATGATTTTATGATTCTATGATTCTATAATATCTGGTAAAGTGATCAACACTAATGTGAGCTGCTTCATGATATATTTAATAGGCAAAGGTTTATTTTACTTCTCAGTTTGAATACTGTCAGAAGGCAGCAATTGAATGTGCTTGTGAAGCTGTTAGCTGAGGGTTTTGCTTTGTCCCCTCTCTATCCACTGCGCTTGAGATGTTCAGGAAATGCAAGTGTAAAAATGGTGTAAAAAGGAAGGTCATGTCAAAAACTTTGTAATGTTTAGAACTCTAACGTTAGGAATGTAGTATTTATTACCCATGTATTTTCAGCTTGCTACTTTTTCCTTTAATTTATTGCTTCCAAGGTCTGTTAGTCAGGTCCAGAGCAAGGATCTGCACTTAAAAGAACATTCTGTACTATGTTTGTCCCAGAAGCTGTGCAGTGCAGTTCTTGGCTTTTGGGAAACTGTGAGTGAGCCTTCAATATACTAATCTAACATAATTGTTCTGTTACTGTGCTTGTTTAGCTGAATCTGTGGGATGAGCATTATTAATGGAAACTGGCTGGTCTGTGAGCACCACACTGAAATCTTACTGGTTTTAAAGAGTATTAAGATCTGAGAGATATAAAGAAGTATTTACCGTAATTTGTGTCCATCTTAGAGGCTGTCCTGCGGGTTGATGAAGCACCTACCTCCTGCAGACTACTGTATGGTTAAAAATAATGAAACAGTGATAATGGTGACTGCAACACAGTCAACAAGCAGAAGAGAGCTCAGTAGAAGACCTCTTGATATGCATGTGCTGCTAGCTTTTACTATGCACAAGGCATTTTCTTAGACAAAGAAAATCACATGGGATGCTCTGGGTATTCCTGCCTGCCTCTGAGCAGTGGCCTCTGGGTTCCCATTGCTTCAGATGATCAGAAATAAAGTTTTAATGTGCTTGTCTTGATGGTTTTTGTAAGACTAATGTTCAGTGTTTTATAGACATGAGTTTCAATGTGACCATCACCAAAAAGAAATATAATTAAAAAAAAGGAAGAATTGAATTCCAAGGCATCCGCAAAGCATCATTGGTGGTTTATTTACATAGTATGACATTTTGGACATTCAGTGAGTTGCTTTACAGTTTATGAAACAGCAGGTCTGTAGCACGGATGTGTGGGATTATGGTGTGAAAGGAGAATATAGTGAGCAGAGCACGAGCAAAGACCTCATGTTTTGTTATCTTTGAACTGATCCTTGGAACTATGAAATACGTCTTATACCACTGCTCTTGCTTTGCACCTGCTTGCAAGGCTTGCACAGACTCTGGTCTGGTGCTGCTTAATGAGCCACGGAGGCTCGTTCTGGCAGCCACAGAGCCCTGAGTTAAGTAAAGTCTGTAGGGGTGAGTGCTGGATCGCAGAGCAGCATCAAAGCTAGAGTCCTGTCTTCATCTTCTCTGTCTCTTTCTCCCACAGTGATAAGCTTTATTTACAGGGAAGAAGAGAGAGTCAAGTTGCAGGTTGTGAGCTGGGTTGTTGTAGGATCAAAAAGTGTTCTTTTGTGTTTAGGAAAAAGCTGATGATAGACAGTAGGTGCAAAGACAGCCAGATAGTAGTCACAGTGTTGGGCGGATGGTCACCTTGTCAACTGGTAGAAATGCCTTTCTGCTGAGATACTGCTTCCCCTTATCTAATTTATTTGGCAGGTAGAGAGTAAAAATGCTTGATAATTCACATCTTAAAATGCAGTTAAGCCAATACCGGGTGTTTTTATTTTCCATTGGTTATTTCCATATTGTGGTCTTTCTAACATATCTTGATAATCAGGGACACCATGCTGTAAAATGCTAAAATTTGTAATGTTGCAGAAATCGGATATATGACAGTCCTGTAATTGACAACCAATAAATAAAATATTGGGTGAGGAAAAGTGTTTGAGGGATTATTGAAATCTCTTACATCTTTGATAAAATCTAAATTACGTTGCTGTTTGTTGTAATAACTTGAGCTGGTCAGGGACTGGCAATAGCATTTGCCACTAGGTTTTTGTAGATTAAAAAAATGTTTAGTTAAATAAAATTATTTTCAAGATTTTTTGTTCTTTTTTGTATATTTACCCTTGCTTGAATGAAATGTCTGCTGCAAGTCTCTCCAGTTTGCAGCACATCACAATTTATTGCTAAACTGGATGCTGAAAAGGTTTTTTTCTGTGTATAGATGAATTCTACTAGTGCTGCCATTGGTAATGTGGGCAATGCCTGAAACTGGGCCTGTTTGTCTGTTAGATGCCCATTCTGCTGGTTTCTGTGTCAGAGGTGCAGATGTTAGAGGAAGGGATCAGAGGTTGCTCTGTGAAATTATGTGCACTCATGATGTCAGGAGCTCGACTCTCCCCTTGCTGTGTGCAGTAGGACTGCAGCACTGGAGAGCATTTATCTGTGTGACACCTCGTGTGCATTGTCAACCCTGCTTTTTGTGGACCTGAGCAGCATTTTGCGGTACAGAGGAGGTGAGTGGTAAGGTGCATGTGATAGTGTCTCCTTCAATCCCTTGTCTGAAATGGAGTTTGCGTAAGAGCTGCACCATAGCCAGAGCTGAGTATTTCCTCCCTACGTGCATCCTCTTCCTGCCTCTCCCAGCCACTTCCAGCAGCCAGGCTGAGTTACTGTAAGCCCCGGATGGAGGAAAGACGTGAGCAATTCATGTAAATTTTTTTTCTAAACAACAAGGACTCTTTAGAGTGTGAGAAAAGCAGAAAAAGCCACTCAGTGCTGTGTGTTGACATTTTTTGGTTCTTCTGCAGGAAGCAATGAGTACCATTAGGTACCTCTTTGTATCCAGGAAACACCATTATGAGCTGGTTTGTCCGGGCATGACATGTGGAAAGTACTGATTGTATTTCAATATGGTTCTAGTCAGTGCTGTATAAATAAAATTGATTGCTTCTGATGAGCTAAATCTTCAGTTTATTTATCCTCTTCAGGATCCATGTTGAGCTAGGCACTTACTATTTCCAATTGCACAAGCTCCCAGGGGATCCACGGGATGACACAAGCAAAGAGTGAAGGGAACAGAAGCCAGGATGGCATCATCTCTCCAATAAGTTGTGTTTGTATTATTCAGTACAAAAAAAGTTTGTTGTACTGGTGGTGCTATGATTATCCTCCAAAGGAAGAGCTAAGTTATATTTTCTTGTGCACACTTGTTGTAGAATAGGTAGATTAGACTGATACCTGCCTTTCTCATCCTTGCAGAGGAGGAAAATGTCATATGACAGAGGTAACCATCAGTACTTCTGATTCCCTTCATGTAGCGTAATGATTTGGATGTGCTCATATTTTATTTCAGTGGAGATGGTGGAGTTTAGTTTGGATGTGTTCCATTAAAGATTGAGAACCATTGTAGGTAAAGGGATTTTATACAGTAGGATAGAGCAATGGTGTCAGACAGCTGACTGACATGTCTTGTTTCAGCCAGTGAAAGCCATTGAAGAGATGCCCTGTGAGTAGCAGTAATTGTGAGGTCTGGGATAGATGTTAATGTGCTTCACCTGTTCTGTAAGGTGACACTTGTGAAAAGCTCTACCTTAAACTACTCCTGGTGGAACTACTTTTACTGTTTCTTAACTTACCTTGCAGCCCTGGTTTCTTCTGTACAAACAAGTCTGTGCTTCCTGTGCTGCTGCTGCTTTTATGGTTGGGTTCAGGATGGCGGTGCTAGAAGCTGCAGAGCTTTGTCTGTTGGAGTGAGATGCCTTGGAGTCAGCTGCGGGATGCTTCCTCCCTCCACAGAAAATAAGAAACCCTTCTGTCTCAGTCCTACTGCTGCTAGGCTGGCTGGGTTAGTGTTTACCTTGGAACTCTTTCCACACTACATGAAAGCTTTTGGTGTTTTTTTGCTGAACAGTTTTTGACTAGTGATTTTGTAAAGGATTTTGCCTTCTGTTTTAAAACTGCAAGAATGTATGTCCTTGGGAATGTAGATGAACTGATGGGGACGAGGAGATGAGGATTAACAAATTCATGGTTTAAAAGGAGTGTATGCTGGGATGGTGGGTGGGTCATTGTAGGCAGGGAAATTCTCAAATCCTATCTGACTCACTGAAGGCTGTACCTGTGTGTTAACAAGCAACGGGCTGCACAACTATAGTGTTCTTGGAAACTTCAGCTGTAAAAACAAGGCCGTATCTGAGCTGAGACAGCCTTCTCTTAAGACAGACATTTTTTGTGGCCTGTTTTAGCAAGTAGAAGGCTTGTGCATAGCCGGTGAGTTCCGATCTTGCTACTGTAAAGATGTGGAGTTTCTTCTGATATGCTCTTCATATTTGAAAGAAATACTACTTTTAGACTATGAATTTAGAGGATATAGTGAACTGGAAGTATAATAGTAGAAATCAGAGTTGCTATGATGACTGTAATTATATTAATTCCAGTGATGACTTGTATCAGCAGCTTGCTGTTTAGTGTGGTTTAAGGCAACCTGCCTTGGGGATAACTTCTATGAAGTTGCTAGAAAACCACACCAGACACTTAGGATCTTGGTGTGGAGTAAAAGTTGCTACAATGTATATTGAGGTCAAACCTCTAGAATTTGCCTCTAGAAATAAGAAATTACAAAATTCCCACTACTTCATTTGCTGCAGCTGCGAGTGTCTCAGGCTTGGCCTGATCTGCTTCGTTTACTGTGTCTATTATGTGAAATGCACACAGCATATTAACTAGGACCAGCACCCCTCCTCCAGCCTTAACATAGGCATTACACCAGTGTTTCCTCATTCTTGGGACATTTAGGGCAACTGGGTAGCTGATAAGCTTGATATCCTTTTTTCCCCCCTAAATCTGAAAGATGTTGACCTAGTTTGCAGACATGAATCATGTATAATGATATCAGTACCTCCTGATGGGTGTGTAATAATTCCGCTGGTTTATTCTGTTTGTAGATGCTGTGACAGTGGAGTTAAGCTGCGCTGAAGTACCTCTTTATGTAAGTCCTACAACACTAGGCTTCTGCCTGGAGAGTCGCTTTCTTTTGGGTAACAGCTCATTCAAAAGCAGGGTGAATGAAACCAAAACTATCCTGAGAGTGGAGGCTGTTGAATGTTGCTGTCTGATGCAGGGATGTCTGGAGGTGATAGTTTTCAATACTGTGACTCAATACTGTATCTCTGAAAGAAGTTTCAGATTTTGTCCCCCTTGTGATCATTTTCTTCTCCTTCAGTAGTCTTAATGTCTACGGATTTTTTTGATTTTTAGCTTTTTGTAGATTTTAGAAGTAGCTGTAGTTAGCTAACCCTTTAGCACAGTAGTTGACACATTTACCCAACCCTATTTCCCCATTTCATATCTACCTTTCTAAATTCCTTAGTTTGTTTAGACTTCCCTCAGGGTAGGCCTTCTTTCTGTTTAAGAATGTTTTCACCCTGACTTGAACAAGGTACCCCACAGACAAAGCATCCTTCAAAACTCAGAACTCTGGAGGAGCTCCAAGGACTGGATGTGCTGTAACAAAGAGGAAGATGAGGAAGAGGGGGTCCCAGAGCGCGCTGCCTCAACTCCCAGAGAGGCGTGCCAGGGGGAGGATCTAGAGGGGGTGGATGGATCTGGGATTGGATGGACAAATACCTTAAATTGTGGACCCCCCTGGACACGGGCACACATGTCTGTACTCCTGTGGTGATTGAAGGCCTTCTATGAAAACTGCTCTCTTATCTGTATAATAATTGCCTGGTGAGTAATTTTTTGACTTCTGGCTGATCCTTTAAGGCAGCAGTCTCACTTGCAGTTTTCGAAAGCAGAGCCTGTGTAGAGACATCTCTCACTCTCTTTCCCACAACTTATGGCTGTTTTTTCCCTGCAAAATCCCAAAATACCATTCTCCCTGCTTCCGCAAAGCCGGAACTTATGTGTTATGTGAAAAAATAAGGTGAAGTTTGTAATCAAGTGGATTCTTTTTCTGCAAAACCTTAAAATGGATGAACACAGAGTTAAAAAAGAGGTGGGGATGGAAATGGAGGAGAACAAATAATCTGTGCTCTGGAGTACTGAAGGAACGTAGGATTGATAATGTACCAGCGTGAGTTTTCATTGTATTTGTCAGCTTCAGAGTGGGAACCTCAGGCTTGCAATAATTAGGTACAGTATCTTTACAGGCATCAGGG
This sequence comes from Cephalopterus ornatus, assembly GCA_013396775.1. Classification (NCBI taxonomy): domain Eukaryota; kingdom Metazoa; phylum Chordata; class Aves; order Passeriformes; family Cotingidae; genus Cephalopterus; species Cephalopterus ornatus. The sequence continues at coordinate 54,620 of VZRE01003371.1, read as the reverse complement.
GGAAGGTATTTTTGAGGCCTGCACATGTGATGTTCGTTATGAGGTGCAAGGCTTTAAAAACAAACTTTTATGGAAAGAGTAATCAGGGACATGATGTTAATGGATAAAATTCAACTGGTTTTATCATAGGCAGCTGCTTCAGACTGATCTGATATTTTCCCATAGTGAGGTAACTGACCACTTAACAAAGGGCAGTATAATGGTTTTGATCCAAGTTATTGAAAATTTGATACTCACGTGTCTCACAGGAAATTCTTACAGAAGATAAAGAGGGTGAAAATTATTATAAAGAGATAAATATATATGGGTACTAAAGGAACTGCTGTTAGGGTAGAGAGAAAGATACTAAAAGTGTTAGTCCGTAAGTGTTGTACTTAAGGCCAGTTCCGTTTAACATTTTGATTATACCCCTAAGAACCATATATGAATTTATGAAATCTGGGTAAATCTCTCAACACCATAATTTTGGGAGGTGTTGGTTAGTACTGATGTATTTCTCTGATGTATTCCAGTCCCTCTTAAAGCCCACAGTGGAACTGCAGAATACCATGTCATGGCAATTGCATACTCTTTCGCATGCAACTTCAAAAATTTCAGTATATGGTTATAATACAATAGGAAAAGTCGAAGTGGTCAGAAGGTAGGAAGTAATCCCTTCTTTCCAGCCTCTATGAAAGCATAGGTTTTGTCATTAAGAGAAAGGGAGAGATCTGCTGTATGCTGGGTCCAAAATTAGGATGTTTTTCACTCTGTATTTAAACATACTTAGCATCTATATCCAGTGGATTTTACACTCTTCTTTATTCTGAGAATGGCTATCTGAGAGGCTTGTATTTTGTGTCAGATTATGTGAGAATAAATGCAGTTCTGTGTTTATAGTACATGTTTTTAAAGATTATATGCAAGGTACTTTGACTGACTGTGAGCAGCTGTTACACAGCTGGAGGATGCAACCACACAGTGCTTCTACTTCAAGCTGTCACACTTCATCAGTACAGAATTTCTTTGCCAATCTAAAATAGTGTGTTGTAGTCTGGTTGGCTGAATGATGGCTGTTCTTTTTTTGTTATGTAAGAGGGAATCCTTTCAGAAAGCTTAAAGACCTTGCTGAATAATATAATTTTTGTGAAATATAATTTGAAAATACTCTATGTAATTACTCCGTTTTGAAAATGCATTATTTTGATATACTTCTTCTTATATTTTTGTGACAGCAGTACATTGAAATCTAATTACAACACACATCATGCCATGATTTAAAAAATAAATGGTAATGAAATAGAAAATTAAATATTTGAATCACATGTTTCCAGTTAATCTGAGGAGCCTGTTTCCAGTTTCTAGACAGCAATTTACTATTAACCACAGTATAAAATTACTCCTTATAAGACAGTCTAATTTTTCAGGATTGACTAGCCAAGAAAAAACCAAAACTTCATACATGTTATCTCTTCTTTCAGTGCTAATAATACATCATATAAGTGTGTAGAACTTGAATCTAAGTAGCTTTTTCCCTCTTAAATTATGCTGTTTTAAGTGATACAAATAAAATTGTATTTAGCTATTTTTTTTCTGTAAGAAGAGCAGCAAGCTAAGTCTTTTTGTTTCATAGCGTACTAAACACAGTATATGAACTAATACCACAGTATCTTCAGGCCGACACTGGTCTGAGAGTAGATGAGAAAAAGACTGTTTATGAAAGATGAAAGAAAAAAGCAAAATATTTGATGAAGCACTCTTCAGATATTAAAGAATTTATGTATGGCAGTTGTTCCTCCCATTGAAAGCAGTTTCTAGTGCGGAGAAACAAATTTCCCTCATGAAAAACCTTTTCTTCTTATTTCATTTTAGGTGACTTTTTTGTTTTAAAGAAATGTTATTGATTACCGACTTTGGTCTTTGACACTGACAAAGAAATATCTTGCTGCCATGGGGCAAACATGATGCAGGAGTAGTCAGCTCTCAAGAGTGAAAAGTAAGTGTTCTCAGAAGTTTGTGAATTACTGTCTGCTGTAAGATGATGAATGTTTCCCGTGGGAGCAGCAGAGAGGAATAAAAAGATGCTGAGCCACAGAGGATAACCATAACAGTTTCCTGTAGACATCAAAGGGACCTAATCTCCCAAGGAGATGGTGCTGGAGGTTATGTGTTCTGTCTTTCCAAAGGAGCATTTGGGCGTTAATTCTTTGGGAAGAGGCAGAAGCACATGCTCATAGCTTAAAGGCTCAAGATCTCCTGGAAAATAAAACCTTTCACTTGCTTCTGTTCTGTAATGGTGTTTGCTATTCTCAAAATGCACTTTTGTACGTTATTTGGGGAATTTGTTCCTGACGCTGTTGCAGTTTCCTTGGTGAAGCAGATGCCAAGGAGGGAGTGTTGCTTAATACTCATGTATGACAGTATTCCTACAGGTAGGGTTCAGCATCTTTTTCTGTGACTGGGTTAGGAAGGGCAGAGAGTAGGACATAGTACCAGGCTGCTTGCAGTCACAGGGCATCTGACTGCCTGGAGGCTCTCGAACTTTGGATAAGCTCAGTGATGGTCTTGCCTGGGCTGGGTCTGCATCTGCGAAGTGTCAAACATGTCAAGTGTTCTAGGGTTTCTATTTACCTTACTTTTTTTCTCTACGTGTCTCCTCTTAGTGGTCTTTACAGAATTTGCATGGTCAAGGGAGTTCATTGCTTATCCGGCTTTTTTTTTTTTTTTTTTTTTTGCATTGGTGACTTGATTTGGGTGGTGTGATATTGGCATAATGTTCTTTATTTTAGGAGCTTGTGTTTTCCATCGCTATGATAATGTCAGTGCCTGGTGATATTTGTACTGCACCTTTCCTCAGAATGCTTTATTTGTAGTCCAGAGGTGTTTTTCAGCTTTGTTTACAAGGAAGGTCTGAGGTGATGTAAGTGCAGCAAGTGTAAGAAAGGTGCAGTGAAACACAATCCCATCCAGGTTTTAACCTAGAATTCCAGGATGGGGAAGCATCCTTCCTTGGTAACCTTTGTGGAAGTAAAATATATCTATATGAAGAACATTTTTCTGCACAGTACCTTGCTTTGCTTTGAGGGCAAGTGGACGCTACTCCTAATTTGGTTTGGTCTTGGCACGCCCTATTGGAGAAGGTGCATCCCATCTTATTTACTCTTCCAAAGAAAGGAGTGTAGCTGCTTTAGATGGAGGCAGAGAGGAGGAGGTGCTTTCTGTCTGCATTCACAGCTCTCTCCCCTCTGAGAATAAATGGGAGCCAGAGGGAGCGTGCCTCGACCCGCATCCCCTCCTCCTGCAGTGAGGTGGGACTGATGACAGGGGTTGTTTTCATGAGGGTTTGGAGCACCTGAGGGAGTGTGTCGTGCATGTGCAAACCTGGATCCATCCATGCCGCCATTTCCCTTCACCACTGCACTGCTAGAGCTCAGGCAGGAGCAAAGGAGGAGGAGTGAGTGCAGCCTGGCGGCCACGGTTGCTCTTCAAGGTGGCTCTGCTCTGAGCAATTTGAGATGACAGTGTAGCTTCCCTGCTGCCTCCACCTTAACTGCTGGCCCAAGAGGTTGGCTCCCATAAAAGACAGTGGGAGTGCAAGTTGGAACTTAACTGCTGTTAGGGGCAAGACAGTCTGGCCGCTTTTTTATCACATGCATTATACCTGTAGCCTATCCCTACAAAGGCATGTCTGTATTACAGCCTCAGTTAATTGTTCCTTGGATCCACAATGTTTTATTTGCTGTTGCTACTAAATACCAATTTTGAACTTCTTTTGATCTTTTGTTGCTTTTTCACAGTATATACCCTCTCTGCAGCAGTTTTTGGGCAAACACCTGTGCTACAGCCAGGTTCATTAGCATCTTCACTCTTTTCTTAATCTCTGATCTTGGGGTTCCTTAAGGATGGGCTGACGTAATACCTCAGGACTCAGTTGAAAATCCAACTACTAGTTCACAGGTACCTTGGCCGTAGAAGGAGTTTGAGTAACGCACAGAGAGGAGAAAGTGAAATGATGGATGTGTTTCACACCTGGGGGGTGCAGATAACAACAGCAAATTTCCGGTGTGATTTTTAATGTTCTTAAAAACAAAGCCTGCTGTACTGTTCAACTGCTATCTGTCTGGATTTCCATAGGTGAGAAACGTGGTGAAACGGAATTAATTCTAAAATGTCTTAGTTGACAAATAAGTAAATTATATTATCCATGGAAAAAAAAGACATAAGCCAGTTAACATGGGCCAAGGAATGAAACAAGCCAGCTGCCAGAGGTCATCTTGCCTTGCCCCATTGCTGGCTTTCATGCTCCCTTGGTGTTCTGTCTGTACACTTGACAGCAGTGACATGGAAGGGGAAAAATAATTGCAGAATTCCATAGTGGACATCTGCATAAAGTACTTCCAGGTCAGCTTCAGAATACAACAGCACGGCTGTTAGACAGTGGAGAAAATTCAAGACAAAAGTTTCAGATTAGAAGTCAAAGTCCTGTTGTAAAGATCAGAAAGCAGAAGGTGGTAGAAAGTTCAAATTGAAAAGAGAATTTTAATGCATATGCAGGGATTGGACTAATTTGGTTACTCTGTCAGCAACTTTCAGTTGTTTGGGCTGTTGTTATCTCGAAGATGACAGTCTTCCAAAGTGCTCCGAGTTGGTTGATTTTGCTCTAGCTGAAGACAGCGTTAGAGTGTACTGTAATATTCATGCAGTCCTGGACTTTTCTGAATTCTTCAGTTCTACACTGAGCTCCATGCAAAAGGTGGTTAAATAAACAGGGTTTTATTTGTACTCTAGCAGTGTGTCTGAGAATAATTTGAGTGTATCTGCTGAAAAATGTTCAGAGGTTCATAAGGCAGAGGGACTCTGAAAACACTTGGTTAGACAGTTAAGAAGTTGTGAATCATCTTGTTTGACAGGAAGAAATTCTAAATTTTTTTCTCAAATATGTTATTTGTATGCCTAGTTAGAGCTAGAGGGGCAAATAAGCAGTAATTGTTACCTCCTTCACAAAAGCACGAGGGAAACAGAATGAACGGAAATAATTTAACAATGTTATTCTCTTTTCTAAATGATTGAAATTCAAACTGATACATGGTTCCAGTGTGATTTTGCAGGATTTGAGTAGGAAGTGGCAGTAGGACTTCTGTATTGATTCTAAAGTGACTGGTTGATTGTCTGCCTTGCCAAGATGTTTGCCTTCCGACTTCATCCATGCTGAACTAGGAGTTGATGTGGGAAGAAGGGGTAGTTTTCCATGGTCAGATACAGCTTTTGTACTTGGTGCTCTTGCCAGGTGTTCAGTGTCTTCTAGCCAGCCCTTTGTGGAAAGAAGACAATTTCTAGCCTATCTTGTCTGTTCTGTGCTTTCATGTTCTTTGCTGTTGCAGTAGGATTGACCATAATTCTGAGCCCATCTGTGTGTTCAAGCAGGCTGAAATCACTGAAATGACTTGGAGGGTAATTTCATAACACAGAAGAGAAATGTGGTTTAAAATGTAAATGTGTGTTGGTCTTTCAGCATGCATTTGTTAATGCACAGAGCTGTGTTCACTGGCCTGATCCAGGTCTGGCTGGGGTCACAAGTATTTTGTTGTTGACCCCTGTGGAAGCGTGGTGAGGTCTGTCATGGGTGGTGTGCATGGGGACACACAGCAGAGCGTGCACTGGCTGGCCTCTGGATGCAGACTTGCTGCCAGAATGAGACTGAGGAAATACATGTGAAAGAATGGGATCTATTTTAAAAGATATGAAGGAAAAGAACAGATGCTTCAAATCATGTCCATCAGCAGGCAGATAATTTTTGTTCCCATGGTGTATTATTTCTCCTCCACTTTTTGTTTTCTGTTCAGTCCCTAAACTGAGATTTTTCTGGGCAGCGACTTTGTGCTACAGGCATTTGTGTAGTGTCTGCAACAGTAGAGCCCTGATATCACATAGGACATGAGAATAATAAGTAGATTTGTGTATTTTAAATCAAGTCAACTGAAAGAGATAACTCCTTTTAATTCAATGGTTGCATGTCAGAAGGGATGGTAATTTTCTATTAATATGCCTTATTGCAGAAGTTTTTTTGACCTGTGTTTGTTAAGAGCTCATTCCCAAGCTTTTTAATTCCTCTGTATTGTTTTATGTATGTACATAAATTGTGTTGTTGTTGACAGCAAAACAGTGAATGATATTTTTAATGACAGATCAGCAAGAATGTTAATATATGTTTTGGAACTGGGCTTGAAAAAAGTTTTTTTAGTTCTTCCTTCCCCACTCCCCTTCTTTCTGATAAAAGCCTTGAGGATATTTTCTCCTTGTTTTCTCCCTTTGCCATATGGGAGACTGAAAACTTTTCTCCACCTTATCTGTTGTCACAGTTTGACCATGGGCTAAACACAGCTTTAAGATGGGTGGTGGTAAGTTAAAAAAATAGTGTCAGTTTGATGTAAAGTGCTGACTTGCTCTGTGGTTCAGATTGTTTAAAAACACTGGTAAATTAATTCTGCACCAGCAGTCACATCCATGACTGTCTCTTATCCTGCTGCTGACATACAGCAGGCATAAAAAGCACAAAGCCAGCATAAGCTCTGTATCATGTGCTAATTCAACAAAAACGAGATTGTGTTCCCAGGTCTGGCATGGCTCAGATTAGTGTGGCTGGATGTTGCTCATGGTGATGTCTGAAAGGTCTTGCTGCCAGCTGTACCTTAAGCTGAGCAAAGGGCTGACTGAGGGGGTTAAGTGGAACAAGCAGGACTGAAGAGGACAATTTTTTGTGATAAGATGATGCCATTGAAAATAAGAACCTGGGCATTTCGTATGTGCACTGAATGAAAGCATCAGTATGTGTAATACGTGTTTCTTCTTAAAGCGGGTAATATTAGAGGCAACTTAGCCTAGAGTGGCATAGCATAGAGACTTGCTGACATATGTATGTTATTACCCATTACTGTGTTTTTTCTTTTTAGAGGAAATATATCTATTTTGCAGTAAATGAGAAGTATTTGAAGTATTTTTAAATGGCTGCTGCCCTTTTTTTTTTTTTAATTTTTTTTTTAATTCTGTTAGGTTCTTTTTCCTGGAGGCAAATTTGCAGTTCTCAACAAAAAACTTGTTCTTCTGCCTGTGTCTGGGAAGAGAGTGAGCCTGTGTTGAGGGTAGTGAGGAGGAGGCAGAAGGTGTAACTTACTTTGATGCATCAGCTTTGGGAAAATCCCGGTGTATGCAATTTCAGAAACTCCCGATACAGCACATGTATTTGAGTTTGTCACTGAGGGAGGAGTACTGCAGTAAGTTTGACTGAAAACCCACAAGGTTTAAGGCTGATCTCCTGTTAAAACCCAACGAAGTAAACGGCAAGCCTTCATCTCTCCTCCCCTTCAGAGCAAAATAAAAAACATCCAGCTCCTAAGTAATCAACAGGCTAGAGCTCAGCTTGTGGCTGAGAACAGCTGTGCAGAAATGGAGGCTGTGCATAATTATTTCGTGTGACCTTCTGGCGCATCTCTGGCCATTTTATATCATTTGACTACCCTATTATCAAGGCCAAGGACTTGTTAAGCCCTTAAGGAAGCACGAAATATGTACCAGCTGCGGAAGGGGGGAGAGGCCAGATGGGGATTGTTTGGCTGTTCCTGTGCTGTGTGTTAGGGGACCATGTAATGGGTGCTTTCAAACAGGGTGGGCAAAATTCATCTTTGAGGAGTAACTTGGGCACTGTTGATCCTGCCTTGAGGCAGGGGAATCAGCTAGTTAACTTCTCTGTATCTCTTCTGACCTTGTTCTTCTTTGCTTGGACTGTACTTTTGTCATTGGTTTGGATGTAATGTGACAGAGTGCTTAATTTTTTTCCAGGTTATGTGGGCTACTTAGCAGTCAAAAAGGTGGCTATAGCTTCTACCAACACTTCCTTTAGAAAAGGCACCATCTCTAAACCAAAGTGAGGAACTTGCTGATATTTCATGTCAAAAGAGAGCAGCTTATCTGTCTTCATTATTTCTCTGTTAGTGCTTTTCTCTTCAAGGTTGTGCTGGGACCTTTATAGAAGCGTCTTTCAGATTATATTCCGGGACTCCAATGGTCACTGAACGCTTTTTTTCCTCAATCTTTTGACATGCTCTGCATTTCTGAAAAAGCTGCCTCACACTGAGGAAGTACATACAGGTAGTTTGTGCATAAAGCTGATGTGTTTTGTAGAACCTGCTGTGGTGTATTTTCCACGTGTGGTCAGTGTCTTGTCTGCAGGTTCGGGGGCTGAAGGACCGGCCCTTTACCTTGTGCAAAAGAGTGAGGTTCTCAGAGTGCTGCTGGAGTTTTGTAGTGTAAATGAGCAGAGGACTGGCTCTTCTCTAAGCAACGATGTGTGCCTATTTAATTTTTACAGAAGTCTATGTGTAGGCTTTTGGGCAATATGTATTACTAAATAGGACCCTATCATTGCATACCTTGTCTTCAGTCTGTATGTGGAATTCTGCTTGTCTTGTTATTCTGAATAGAAAAAACTTCAGTCATTCTCAGTTGCTTAAGTCATTAAATAGGGGAAAACCACCCTATTTTTGCTTTGAATGTTATTAGCTATACCATTAGAAAGGTAATGCTTCTAGAGAAATGTTCAGCTTTTATCTCCCATCTTGTTTTTCAGTTTGTTACTCCTTGCTTGCGTGTAGTTGCTGTTTCATTGTGTACTGAATCCCATTGCATTCAATTCCATTAGGGCACACGCTTTCTTAAACAAGTCTATTACAATGCTTACTACAGTCTGTAAACAAGAACTGCCTGGTGAACATTATAAAAATATCATAGGACATTAGAAAGGCATGTTTAAAACTATTTCCTTATTATTAATGTTTTGAGTATGATTGATTTGTGTTTATTTAGAATTTCCCTACTGCTTTTTTTGCATCTTTTGTGTAGAAGTGTTTAAAGTTTCAGCTAAGTTGCAGCAAAGATCATTAAAATTGTATGGCTGCCACTATTCTTGTCTGAGCACAAGTAAAACATAAAGATTTTCTGAAGTGAGACTTCTGAACAGTGGAAAAATAATTGTTAAATTGTAGTGGCTAGTAGCAGCTGACATAGAGGAAAATAGCCCCATTATTGCTGGAAATATTTGTGTATTTGCATTTCCTTCAATATATTGGGAGTTGCATTTTGGGAACAAATAAGCCATTATTTTACCCGGGCACATAAATATTTTTCATGGAGCGAGTAATTACAAATCCGGTGTTTGTTTGTACCATTACATTTACAGATAATATCCTTGAAAATCCTGGATAAAATATTGCTTCTCAAGCTACTATGTTACTTATATAGTTTGATAAAGACATTTTTTGTGTATTTTAGAATGTGTTATTTTCATGGTAAAAGTTTGGGAAAATAGATTTATCCAGGCTGTGTATGCAAGGACAGAGAGCAATTGTTGAAATCTAAGTGTTAGCCAGCATGGTGGCCTGTGTCTGGAAGTCCACTAAAGGTCTTTTTGTATTTCACTGTTTTGCTGGTTCAGGTTGCTGGTGAAGAAGATGGTATTATCTAAATGATTTCGAAGTGGAAGAAGCTTGGTTTGGGTTAATGGCCAATAATTAAGGCATGGGCTGTCTTGCAGCAGAGTGGTGATCAGGCACACTGGAAGTGCCTGGGTCATCTTTTCAGCTCCTCCTGCCTGCCTGGTTGCCACCATGCTTCAGCCGTGAGGGATCCCCGTGAGGGATACCTGCCTTTCTTTCTTCTCCTCATGGAGAGTCAGTCCCTTGCTGGGATGCAGAATAGGGTCAGAGTGTCTGGAGATAGGAGCTCTTGTCCTAAGGCTTTGGGGAGTCTGGTCTTTTCTGCTCCCCACTCAGGATGTGGGGTTCAGGGGACCCTGCTGCTGTGTGCTGAACACCGTCAGCTCTCAAGTGCTCTGGAGAAACCAAGGAAACATATATGTCTGAAAGCCTGTTTGGTTACATTAAAAGAGCTCATAGACCTATAAATCCTGTTAAAAATACAAACGTTGCTAATCTCCTCCCTGGTGCAGTGCCAGGGCAGCGTTTTCACTGTTAATAAAAGGTATGATTTACTTTATGGATCCCAGAGAGGTAAATACTAACTCTTGCTCAGCCACGGGTTTAATGTGTTTAGAGTTGGTTCAGTGGCTCTCTTAATGCTGCCATAGCTGCAGCCTCCTTTCCCTAATCCTCCAACAGCAAAGTCCTCTGGGTCCATGCTCTCACAGCTGCCTTGTATTCAGTCCACTTGACCAGTTTTCCAAAGATGAGGCACCTGTGTGACTTATCTATTTTGAGTTTTGGTACCCAGAGGATAATTGTTAAACCTAAATTTTGTATTTAGAAATGCGTAAGAAATATGCCAGATGGGATGTGTTTCCAGCTTTAGTGTCCGGAACAAACTCAGAACAAACAGCACTCTGTAGAAGGACACTGTTCCCATTTCAGGTAGTGTGTATATTGTAATTTATTTCTGTTGGTTTAGCTGTTTTGAACGGGTACGTGAATTAGGGCTTAATTACCTACTTTTAAATGCCAATAACCATAATTTTAGTTTCTTCATGCTTTTTTAATAAAATTACCTGTCAGTGCCATAGTTTTTTGCAGACTAAAGTAGCCATCCACATTTTACTCAACAGACCAAAAGGGTTATTCACAACTAACATAAAAAGATTTTTTTAAAAATATGATGAATTAATAACAACAATAATAATAACAAATACAATGATAATATGAATACATTCTGGTTACAATAGTGCAAAACCCAAGGAGAAATATGAGAAAACACTTGGCAGTTGTAATAACACTTCAGGCTACTAAAAAAGAAGTGCATTATCGGGGGATGACAGGTATGTGTGCTCTTTGATATTGAACTCATAATGTTGTTTACATCTGTCCTTATGGGAACAATCCTATCTGAGGAAGATTTTGTGCTGGAAACTAGCCTTTGTCTCTTCATCCCAGTTCATTAGACTCGCTTTGTATTTAAGAGGAAAACAAACGGATTCACATTGAGTGATAAGAAAGATGTCCTTGGGGAAGGCAGGCTAAGATGTGATGTTGCGGGGGGTGGCAAGAGTCACACTGAAGTCAAGTGTGTGTTTGCTGTATAATGAATAAGGCAAGGACAGTAAGGACAGTCGGGGCATAAGTGTGTGTAGTGGGTTTTGGTAGCAGTGAGGCTACAGGAGTGGCTTCTGTTAGAAGCTGCTAGAAGCTTCCTCTGGCTGGGGGGGGCAATGCCCGCTGGCTCCCCCA
>VZRE01003371.1:31191-42722 GCA_013396775.1 Cephalopterus ornatus | reverse complement strand
AATTAATATCCCCACTTTGAGTCTGTCTTGCCCGTGATGGTGATCAGTAAGTGACCTCTCCCAGCTCTTATCTCAAGTCAAGAATCCTTCTTTGTTGGTTTTTTTTTTTTCTCTCCTTTGTCCAGTTGCAGAAGGGAGGGAGAGGGCGGCTTTAGTGGGTACCTGGTGTCCAGCCAGGGTCAACCCATTACAATCTTTTTGGTGGAGAATGAGGATGTCATGAAGATTTTGAGATAAGGATAGTAATTGGGAGAGGTAACGGGCAAAACAACCCACCACAATGTGGTTTTCAGCCACAGAATTTCTGTACTACTGTGTTGTGCTTTACTTCTTACTTTTTTATGGAGCTGGCTGAGTCAGTGCTGTGGTAACTGTTTTCAATAGAGTAGGGCAGGCATGGTTTAGAAGTGTGAATGGCTGATATACTCTTCTGTAGCCAGTTTTCCAGAAAACACCGTTTCTGACAGGGTTGGGGAAATTCTGTCTTATGTAGAACAGCTATGGCAGTCAGGGAGTCGGGAACTGTCGTGGAGCACACTGTCCTCCTCCTCAAGGAAATGCAGCTCTATCTACATTTCCTCCCTCAGACTTGTCAGACGTTTGTTATTGTTTGCTGCTTCTCAGATCCCTTTCCTGTTCTTTTTTGTAGCTATTGTATGACAGGTTTTTCTTGGCTGGTTGCTTTCTATTTATTATAAAGAAACCCGTAAGCAGATATCTGGGAACTAGTATTCTTTGAAACCAGCATAGTCACTTGTAGAATTACATTGGTGCTTTTGTTTTGCAAACTGAGATCATTTAAAGCACTTTTGAATTTTTTATTTTTTAAAACAAAACTTGCTTTTGTAAATAGCAAAATATTTGGGTTCACTGACTAAATTATTCTGATGCATTTTAAATAAAAAGTAAGTTACATTTTTGTGAGTCAGGATGAAGGGAATTAGTTGAAAGACATTATTTAAAAGGCAGTTTTTTAAATCACCTTTGCTTGAGCAGGCATAAAACCAGTGTTATTTTATAAGTGAAAGTAGAAAACTGCAGGTTTGTCATTGTATCACAACCTCTCTATAGTAGAGTTCTAAAGGTTATAATAAACTTGAATCTGAACTGGACACCAGTGAATTTGTTGAAGATGAGAAATTTACTGGATGTTTCTCAATGCGCTTTCCTTTTTCAGGGACAGGTGACTATACATGCAAAATTTGACAAGGACATTTACCTCCCAGAGGACGTTGAGTTTCACTTTGTTTATAATGGATCCCTGAAAAGAGACATAATGTTTGCTGAGCAAGTTAGTGACAATGCTCTTCAGTCCATAGTTCCAGGTGAGCCTTAACTCCTGTTTCCATTTTTCAACTCCTTCCTATACCCCAGCCGCATTTCAAAGCTGCACATAACTGGACGATTTAGTATAACTGTTTTACGGCTCTGTAATGGAGAAAATGCAGGAGTTTGAATGATGGCCTTTGGGATGCAGGCTAAGTTTGACGATCCTGCCTTTTGTAGCAACCCACACGAGCACAGTATCAGATGTAGACAGTGTTACCGGAATTGTATAGTTGGGTATGCATTAAAGTGCAGTCTTCAGGGGTGGCATAATTTTTATGTGTTAATTCTGTACCATATCTGTTTGCCTCTGGGCGTCTTAACACCTGCAAAACTCCTGTTTTTTCTGATCCTTCTCTTAGTGAAGCATTCAGCCTGGCTTGCAAGTTCCTCCTGCTGGAGGCTTGTGATGCTTGGAACTCTGCTGGAGCTGCACATGGTAGAGAGGTGTCTGGGAAACCATTCCAGGGGCGCGTCACTGTGAACACGGGGGATGTGTGTTGCTTCCCAGCTGGCTTTCTGCCTTGGCAGAAATGTTACCTCATGGAGGTAACATAAACCTTGCTTGTCACCTCTGTTGTGTGCTTTGTGACCTTTTGTGTGAGTAGGTGGCTATAGATGTGATGTACCTGTGCAATAGGATCTGGTTGTTATTTGTTCGTGCATTCTAAAGGGGATTTAGAGTCTGAAAATAAGTGCAGAGGATAAAAAAAAAAGTTCATCGCTGTTACATGGTGGCTTCTTTGATCCTGTAAATGGTAAATGACTGTCATGGATTACAGCTGGAGAAAAGGCAATGCTAGGCTTGTTCCAAGGCTTTAAATTTTTTTATAAGGTGTCTGAAATGACATTGTTAAATGGTTGCTTCTGAGCTAGGAATAAAAACAGAGGGCTGCAGGCAACACTTACTCATGGCAGAAGGCATGAAGAGATGAAAATAAAATGTGAGGTTAAAATATAGCCTGCTGATGTTAGTTGTTATTTTGTGGTGGCCAAATTAAACATAAGGGAACACAGACCACTTTAAAAACAACAGCAGTTGTGGTAAGTATATGCTTCTTCTGCAGTTACTAGATTGCACATATGCTTGTAGTTATACAAGGGGTATATGGGGTATGTTGGAAAATTTAGATTTGTGGCCTTAGTACATGATGGTTAGCTCTCCAGTGAGAGGTACAGCTTGCACTTCTATTAGATATATGACATCCACCCCCTCTTAGATGTCAAAGCAGTCAGAGGGAAACACAAAGTCCTGAAGAGGTCTGAGAGACAAACTCCCTTGGACTTTAAGGGTCCCAGCTGTAAGTTAGAGAGTTGATACAACATTTAATCAAGTCTGCCAAGAGCCTGAAGCATGCATTAGTTAAAAGCTTTTGGGTTTTGGCCTGGATAGGTACAAAAAAGGATGTTAATAGATATTTTACTCAGAGTTCATGTTGCAGGCCATTCCCCCGCTCTTTTCATGAGCATCATATTTTTCTTAATGCTTATCCAAGAACCTTCAGTTCTTCCCATTGTGGTTAAAGAACGCTCACCTAAAAAGACTGGTTCTAGAATTAATTGTATTGGTATAATTGCGAGGAATGGCAGTTCATAGTCTAGTTGAATCCAACTTCATCACGAGACATGGTTGGTGGATACCCTATGACAAATACATGTAATGAGAGGGAAGAATAAAATAATTATGAATGAGCAGTCACAGCTCTTAGAAGTGGAGGGGAATAAAAAATAACTTATGTATTTTGTGAATGTAGATAATATTAGTGATTAATTACAGGCCATAGGTGCCAAGAAGCAGTTTCTGTCTCTGTATTAATATCATCATCATCATCATGGCTAGGCTTCGCGAACGAAGATTTGTGAAGGACTCTACCCACGCTTGCTACAAGCGCGCTGATGGCTAAAAAGGCCAATGCGAGATAGACACGTCCGGTTGCAAAAGGCACAGCAGAATGGCTCCCCAGGTGGTACTGAAAGGACACGGTTCTTTCTGCGTTGCCTTTTCTCCTCGAGAGTGATCCTGCGTGTATTTTCAAAAGATATTGCAGCATTGTGAATAGTGTGTCTCCAGGCCTCCCGATTGGAGGCCAGAGCAGACCAGTGATGGTGATCGATATGGCCAAGGCTGAGATGTTGTTTCAGGGAGTCCTTATATCTCTAATATACACAGGGAGTTACTAACTGTGGTCCTCAGCAGCTGTCCCATCACTTACAGAGGGAATCTGTCTTGCAAATCGTCTTGCTTTCTGGTCAATCATGCAGAATGTGTGACCTCCACTAGTCACAAGCTGTTGCTGGATAAATTTGGGCTAAGGATGAAAGATCTGCAGTTGCTCGATAATGACCTGATGATGGCCATTGCTTACAAAGAATTGCCATTGACCTGGAACACCCTTGGTCACTGCCCAGAAGGTGGTAGGGTTTTATTTTAAGTCAGAAAGCTTTTAACAGTGGTTTGGTGCACAGTTCAGAGTAGAGTATCTCACTGTTTTATCCATGTTCTCAACTCTTGTACTTTATTTTGTGGTTAACATGGAAAAATTGTTCAGATGTGAGAAGGCTAATCAGAGATTTGTGTTGTGCCCAGAGAGTTAAAAAGGGTAATAATGGTTATTATAACTCTGTCTCTCCAGGAAGTTTTTCTACCTTGACTCTCTGTGAATGCAGTTCTTTATTTATAAATGGACTCTGCCTTTGAAAGGTTAAAGAACTTTAAAAGCTTTAAAAAGCTGTTTGGAAAAAGCAAGAACTATAACAGTGAAGTTTTGCTGCCATGATTCTAACCAAATGAGATATTTTATCTGCACAGACAAAAACGAAGTGGTCATAAAAAAGAAGAATGATGTACAGAGTAAATGTAATTTTTGTCACTGTTCAGTTAGTGTTTATGTTTTATTTATGACTATGATCATTCTTTGGGGAGCATATCATTAAACAAGTTCTTTTTTGTGGCTATTTTTATTGTAGAAGAATAGGATGAAAATATATGCGAAACTTTACATTAGGGTATGTGATTGAAAAGTTTTGTAAGAAAACCGTGTGAAATTTTTCTAGTTTCAGGTTTCATTGCAAACAAAAAACTGTAGTTAGGGTTTCCTGAAGAGTATAATTTTTTTTGCAGACCCAGCTGATTTATAGGTGAGATTGGAAACTTGATGGCTTCACATGTTTTTCATTGAAAATGTGGTGCTTTTGCTTTCTTTTTAGTACTTTAAACTGTTAAAAATTGGAAGACAGGCAGCTTTCATATGAGTCAAACAGGAAGAGAGATTCATGCAAACTTTTGGGAAGTAAAAACACAGCACTTAGCCCATTTCTTTGGGCGAGCACTTTTTTCCTGTCTTAAATCTTTCTAATTCTTGATGACAGCTTGAAATCTGAAGGATGATTTTTGTCTGTCTGTTGTAAACAATTCTTTCAACAGATGTAAAAACAAGTACCAAGTCTCATTCAAATATTGTCTAGACAGGAGAGGAAAAATAAAAGGCCATTTCTTGTTTCATTTTGATGTGTAGTAAATATTTGTTCACATTACTCGACTTCTGGAACAAGTGTTGGATCTCAGGAATGAGGACCTTAATTCAGAGCCTGAAGAAGTCAGCTGTAGTTTTGTTCACAAGCTTGTCTAAGTTTTTCATCAAAACCAGTTGAAACACAACTGAGGTATCTCAGGGTACCTCCTTGCTTGAAACACAGGGCAAAGTTATCCTAGGTGTGTTGTGCATGCAGAGAGTCAGAGAGCGTCTCAGCTGGTACAAGAGGAAGCACTTCCAAGGCAACTGCTATCCATATAGCAAAATTCTTTAATTTTTAGTTATGCTAATTGTTAATTTTGAGCTTTACAGCAACATTTATATGGAAAAAGAGTATGTTGTCCTTGTAAGACTTTTACAGGTCTTGTATTTTTTTGTTTCCATGTATTTTTCATACTTTTTCACTTTTAGGATTTAAATGTATATATATATTATATATATTATAAATAAAATTTGAATACAGTGAAAAAGCTGAGATGTGTTCCCCAGTTGCTATACAGAGTCTCTCTGAACATTTGAAGTGTTAGATGAGCATGTCTTTGTTGGAGGTGCCCCTGGTTGTTGATTTATTGTTATAACAGTTATTTATGGTTATATGCAATTACCTGCATTGTACCCTTGTTATCTTTTCCCCCATTGGCTCCATGTTAAACCTTTCCTTGTTTGCCTCTCCTTACTTTCCATAGAAGGTTTTTCCCTTTTCCATGTTTGGGTAAATTCCTCCCCTGTTTCTATATATGGCCTCTCCTTTGAATACTCCTCCCAGTCTCCACCCTAGTTCTAGTAAGTTCCTTGCTCTCCCTATTTAAGCCAACGTCCATGTTAATAAAGGGCCATTTTGTGTCACAACATTGTCTTGCATGCAGAATGGTTGTTTCAGGGTCTAATTTAAGGGGGGTTACAGCTACCCCCTGTCAGATGGCACCCAACGTGGGGCAGTTTTGAGGTCTCTTGCATTAAGAGAACTCCCCGCTTTCTCTGGGATCCTGGTGAACTTAGACAGCCGGATCTAAGTCACCCCAGAGACCCCCTCACTTAAGCACTTAGTAAACGATGTTTACTCCAACCTTCAGAGGGCGGCTGAACCTGCAACTCTTCTGGAGGTGAGCAAGTGAGACGATCCTATTCCCCCTCCTCTAAGACTTAATTCCTGTCATCCAAGAATAATGGGGACCTATTCCTCAAAAAACCAGAAAGACTTATTTGATTGAGTTAAGGCTGTTATTACTGCCGAGGGTCATCCTTTTGATAAAAAATCACTCCAAGCCCTCGCCAAATGGATGACAAAAAATGCAAATGGCTGCTGCATTGGGGTTGCCTCATGGGCACTGCTGCACTTTGTACTGCAGACATTGCTGTTAAATGAATGCTGTTAGTGAAGGCACGGTCTCTTGCCTTTTTTCTGAATAAAACAAAACCTGATCTGAATTCCCGGGGCCTGGTAGTGATGCTTGTGCACAGTGAGGATTTCCCAGTGCACTCCTGGTTGGACAGTGCTTACTGGCCACCCTTGCTGAGTCGGGGCTACTGAAAGGTTTCTGAACAGTTTTCCTTTAGCCAAGGGAGGTCAGTCCTATCTTTTGTCTCTCTCTGAGGTCCAGGCTTGGGCTAGGCCTGATGTCTACTTTGCTATCCTCTAGGTGCTTTATATAATTTTTCTTTGATTCCTTTATCCTTTCTCCTTTGTGAAAGTATAGTTTTGATCCTCTCATCTGGCTTAAAAAAGCCCCGACTGAAGTTGCTTCATTGTGCTGTCCCCATCACTGTGTTTTTGTCCTGAAAGCCAAGAAACAAAGCGCAGCTGAGGGTTGCACGTGGCTGAGGGAGTCCTGTGTGTGCAGGGAAGGAGAGGGAGGGAGAAGGAGGTGGACTGAGGAAGGAGGGCTTCAGATCTCAGCACGTGAGGAAAGAAGGAGGTTCTTCATCTTCTACTATGAGGTGATTAAGGTTTGTCCTTGCACTCTTCTTCTTCTCCAGAAGATCAAAATGGATGAGAAATAGGATCTAGAAATTTATGAGGATTTAGAAAGAGAATGAGAACTTTTTTCTCTACCTGCTGTCCCTACAATTCCTTGTCTCAAAGGTCTAATGGTGTCTTGATGCTTAATGTTGTAGGGCTGTTCTTTTTAGTATCAATGTCATGAAAGATATGGGTGGTATCATTCACCACTTGTTAGGACCCCATTCTGGTGAGACTCTGTCACGTTTCANCCCATTCTGGTGAGACTCTGTCAAGTTTCAGAGTTGCTGGGCTATTGTTGTTGGAAAAAAATACTTGTGAGTGACATTGCTGGAGAAAATTATTGCACCATCTGGTGTTTTTTAGACCTCATTAATTTTTCATGAGGCTTTAGAAAGCTGCAGTTCAGTGGAAAGATGAACACTTTATTCATAGTAGTTTTGGTGTGCAGGAAAAGTGTGTGTATCCTTTCATACAGTATAAGAAGGATTGGATAAAGAGACCCTGGATTGTCTAGGGAACACTGCATGTAATTCAGGAATTATTTCAGTTGCACAAGTCAGGAGTTGATAGGTGCAGTACAGAAAGTTCAACNAACCAAATACAACAAAAAAAAAAAAAAAAAACAAAACCAAGAAAGCATCAACCTTTTGGTAATCCTCAGTTGTAACGGATGGCCTGTGTGACAACCATGTCAAGAGCTGATGACTCTCATGGACTGGTCAGATGTGGAGATTGGCTGGCCCACAAACAGTTTGCTGCAAGAGAAAACTGGAGACCCAACAGAGGTTCTGTGCTTAGATGTTTTGTTTGTTGGTGTGTTTCAAGAAAAGGGAAGGAGGGGTAGGGAGGAGGGAGAAGTTGACTTTCTTGCTTATTGCATCTTCATAAAGGGTATTTTCCTTCTGAGCTGGATTATTCAATTTGTGGAGATAATCAATATTAAATAGCTTTGCAAAAAAAAAAAGGAAGAAGGAAGGGAGGAAAGAAAACTGAAAAAAAGGAGAGAAAGAAGAAACGAATCTGAATGAGAAAAATGCTTCCAAGTAACCTTTCATTTTTCAGTACCATCAGATATCAGGTAATGGCAGTCTTCTAGTACTGGAAGTCCCCAGGAACCATCAGACATAGGTTCATCACCTTCTGTTCAACTGTTTTGCACTTGACACACTCAGGCTTACATTCCTCGGTGGTCACAGGGCAATTGGGAGCACAGGAGTGCACCTTGCAAGGAGTGCACTGTACAGACAGGAAGGTGAGGGCTTCTCAGTTTCTGGTTGTTCAGGGGCACTGCTGAGAGAGTGAGTTCACGTTGTCTGGGTGACTTAACTGTGCTGGTAATCAAACAAGAACAGCTGCCCTCTTTGCCACTATTTGGTTATTTTCAAGAAGAAGCCTGCTCTTTTAGGTTTTTGGCTATTAATAGAAGCAATACAGTTAGAGGCTGAGTTATGAAAACTAATTGTGGATCACAGGGAAGGGAACAGTGTACTTGTTCAGTCCCCTCTCATGAACAAGGAGATTTTCCATTTTATTTCGTAAATGCATTGTAATTGTTTTCTAGGAATAGGTCTTGTGGAGTGAACTGAAATACCCAACCTTGCTGTTTTATAGTCTGCCTTTAGGGGAAACCTTCCCATTTGCTATGACATTTTTCACTTTATAGCCCTCTCCTTGGCCTTTTCATTGTAAATCATGTTACTCTTTCCACTTGGTGTTAACACATTTCTGTGAAGGAGCTTAAGTTGAAACTTGATTGATGCATATTTCTGATGTAAATTAAAGAAAATTCTATCTGTCTTTTCCTCAGTGAGAATTTTAGATTACTTTTTATTCCTGTGGGAGGAAAGGGAGAGGATTGTCTGTTATCCTTCATAGAATTAGGAAAACGTAGGGGACAGTGGATAAGTATGTATAGGTCTGGTAAGATTTGTGAGGAGAGGTAATTGTTTTGTGGTCAGAATGTTCAGGGAGTTAGAGAGACAGACAAATCTTTGGCCGGGTAGGAATTTGCTCCTTTGAAAGCGGTGCATGGCAGATGGAGTAGGATGCTAGCCTGTGCAGCAGGAAGCAGATGAATGTCTTCCAGTGCCTGCTGCTGACCCAGAAAACTGCATCATGGGCAAGATGCATGCTTTGACCTGTGGATCCCCAGCAAGTGTATGATTCTCATCTCCTAGTCAATGGTCGTAATGGCAGAGAGGAGGCATTTGAGGTTCCTCTGATCATGAAGGGGCTTTTTGAGAAAAGCACTGAGCGCTTGGAGATGTGCACAGTGACAAGAGAGCAAGTGCTGTAAGAGATACAAGAGATAAAGTTTCCTATTTAAGACAATATATAGGTAGTGGGACTCAGGAGCCTGCTCTGTTGCTCAAGAGACCAGATAGGAAGCTGTGGTCTGACCCAACCTCAACTTTCAATTGGCACTGGGTTGTAGAGGCCTGCTTTTCTGGCTGAAAGGGTGTCCCCACCTGGCATTGAGCTCTTGGGTGGTGCTCAGTAAACAAGTGCTTAAACCAGATGGCTGGAGGGAGCATTTGGCTGCAGTACTAAAGAATGAAGAATATCTGTCCAGAAAGAATTATCCTGTGGGTTTTAGCATCTTTGCTGGAGTCACCCAAGCAGCAGAGTCCACTGAAAGTTCACATGATAATGTGAAGTTTAAAGCCTTTCCTGTATGGGGCTGGTGGATGGGAACCTTTTCTAACACTCCTGCTGCTAAAACTGCTGGAGCAAAACTCCTTTAAGCCCACCTTTGCGATGGAGCTTAACCTTGCCTCATCTCCTTTTATTCTGTAGATTGATGCCACCAACCTTTGGGGGTTCACACAGATATGCTCTCAGATGGGCTGTCACATACCAGACTTCATGCATTGAAGTGGGGTGTACTGAAGACAGCTTTATAAAAAATCTCATAGCTAATGAAAAAATGGAAAAATTAGCAGTAATGCATGAAAGTATGAAGCCAGAAAAAAATGGAATTTTTCAGCCAGTTTTGATATCTCTTCCTGCTTGTCAAGTCTGGAGGTTTTTAGTCTCCTTCCAGGAAATGAATGAGATTCAGAGCCCACAAAGGGGCTTAGTCATTTCTGTCAGAGAGAAATACTTGGTTTTAGTTTATTTTTTTGGACATAGGAAGGGATTCAGGTGCAAGGAAGAACAAAAGGATTCTTTTAATGTTTAAAACAGACTGAATTTGGCTCAGCTCTGTGTAACTCAAACAGAATGTGTTGGCTGGAGAACCAGGATGCAATGCAAAACAACGTCTTGATAGTGCATATCATTTACAGCACCACCTGCCTTGCAGTAGCTGACCTTGTATGAATCAGCCAGCAGTGCGTCTTTCAAATCTTAGGAATTGCTGGGTTTGTGTATTGATGAAAAATGGCATTTTATACCATTTAAATATGAATATGTTGAAGAAGCCTTGTGTTTTCCTTTTTTTTCCTTATTCTGTTGCAGCTTTCCAAGAGTGCAGTTAAATTAATTACATTGGATTTTTTTCCATTATTAGGAGGTTTGTGTGTGTCTATTTCTTGATGGTTTTCTTTCTGTTATGTTAGTTTTTTTGTTTGGGTCCCCCCCCCCCACATTGTGTCACATTTGAAATCTTCCTTAAAGGAATGGAAAAATAAAGTGAAAAGTATGGGGAAAATGCCATTTCTTCTGTCACAGTGAGGAGCTATAAGAGAAAGTGGTAAAAGAACTGAAACTAGAAATTTTTTTTAAGAAAAAAAATTACTAAAGCCCTGTTGTTTCCAAACTTTACCAATTTTTAATGCAAATCTTTTCTTTATAGGCAGGTCTATTTAAAAAGCCTATTATCAGTATCCTGTATTTTTTGTTCTTTTGCTTTGGTATTGCTGATCCTGGAATAGCACTGCAGCACATTTTGGGTGAAGGAGTCCCTGGTCCTACCCTCCACTCGGAGCAGGGCTTGCTTCAAAGCTGTGTCAGGTTACTTAGGATCAGGTTTGGAGCACCTCCATAGACAGACAGTTCGTAACCTCTCTGGGTCACCTGTGCCAGCATTTGACCGTCCTTGTGGTAAAAAATACCTTGCTCGTATTGAAAGACTGTATTTACCTTTCCATTTATACGTCTGACTTCACAGTTTGTATTTCACATCTTAGTATCATGAAGCTCTTAGTCATCGCTTTATGTCATCAGGTTCTGCTCACTCCGGGGCAAGCCATGTGGGAGTAGTAGAAGAGGGTAGCCCAGCAAACACATTATCTAGAGAGGTAAAGGATGGGAAGGAATATGATTGCTGTTTTTGAGTAAGTTCACTAGGGGTGAAAGCAACCATTGAAGCTTCTTGGTGGTTTCACTACTGTGTGCATTGGAGCTGGTCATGAACAAATTTAGCATAAGGTTAGATGAAGGTTGTTTGGGTGGGCAGATAAAAATCAGTTACTAGTTACTAATCTATTTGTGGTGAGATAATAGAAATTATTGTTGTAGATGGTGTTTTCAAATGACAGAGACTAATTACTATAACTTGTAAAACTCATTTCTTTTGTAGCAGGCTTATTCATATTGCCACCAGATTTGGCCACCAGAAGGGTGATGTTATCTGCTGCAGTGTCAGAGCAGAGGGAAGGCTATCCCTTATCAGGGAAGGCTTCCTACAGGCTCCGGTTTTGCTGAGTGGGAAAGTCCTAATCTTATCATGCTCAGAGCAAGTTTACCTGGCCTTTTTTTTTTTTTTG
>VZRE01003371.1:4261-31182 GCA_013396775.1 Cephalopterus ornatus | reverse complement strand
TTTTTGCAATGTTACAATATACACTGAAACCCAGTGGCCCCAGGCCGAAGTTCAGAGTAAAATTTGCCTTTTTGTTTCTGTGTTTTTAATCTGAGGACTAGGGTGTGGTTATTATCTGCTCAGATGTTTAGTGTGTTTAATATTGGTTGATGTTTGGATTAGATTAATTTATCTGCTGTCTCATCATTAACTATATATATAAAAATATACAGTTAATATATAGGTGGAAGTATCTAAACAGGCCACTTTGGTTTCTAAAGTTGGAATTTAGCAGAATTCAGGTACTCCAGATCAAAGAGCAATTCTGAAATTTTTTTTTTTAAGTGAACATTTTAATCTTTGAATGCATGATGTTTGTTCAGGGTCTTGGTTCTGGACCACAGCATTTCCTGGGTATTTCAGCTCCCTGGTGTACATATAAATGCTCCAGACAAGGCAGTTCTAGTGACTTGCATCACTGGCTGGCACTCTGCTGGGGTCCAGACTGGTGGCATAGAGTTGAGTCTTGCTACAGTCCTTGTGAGGGAGACTCTCTGAAGTACAGAAATAGCACTGGGGCCAGTGCAAAGCACAAATGGTGTTTCCAGTCTCTGTTCAGAAATACAGCCTGGGAAAGGGAAGGTGCTAACAAACATTTTCATACTGTGTCTGAGTTGTTACGTCATTCTCTGAGCAAGTGAGAGATCCAGGCTTTGAGCATCGTTTTTTAACTTTGAATGACAGTGTCATGAGGAGAGCTTCCATGTCTAAACAGCAGAGGCTTCTCCTAGCTGACTGTCTGTAGCCTATCTGCTGCTTTCTTGGTGTTCTGCCCCACATCCCTTGGATTTCCTTCTGCACCATAACCCATTTTCAATTACTTTGCAACAGAGGGGACAGGGTATGCTTCCACTAGAGGAATGATCGGAGGAAGTTTGAAGCTATGTGTGTTCAAATCCCATCTAGCTGAGGAGGAAGTTGTACTGAGAGCTCCCATTTTTTAAGTGGCACATCAGCCACACGTTTTGGGAAGCCTGAGCCCTGTTCATTTAAATGTTCCTTCATAGAAGAAAGTCTCACATCCAGGCAGACCAGGGTGTTTGATGAGTAGTGCTTGGCTGGGCTTTGAAGCTGTGAGTTGGAGTCAAATCCTCTGGGCTGAATTGTTCAAGGACAGGTGGGATGGTGCTTTGAGCAAACCGTGTCTAGTGGAAGGTGTTCCTGGCCATGGCCGGGTCTTTGGAGGTTCCTTTTGACCCAGAGCTTTCTATGGTTCTATTTAGCAAAGCAGTCTGCAAAGGCTTGAGTTGGATTCAGTGGACTTTGAGGTTGCACATGCTTGAAAAGTTTGAAACATACATGCTATCTCATTTAATAGTGGTGCAAATACTATACTTCATATTAAAGTAGATAACTAAAATATAACAATGATCATTGACTCCAAAAACTGAAATCAGAAATATTTTGTAGACCTTGGAGGGAAAAACCGCTGTGGCTCTGGATCATGTGCGCAGCTGGATGTATTTTTGCCTAGAATCTGAAATGGGAAGACCAAGAAAAAATTTTATTGCCCAAAGACTGGGGAGAAAATTGTTGCATAGGCAGGCTAATGCACCAGGTCGCATTTTGGCTAGGCACAAGTAAGAATGAGTTTGAATATTAATTTTTTATAAATAGTGACGTGACATTTTATATGTGTGTTCTGGAAATACTTAGGTGCATTTTCTTTATGTGTAGTGATATTTTGGTTTAAAGAATTATTCCTGCATCTAAATGTTAATGTGTCTGTTTCTGTTAGAACTGAAGTGAAAAACAGGTTTCAGACACTACATGCAGCTTTGCTGACTGTTACAGTGCTAGAGTCTATGTCCTGAAGCTCCTTTTTACTCTGATGTCTGGATTTTATTTTGTTTATTGGAGGAAGTGTGACCTGGTTTTCTGCGATTTGGCTGTCTGAAACTTTTGATTCCACTTGAAATGGAAGGTGAAAGGTCTGGATGGGTTGCCATCGAATTCTCGGAGCAAAAACTATCACCAGTGGAGATCCTACAATAACTTTCTCTGGGGAATGGTAGAGCAAGTTCCTTAGATTCCTTGCCATTCTGGTTTTATGTGATGTGGAGATAAAGGATTCTTTTGAATATAATAACTCTTTAAGCCCAGCATTTTCAAAAAGGGTTTGATGACTTTCCCCCTGCTCTCAGAAAGTTTATGACTTTCCCCCTGCCTACCTGCAGAAGGCAGCTCTCCTGTTAAGATGTTAAGAGGATGTACTCAGCTGAGACATGACAGCAACCTTCAATTATCTGAAAGGAAACTGAAGGGAAAGAAATGAAGTATTTTTCATTCAGATGGGAAAAGAACCAGCAGGCTTATACTGAGAAAGGGTGAGCTAGATGATCATTGTTACAGTGAGGGTAAAATTTTCCCTGATGTATATTGTTCAAGGAAGTTATGAAAACATCTCGTTGTTGAAAGCTGTTTAGAAGAGATGAGACAAACCTTAGGCTAAAGGCCAAGAATGGACTAGAGACAGCTTGATGATTCTTGAAGATTTTTTTAAAAAATTAAATATACCTGACACTTTCAGAGGGAGTACTTAAACTGAATAGGAGTCTGCCATGAGCTACTGTATTTGAGTGTAACTGCATGATGCCTGTGCTCACTGTATAAGTGTTTCTGAAAAACATGTGTATTAGCTTTTTGACTACATAACTGGTCTCTCTGCTAGGGGATTGCATTCTGTCAGACAGTTTATCTTGTAAATATTGATGCAGAGAGGAAATTTGACAACAATTTTGCTATTGACTTCAACTCTTATTTACACCAATGTGTGCACATACCTACATATGCTTCAGGAGCTTCACCTTGCCATTGCTGCTGGAGTGTATCATTTTCAATTACTTATTCTGAAGTGGTTGGGTAAAAGGGAAGAAGTCTGTTGAATAGGGATCATAAATTTCAATGAAATTTCATGAATAACTGGAAGCCTAATAGATTTCAGAAGGTTGTTCTAAGAGCTGTAGAGTAACTGTCCTTAAATACTTGACCCTTGTGGAAGTTTTTATTTATTTATTTTTTCATTTACTATATATATGTAATATTTTATAATATTTATAATAATTGCAATGATATTAACATAATACTAATTATTTAATAAATACAATGATTTATCATTATAGATTTATTAATATATAAATATTTTCATATTTAACTTCATACCAAAATATCAGTATAGGGAACAGGTTGAGTGGCACTTGAGAATATTTTACTTATTGCCTTTAAATTGCAGAGACTTTTTATTTGAGAATGTATGTAGACAGATGAATCTTTCTTTGAATAAAGGCTAGGGAATGGCTTGAATGGTGATTCAGCATCTAGTGATTAAGTCATTGTATATCTTATTTTAAGCTTCATCGCATTGAACTTAATGATTATGTGCTGAAAAGGGGAGAGGAGAGGAAGGATTAGCACGTCACCTTTCTGAGAAGAGGTAAACAAGAATTTTGTGGCATATTCTATGCACTTAGGTGGTAGCTTATAGTTTTCTCTGCTCTTACCAACCTGAGAAATAGCCTGCCTTGAAAAAACATGCCACCTTTTTTTTTTTTTAATTTTTTAATTTACATACTTGGCTGTGTTGCCAGATGTTTTGTGTTGCTGAGGCAATACAAAGCAGCAGAAAAATTGCCCCTTAACAGTCTTCTGTGGTGTATTGGGGCATTTATTGGTGCTGAATACTATACTATATATAAAGTATATATAAAATACTATACTATATATAAAGAAATACTATACTATATACTATACTGTATATATATATAGAGAGAGAGAGAGAGAGAAATAATGAGATTATCTAATTCAAACTGTTTTCTTTGATGAAATTAGATGGTATTTGGATATCCTTTATCTCCACATATGCAATTAAGTATCTGTTGATTTCAGTGAAAGACCAAAAGGGTTTCTGCTGAAGTAATTTTTTAAGTCTGAACCTGAGCTGTGATATTTCTGCAGATGATAACAAGTGTCTTTTAATGCTTCCTAGAAAATAAAATGCTGGGTTTTGTTATTGTTGATTTTGTTTTGCTGTGTTTTTTCAGAGCCTAAACATAAAGAAAGTCGTCTCCAGCTTGTAATGAAGTTGGGCTTGGTTAAGCTTTCCGTGTTCCTGCCAGCCCAGCCTGGAGGGTCACCAGCATTAGCATTACCTAGTGAGGAGGAAGCAACACCATTAGATTTGGCTTTACAACATGGACGCTCCAAACTAGTTGAGGTCTTTGCGAAGTGAGTATAATGGTTTGCTGCTTCCTCTGCAAATGTCCTGTTAATTAAGGTATGTGGGTAATACTGTTGTTTTATCTTGAAAGAGTTGCCTATTTTGTGCTGGTTTCTGCTGCTTTGTGCCAGTATTATCATTTAAAGTGGTAAACTTGTATTTAAAATTAAAGAAAGTTTGTTATTTGCATATTTCATTACATTTGCAAGTCAATTAATAGTCACTTAAATGACAGAGGATCAGCTGTACCATCAGGTGCCTCTCCTAGAACTGTTGCAGCTGAATCCTGATGCATTACAAACAAGAAAAGGTATCCCTTAAAAAATACACATTGAAATATTTGTTATAAGCAGAACCGTAGGACCTGACTTCCATGAAACATTGGCAGACTGTCATCTCTCTAAAGCTCAAGTTTGAACGAATAAGGGAGACTCAGCAATAAAGGCAGTGCTGCAGTTATGACTGTTTTGCCAGAGAGCTGCCACACTGATAAATGACTTACAGGACAAGTGCTTTCTGGCACCTTTCAGCTGTCTGGAGTTCTGTCTGTACAGTCCTGAGGAGCTGCATGGAGGGGGTGTGTATGTGTATGTGTCTTGGGGTACCAAATGTTCAGCATCAGACACCCCTTCTTGGCTTTTCTTTGCAAATAGAAATACACAAGAATTGGGATACATTTTTATTTTGGTATGTGGCTCTTTTGGTTCTGGCTCCATGCAGCCTATAGTTTATGTGAGACTTATCTGTACTTCAGTATGGTGCATTCTGTTAGGACTGTCTCATTTGTTTGTAATGTTCAAACAATACTGTATTCCCTTGAGGTACTTTCTGTTTTTCACTGTTGTGGGATAACAAATCTGCTAGCTGCCAGTTGTGTCCTATGGCTATATATGGCAACATTTACAGGAAAAGGTACTGTTGCTCATTTGTAGCAATCAGGAGAAATAGGTGTTGTCACAGCTTGCTCTTTCTGGTTTGTTTTACTGGTGAGTAACCATCTAGAGCTAATACTGTTTTTTCCTGGTTGATAGCTAGACATAGCTATGTGTTCTTAAGGCTGAGAGGAGTAATTGGTAAGTATTTGTTTGTCCAGTTGTGCTTTCAGTGAATGTTTCAGATTTTCTGCCTCTGGTTTTTTTGGTGGGTATGTTGAGGTCCTGGTGGGTTGTGCCAAAGGCAAGCAGGAAGCTCACTGGGGCCATGCTTTGCTTCTACCTGTACACAGAGCACTTTAAAGAATGATTCATTCCAGCTTCCAGGGCAGTCACTTGCTTGACATTTCAAGAGCAGAGATCTGCGACGGTGCCTGCGTGCAGTTTGTTCATTCATCAGGAGCTCTGACGCTGACATTTAGCCACACTGCACAGCACTTGCTGGAGTTGGACATTAAGCTCTTCAGAAAATACTTCTGGGACAGGCCTCTTCTTTACCAGGTACTATAGCTTTTCTTCGTAATTTCCAGCTCTAAACTTTTCAGTGTGGATTTGTTTTTCTCAAGTAGCCCTTTAGTTTAAGCTGCCCATGTCACTAATCACCAGCATAATTGCACGATTACTCTTGAGGGCTTCTGTTTTGTATGAGTGTAGCACATTGTATGACTGAAGCTGGAGCGTAAGAGATGTTGAGAGCTTTGTCAAAGCCTCCGTTGTCTCCCAAGTTGTTTTTTAATTATGGAGGACTCTACAGGGAGTATCTTTCCCTGAAATCTCTGTCTTAGATTGCATTACCATTATATTGATTTTAGTACTTTGAAATATTTAATTTAGTTCCATTCTTTTGTCTGGTATTAACCTGGGAACCTTTATCAAGAGCCAACCCTGGTCTATTATTTACAGCAGAAATAGAGTATAGACTTTTGCTATAGAGTTTAGTAATGGTATGGTTGGTCTTATTTCACTGTAAGATGTCTGAAGCACTGTTCTCATATACTTCAGGACATCTCTCAATTTCAGTAAAATAAGGTGGAGAACACTTGCATATGCAAGTTCTTTAATAGCAAAACAGAATTGAGATTGCACAACTATATAAAACTAGTGAGCTAAAAACACACTTAAAGTTGGCTTTTTTCCTGGGCTTGAAATTCAGCTTTTCTTTTTCATGCTTTGCTTCAGGTTTCCTTGTTTGTGCACTGATTTTTCTTAAGTTATTTTTATTGCATTCTGTATTTTTTTTTAACTTAGAAAATTATTTATGTGTTATGTATAACATAGAAACTTAAGGTGTGGTATGTTGTATAGTCCTTATGTATAATCTTGTGTAACGACATTGTCAAGAATTTGATTTGTTACAATACAAAGAGGTTATTCTGTGTAGCTTGCAGAATCCCTACAATTGTGTGTGGCTTTTCCATTGAGACAATAGTAAACCCAATAGGAAAACCAAGACGATAATCAAGAATGCATTGTTATTTTTATAATTGGCTTTTGCTTGCACTCATAAAATCCTCATTTTTCCTTCAGTCTTTGAAATGGGAAAAAAAAAGTGTGGTATGTTAGATATTCTCAAAGACAAAGACTCTTAAAGGCTAAAAATTCTGCACTTGGAATTTTCAGGAAAAAGCCTACTGCCCTGGACTTGCGACTTCCCCTTTTGCTCATTCCTCTAGTTGCAGCAGTCTAGATTCTGTTCTGGGGACCCTGTTCTCCTCCTGCTCAGCATCAGTGTTGCACCACTTCAAATAAAGCAGAAATAAACCAAAATAATTGGGAAGATCAAGTGTTTATTTAGTCAATTTTTTATACACCAGATATCATCCTGGATTATATGTAGGGAGATGATGAAACTGTTGTGTTTAGACTATGTCTTATGTCCAAAAGGAAAGGTAAAATTAGTTTTATCTCTATTGCAGACAAGGATTTTGAGCAGTTTAGTTGAATGCAAAGCACTGGTAGAGAATTAGAGATTTTTGGTGGGCATTAGAAATTTCACAATACATAGTCTTTTTAAAATAGAGGTAGAATTTATTGCTGTACTGGAGTATTTATCTCGTCTACAGCAGACTAAGGCTATACAGCTGGTATCTTGAGACAGCATAAATGACCACATTGCTATTTTATGCTTGAGTCAGAGAGCCATGAACTTAAGAGAAGGAGCTTGTCTCATTTATGGTGGCATGCAGCTCTGGATTTGTGTGAAATGGCTGACTTGGGAAGGAGCACAAACTATTTTTGCATTTATTCCTGCAATAAAATACTAATCTTTCTCAAGTGTGTTCTTCATGCTCTGCTCTGTGGGCTGTTTTAGTTCCTTGTGTGTTCGTTAGAAGTCTAAAATGGTAATGGAAAAGTTAAAACAACCAAACTGTCAGTAAGCTACAGTCACCTATAGGGGAACCATGCCTCCACTAAACAGTTAAGAAAGGGAAAACTCACAGGTTTGGTGGTGCTGGGCAGTACAGAAGAGAGATTTGTCAAGATGGTCAGGAACAACATGAAGTAGCTTGAACTCTGTGTGACCTCCTTGGGGCAGAGATTGCCTGTAAGTGGGGTGTGTGTTCACTGTGCACCTCTGGTGGAGACCTAGACAGCGTGTGAAGGTGATCCACTTGGCTGTCTCAGCTGCTGGGCAGCACAACCAGTGCAGGGGGAAGGTCAGAGGAAGAGAAATCCAGAAGAGAGATCCAGGGATCGATGGACACGTTTGAAATGGTGTCAGAGTAATGAAAGAAACAGAAAGGTCAAACGAGGATAACAATCCAGAACTATTAAGATAATTTATGATCATGTAAGTAATTTTATTGTGTGGTGGTGAACAGATTTAGTAGTTTTGCAAGGAGGAGATGACTTCTGCCTGGCAGGTGTGGGAGTAGGAAACTACCTGGCACACCAACAGATGAGCAGAGAAAAATGCAATTAACCCCACTGAGGTGGGGATTATAGGTAGCTTCACAGCTTCATGGCTTTCAAATCAGTTTGCCTGCAATATTCAGCCCAGGATCATCCCTGACTACTTCTCTTCTGTTCAGATTATTATGTCTGTACTCTGTTTGCTGCTCTTTGTAGGTGGCAGATATATAGTCAACCCACTAGGAGCAAGCAGAGTTGTAGATGAAACCACACAGAAGGATACTTTATTTCTTCCTCCCCGTTTGCTTGTAATCTCTGAGGGTCATTGCTGAAGTAAGAGTCTGGATGGCAGTCCCCAGTTTCTTTTGCGCAGCAGTGATATAGTCAGTGTGCATATGAGTGAGAGGCGGCCTGGCCAGAGGTCACGGACATGGGAAGAGAGTGGCTCCTGCCTTCCAGGCTGGGTTTAACATGTAGTTAGTGTTGAGACCTAGTTTATTCTCTTTATATTGCCTGTGCATCAAAGCTGCTTGCTTTATAGGGATGCTTTCCATATGAAGTAGACTTCTGAACAGAGCTGTTGTGCAAAGCTGCATGCTGCTTTTCTCATAGAGAAAGAGGTTCTGAGCAGTGAAGTACAAATGTTAAATCTGATCCTTTATATCCCTTGTGTATTGTAAGCAGAAGGTAACTTCTCTCTGTGGTTAGAAATATTTTATTGGTTTCCCTCTTGAGGAGTTACTGTTGGTTTCCCCTGGAAGGTAGCCAATAAAATATTCCTAGTGGAATCTCTATCAGACATTTTAGTATTGCTTATAACATATTGACTTGCTGGTCTTTGATATTATTCTTGAGTTTTCAGATAAATATCATGGGCATCAAATACAGTTACTGTCGTTTTCATTTTTTTTTATAGAGTATTAATTCAAACCAAGTTGAGACAGTGGAAGGTCCAAAAATGCCCTGCAGTACAACAAGCTCTGTAGAAGGTACAGTTTTTTTCCGTAATGTTGCAATCTTTAAAAGCTCTAGAAAGTTGGTACATTTGTACACCATTTATTTACCCAGAAAGATCACATTTCATATGATGTTAGAGACCTGTAAGTAGAGAACAGTGGAATATGTACGTCATACATTATGAGAGTTGTGTAAACCATGATATTCCTTACAGAGCACCGGTTTTCCAATGTCAGATTGAAATTGTTCTCAAAATATTATGGCATTTACAGTGACTGGAAAAGCCTTAACTGATTTCATTTTAAGAGCCAGAAAAATGTGAGATGGTTCCAGGAGAGGGCAGTGTTTAACTGAATGAATGCTCCAGCCTGCAAATTCCAGTAAAGCCAAATAAGTCAATATAAGATAGGAGCAGAGTAACGTTTTGTATGGGTAGTTTTGGGATCCAGCCCAAACTTCTTAATGTGGCACAATTTTAATTCGTTCCCATTAGGCATTCAGTATTTTGGTGAGTGGTTTACCTCTAAGGATGGCGGGACTGTGCTTATGAGAAAGCTCTTTCATTACCAGAATATCTTCATGTGTACCTCAGAGCAAGCATGTCTTAGATCTCGGGAGAAAAATCTCAAAAAAACAGTTCATTTTTCAGCATCAGAACTGTGAGGCTTGGGGGCTTAGATATGATAGTTGGGAATGAATTAAAAGTGTTCATCAGTTGTCTGTTTGCTTATGTGGCTAGTGCTGTATATTTGGATGAAGCAACAAGCTGAAAACTGAGAGCTCTGTGAGAGGCTCAGTCTTGCTTCACTAACTGAGGGCAGCAGAAGTGTGAGCACCTGCATAAACTGCTGACAGGACCAGGACCAGACTGAAGAAAACAAAAGTGACTGTAGATCCAGGTGTCATTTGCTAGTAACTCCAGGTGAATAGGTAAAATAGGGACATAGTCACTGTCTATTTAAATGTGTATGCTGCTATTGTTAGTATTGGAAAAGGAGTTTTATACCCAACTTCTCTGGTAGCGTTCAGGCAACAAGTGTTCTGCCATGAGAAGTTACATTTTTGCAGAGAAATGTTAAACAATTATTAGCAGTTAAATCTGTTATTAAGTCTAAGTGACAATTTATCATATGAGGTTTGTGAATTACTTTGGTGACACAGCGTGTAAATGCATTGACTCTGAATGTTCATCTGAGGGCTGTGCCCTGACCAGCATGATCTTTATGCTGCATCTTGGGGATAGAAAGTGAAGGGCCTGCATTGGTGCTAGTAGCTTGACCACTGTGACTTCTAGGTGATGATTACTTCAATATTTTTCAAAAAAGCAGTTTTAATTCAGTCTGACTTTGCACATACAGAATGCAAATGTCAGTGAATATTCATTGCCCAGAGAGAGAATCGCCAATTCAGGATGTCAGCTCTCATTTTGGTTTCTGGTTGTAAAGCTGCTTGTCCTCTTTGCCAAATACATTTCGCACAGAGGATGAGCAGCAAAGATATTTGGCATAGATAGTGGCATAGGCACATCTACCTGTATGTGTTTTCAGTGGAAGCTATATGCTTTTGTGCCTTCATTCATCAAACTTACTTTGTGCCTGATTTTAAAAAGAAAATACATGTCATTTCAACAGCAGGAAAAGCGTGCCACGTTTTGTTAGTATTCAGGACCTATACAAACAAATGGTAGTAAACATACTTGTGTGTTTTACACTCTGTTATCTACTTGTAGACATGAAAAGCCTTTAACTACTGTTTTTACACAGGCAATGTAGTTTTTTCATCTACTTGCATTTTAGTATTGTCATAGGTTACCATATTTCTGTAAACAAGACTTTTCTCTAGCTACCACCAAATCAAAAAACTGAAAAAAACATGTATGGTGATTACTGGTGACTAGTAGCTTGTCTTACACTCTCCATGTGCCAGCATTCAGGAGATCAAAAGAGCTTTGTTTGAGATTGAGTTAAAATTGTTGCTTCTAGAAGCAGAAATTTTATGAAATGACTTCACTTTTTGCTACACTCTCAGTTACATTCGGTGAACTCCTTCATGAAGTGGTTGCTAAGATCAGGACTTTATTTTGGCACATTAATGTCATGAAAGTATCCCCCTCAGATTTTAAAATTGCTGCCATTCCAAGAAGTAGTAACCACTTGCTTCTAAAGTCAGGATCAACAGACCTTTAGAACACAATGCTATCAGAAGCCCTGAGCTGTTACCGAGAGGAGGTTGCTATAGCAGTATGTTGCCTCTCGTGAAATGCAATCATGAAGGCAGTGGGTCAGTGTAAGGTGATGCTGCTAGCTTAGCAGTGAATCTCCCATAGCAACTTAATTAAATTCAAATTCATGGAGTGATACATTATCCAGTGAGGATGCAGCACAAAAGGTGAAAATACGATGGTAGTTTGTGCCTTTTTTTTTCCTGTTTTCAGACCTTGAAATTCCATGCCCATGAGTTGATTGAATACTATTACCTGGAGAATAAGCCAATTGCTGCTACAATATATTAGGTATAGAGAAAACAGTGTTTTATTTCTGAGAATTATGGAACTGAATAATAATAATAATGGCAATTGCATGTCAATACTGTAAAAAAATATCTTCCCACTGAAATTTTAAAGTAAGCATCTGTATTTACAGTTACAGAAGAAATAGTCTGTTCCTAGGAGCTGAAAGGTGATGTCTGGGATGTCTCTGCTTGACAGCACTAGGGATTTTGTGCTCTGTGATTGTGCTGTGTTAGAATGCAAGGGGGGATATATATGTGACTTCTGCAAAAGAATAATTTTAAAATGTGGATTAATTAAAAATTAATGATTGAGATACTGATCAGCCTGGAGCCAGTCCTAACTCTTGCCAGTGTCCAGGGGCACTGCTGAGGGGTCAGAGACATCACCATAATTGCATCCCAGAACTTCATCTCACAGAGACCTGCAAGTTAGGCAGGGTTGTTGTTGCTGAGGGTTATGTGATTTAGGTAACAGGCAGTGTCTTTGAAGTGTTTTTCCAAAGATATATTGATTTGTTCAATGCCAATAAAGGTCCCCAAACCCCACACACCTGGAGGCACTCTATGCTGACTGAGGCATACTTAAACTGTTTGCTGGAGCTGGAGAAATTGAGAGGGATTTGAGTATCTGAGAACAGGTGTGAGCCTTGAGTTGAAAGATTCAATGTAAAATGAAGCATTTATCATGATAACTCTAATTTTATTATTTAAAATAGATTTACTAAATAATATGTTCCTGAAAGCTTTTGTTCATTTGCATTCCTGTAGCCAGATAGCCAGATTACTCCTCTTGGCTGTTTCACGGTAGTCCTTCAGGCTGCATTTGAGCAGAACTTGGAAAGTGTGGGGTTTTTTTTTTGGCATATACTGTGTCCTTCCCCACAGCCCTTGGAAGAAACCATAAAAAAGGAGGAGGGAGGAGGGGTAGACAGTGACAGAAGTGAAAGTGTTTTTTATTTTTTACTTTTTGGTGCTAAAAATGCAAGGTCTACTTTCAGAAAATTCATGAAACCCCTGCAGAAGAAAAGCAGAGCTCATCTGTTTAGCAGCATTGGTGTGAGGCACAGCACTAGCACTCTTGGTTTTCTGAGTGTGTGGGGGTTAATCAGCAGCTGGCTGACAAATTGCAGTGCTTTCCTAGCATAAGCTTCATCCTTGAGACAGCATGGTTTATTACATCTGAGCAGTTAGTCTCTGAGAGAGACCCTGGGGGGTAAGTAGGTGTCCTTAATTGGACTTAAGTGGGGAAAATGCATGACGTAAAAAATACAGCAGGTCCCATCGTTGGTTTCTTGGAGGTATCTAAACAGTTTTGGGAGAGACCACTATATGTGAGAAGTCCCATTACAGTTAGTTGTAATTGATCTCTAGTGTTATATTCTGCTTTTTGTTTATACGTATGTGTTTAAAAAACGGAAAATCTTTGTCTTGGTATTTTTTAATCACTTAAAGCAGCAGCTTGATCATTACCTGAGTATGACACTAAAATAGTAACTCAGTAATTGAGAGAAACAAAACCTTATCA
Organism: Cephalopterus ornatus; assembly: GCA_013396775.1. Classification (NCBI taxonomy): domain Eukaryota; kingdom Metazoa; phylum Chordata; class Aves; order Passeriformes; family Cotingidae; genus Cephalopterus; species Cephalopterus ornatus. Next base: position 18,149 of record VZRE01003371.1, on the reverse strand, counting down.
AATCTAGAAAATTTGGTGAAGATTTCTCTATACCAAGTGACTACTGCTTTTTCTTTTTTTTTTTTTTTTAATAATGTTTGAATTTAGTGAAATGTTGGTGAGTGACACTTTTGTTAGGTCATTTTTATAAATGTGGTGACCTCTGTAGGGTTTTTGTTCATTTGGTTTGGTTGTTTTGGTTTTTTTTCCCCCCTTGTTTTTAATTTTAATTACCACCTGTGTGGAATATTGATCCATTTGTTTTGAAATTCACGCGTTTCTCTGCAGTAGGCACTCATTTTGGTGTTTATGTTGAAAGTGTGTTGGAGCAGAGTGTTAAGCTCAAAAGTCTTGCTGAGGGCAAAGATTCTGGTTCCGTATTGACTGAAAGGATGTAGTTGACTTTATAAAGCATACACTCTAACTGTGATAGGTGTGAGCAGCTCAGGCACTGGAAGTAGGTGTTTTAGAAACACATTGCTCTTTCCTCTAAAGCACAGTATATTGGCTAGTCAGAGTACAATTAAACTTGCGGTGGCTGAAAATTGAAGTTTGCAGTGTGTCTGGAGTCTGAAGTAGCGTCCCATGTCAGTTGCATTTATGAAAATAGCTAAAATGAAGTGGCTGCTGCTTGATAGTGTTTGAACTAAATTCTGAAAGACTGTAGGACAGCTTACAACTATGCACAAATGCAACTATTTGTCTTCAAAGATGTAGCTCAAGTTTTCTGTTCCTAGGCTTTCCAAGACTCTGTGGTTCCTTTGAAAGAAAATGAAGATCATGTCTTGTTGGGCATCGGTGGGAAAAAATTAATAATTTTTACTTCCAAAAGCTACTGATACATACTGTGATGCCAGTTACACACAAGGCAGTTTCTTTAAAACAGGTGAAGGCAATTGACATTGCAGCCTGACTTGGCAAAAGATCAATCAATTCTATCTGTGTCAGTGGGGGAACATCTTTCAAACTGTCTCTAGCTTACATTGGTGGTGTATCCGACAGTATCATGATACCAGGATTTGTCAGGAGTTTATTAGCTGTTGTAGCACCAACAGTCTTGAAAATATTATCTGATAAAACCACATATGTGACTGAAGGTGAAATGAAGCATGTAGAAATGTTTTGATGCAACAGTGAGTTGTGGGGCTGATAGGAGAATACAGCCAGTTGGACTAGACAGTTCATTTAGAGACCGAAACTCAACTGGAAAGGTATTTTCAAGTTTTGCAGAAAGCTCCAAGAGCAACATACAAACATGGGCTCATGCAAAGCACAGCAAGATGGAAAAAGATGATGAGTAACTAAGCTCTGCTAGTGGGAGCTGCTGTGCCAGATGGAGAATGACATCACTGGCCTATGGTTCAGTGTTGAGCTCAGAAAGAGCAGAGAATGGTGGCATTCAGACAGCCTATACGCAGCCTTTGGTGCTGTAAAACGAAGATTTGCTCTCTGTGTGCAGAAATGGAGGGATATATGTGCATGAATGGGGGTGGTATATGTTAGAGGGAAATGAACTGACATCAGCACAGATGTAGTTGTAAGATAAGAAGCTGGCAGATTGTTATGTCAGTAAAACCAGCATCCAGTTATCGGGTTTTTTAGTTACTATGCCAAATACCTGTACTCAAGCCATTTAATCCTGTTGTCTCACTGGTTGTCTCACTGTCCCATCCAGGGAATATGAGAGCTACATAGGGGAATTGTGACTAGTTGAAAAAAATACCAGTGTTCATAGTTAGCCTAACTTTAGTGCTTTTGAGAATAGGACACTATTCTCGGAGTGTCTCAAGGACGAAAGTCCTTGTCTTGCTCCAAAATGTGAGGTATGTGAGATGTTAGTGCCCATATGTTCAGATCCCTTTTGTCAAGCAAGACCAAAGTTGGCCTGTATCTCAGTGTAGGAGGAAGCCACTGGGGGGTGATTATGGTTTGTTAATCTGAAAGCCACATTTGCTTCAGTCTCTGCTCCATTTATACCATGTGGACAGAACATAAGGTAGCTTAGAAGCTGATAGAGTGGAAGTTCTCCACCCTGAAATTATAGCTGATACTTCTTTTTTCTTACCCCTGAAATGCCTTTTCCTTCTAAGGCATCATTTGCACAGCATTGCTTGTGACAGCTGGAACAGGAGCCAGGTCCTCTGGCTTCAGACCAGCTTGTTCTCTGATGCTTGAGTGGGCAGCTGCATCAGATCCCAAGTCCTCTTCAAGGAACAAGCAAGCGACTTTGGCCACAGTTCATAATGTTAGGAGTGGTAGAGTGTATATTCTTAGAGGTGCTTTTTGGTAAAAAAAGAATGGTGAATTTGCCTATGACATGGACAAGATTTAGGTGCTTAAAACTTGATTTAAATATATTTTCTTAGGTATCTTATTTATATATAAAGTAAAATTATAAATATATATATAAATGTGTAAATACACATGTATCTGTTCATGCACTTGTGTATATGAAGTATGTCCTGAGCACAGGATCATCTTATATTAAACTAAGGAAAATTCCTTGTTGTAAATCCTGTATGAAAAAGAACCAACTGTGTCTTTCCCCTGAATTCTTATTACTTTACAGTACAACTAAGAAGTTGTTTTTGGAAAAGCTGCAGTGAAATTTGGTCCTACTTGTTTTAGAAAGCACTGTAACTGAAAATTTGATTGTTCTGTGTAGGGGCTGGAGCATGGACTTGCTGCTGACTGCACCATAGGCCCTCCTTGCCCACTGGTTGCGTACTCAAATTGGCCAAAACACTCATCACACAGACATCCAGTGGGATTTTGCTATTGACCTCAGCAGGGCCTGGAGGGCTTCCAGTCAGTACTGGTATGAGATCTGATGGGGCTGAAGTGCAGGCTGGGAGGTGACTGGGCTATTGGGTGTGCAATAAAAAGTGGAAGTGGGGAGGATAAAGAAGGATGGAAATAGTGTTTGATGACAGCCAGAAATTTGTAGGTTGTCCAGAGCTGGTTTTATTGGTTTTTTTTGACTGTAAAAATGAGCATGTGTTCTAATCTGACTTGTTTAACCTAATTGCTAAATATCATGGTTTCCTTACCCTGGATTGTTTTAAACTTTTTCTAAAAAAATTGTTCATTTGGCAGCATTGTTAAATGGCAGTGTTTTTGGCAGAAAAGCACACAATGGGGGATGAGGAAAGAAAAGGAAATAGTTGTCAGTGGGGGAGAGGAAGAGGGAAAACAACTAAGGGAGGTTGAAGAAAAAAGAATGAATAGAAACAAGCAAACTCTGGAATCTCACTAGTAATTGGCTGTATAAATTAAAGAGGACTTCTAAGAGTGACAATATGAATGCTCTTTGAATGGGTACAAAGTTCCCCACTTCTGTTTCTCACTTCTTTTTCCATGTGGTTCTTGCTTTTAGATTCTGTAGCAAGAATCAGTGTTATCACAGAATGGTTTTTTTTGGCAGGGACCTTTGAAGAAGCAGTGGCTTCTGGAAGGGCTCCCCTGTTCCTGCTCTCTGTGTTCTTCCTCAGATTGCCCTTTCAAACATCTTGACTGTTACGGCTCTTTCCCCACACTCAACGAAGTTTGAGGAGTGTCTTTGCGTAGGTTTTTTGCAACATTTGGTAGGATGCTAAAAGGATGCAACTCTCCTTGCTCCTTGTCTTCTTCATCTTTGTGTTGGGACCTGACTGCCTGAGGCACCAGATTTAGTAGTGAGTCTTGTAGTTCAGTTTTGAGAATTGTAGCTCAATTTTTTTGTGCAGGAGGTTTCTTATCCTCCGGGACCTCTGGAGAGCCCCTGGGATCCCAGCCCTGTGAGTGTGGTGGGCCAATAAGAAGCCAAGAGGATGATGGGTTTCAGTTTTGCAGTATTCAAGAATGGAAGCAATAGAGTGGGGCACAACAGGCTGCTAGACCATGCTGAACAGGAGGCTGTATGGAGACGCCTCAGTGCTGATCACACGGGCCCATGTTCTCTCCCCTCTCTCTGTCTCCTTTGAAAATAGTTAGAAATCTGTTTTATGTTTACAAGAGAGAAACCAAACCCAAAAAAATTCCAATTTTTTTTTTTTTCATTGAAGGGAAGCATTGAGAGAAATACCGAGAGAAAACCAATATCTAGTTGGAGAGAATGAATAAAAGAAATAAATGGAAAGCACAAAAAAGAATTTTTTTTCCTTTCAATGTTATGCCATGTGTATTATTGCCAGACATTGTCAGACTCAGCAACCCTGTACATTTTGGAAGAGAGTCTAGGAGGTGACAAATGAATACTGTTACTGTTGGGCATGTGACAGTGTGAGTTGAGTATGTGTTTTTAAACATTTATAATTCCTTCCTGTTTCATCTGGCTGGTTTGGAAGTGGATGCCCACAAGACCATCTATAAAGCTGCAAAAGTTTCTCTTTTCTGATAAGAGAAATCTAAGCCCCAGTTTTTCCTCTAAGTACATACAACTTTTTTTCCCCCCCTTAAACTTCAAGAAGGCAGGATGATGATAATTTTTCAAAATATTTTCCCCTATCTCCTAGTTACAGTGCCAGTGATCTAGTGGTGTCTGTCCTAATCTATTCTGTTTGCTCTGCTGGTGGTGAAAAACTTCTGCAAGCCATGTTTGTGAGAGAGAAAATTACCCATGCCAAATTTTTGGCAGTTCGCTCTATGTGACCAGGCAGCTACAAAACTTTTTTAGTAGAGTCCGCCCTTTGATTTTCATGGTTCCACGGAAATCCCAGTTTAACCACAGATCAGTTTAAGGAACAGAACATAATGATCATAATGATCATCTTCTCTGTAAACCAGTGGGGCTGTACTGTAATCTGCAGAAAAATCTGGTTTCAATGTTGCTGTTTTGTTCTTTTTTGATTATATTCCTCAGCATGGTTGGTAAGACTTCAAAGTGGTGTTTGTTTTTTTTGTTTTGGTTTTTGTTTGTTTGTGGTTTTTGTTGTTGTGTTTTTTTTGTTTGGTTGGGTTTTTTTGGCAATAGAAAAAACCCATAGTCCTGCTGCCTCGAGTCCTACCTTTATTCAGTTTCTATTACATCTGTGAAATTATTTTTTTGTACTTACTGCTGCCATGTCTTTCGCTCCTTTTTTTTCGTGTTTGTTTGCTTTTGGGGTTTTTTTTGGACAGAGTGTTTGCATTTGGAAGTATTTGGAGTCAAGTGTGCCTATTCTGACATTAGAATTATAGGAAATAATTTTGTGGTTGTTGATAGGCAAGAGTGAACACTACCTATTAAGCGTTGCCTCTCTGAGACAGTTGCAAGAATCCTGTGATTCAGGCTGTGCAGATCTTTTCTTTGCGGTCATTTTTGTATTTTTTGGCCTCTTTCAATCCTATCGTTCCCTCATGTATGCTTTGGGAGAGGGTGGGTGATACAGCATAGCATCTCTAGTCCAGGAACTGCATACTTTTGCTTCAGTTTCTCACCTTAACAGATTTCCAGCAGGACTTTGGGTATGTCATTTGTCTTTCCTCTGTAACTCAGGTTTTCACCTGCAAGAAGTAAGACCAGAGAGAGCAAGGTAATAAAGGGGCATTGCAGTACTTGGGTGATTGGAGATGTGCAAATACTCCGACTGCTTGTACCAAAGAAGCTCAGTTTGTGGTAAAGGATTCTTTTTAAAAACTCATTTTTAGTCAAAGGGTAGATGATATGAAAGTTGCAGAGAAAAATAATAACTGAAGGAAACTGCAGAGTTACTGCTGCAGCTAATGACTGTGGCAGTGGCGCTCTGCCCTTTTGGGCTGCAGCTTTGACATCTTTATGCTGCTGCTTCTACTTTTGCAAAACCATTGCATGGTTCCTCACACTAGAGAGACTTAACTTGGGGTTGATCTGTCAGAGTATTGCCAGCAACAACCTTTAAACAACATTTAAATGTAACAGTAGTTTATTTCAGTAGAAAAAAATAATCCTTTTTTTTTTTGGAGTGTCTGTGAACAACTGAATAGTTGTTTGAAGACTGCAGAATAGTTAAGAGCTACAGAAGGTGTGGTAAGTAAAGTCTTCCTGGGACGTGAGCCTGAGCTGAGCTTAATTAAAAAGCTGTGGAGAAATCTGGAAGAACCAGCATTAGGCACTAGAACAAGCTTGTTCTTGTTTGTTGGAGTTTCCTCCACTCTTGATTTTCTGAGACATTATAATTCAAGTTAATCTCAAAAGAAAGACAGAAAAATGAACAAGCTACAAACATATGCTGTCTGGCTTCCCAGAACTTGTTCTTTTCCTCTGCCTGAAATCCCAAACAAATTTGCTCAACAAAATAATCCTTCAAAAAGAGGCTTCCCCACCCCTTTCCCCCCATATTTAAAGAGGCTTTTTTGCCTGTCTTCTGCCCAGTTTCATTTCATGTTAACATAAATAAACAATCTGGAATATATCTAATGTCAAGTTACTCTTTAAATGTGAAATATAATCCAGAAATACGTAGTGAAAAAAAACAACTGTAGTCTTGAAAGTCGACACAAGAAAACATTTCTCAGCTTTCTTCTTTCTTGAGAGGCAGCCTTCCCCTGAAGTCTTCACTGAAACATAGAAAATTGAATGTTTAATTAGATGGCTCTTTGGTGAACTTTTTGGCATCAGAAACTGCCAGTGTGAATGCAGGCTCAACAACTAAGTCATTGGCACAGCTTCAGTAGGAGTGAGGTCCAAGTAAAACTTAGGTTTGCTTTCACATGAGGAGATGTGCATGCTCCCGATTGCTGCTAGCACAGGCCTCCATGGAGCCGAAACCAGGAAGGCTAGCCCCTTAGTTCTCAAGCTATTGCAAATAAACTCAAGGGAGCTTTTCATCAGGATATTGGACAAAAAGCATCGAGCTTTCCATCCACATTTGTACTGTATATTGCAGCTAGTCTTTTGATGTGACTAGATAGCGGTCAAGGAGAGCATTTAGGCAAATTATCTCTTTATGTACTTTGTTGGAAGTGCTTAGTGGTTGTTTCAAGGGTCAGGGCATACTGACCGCTGTCACGCGAAAGTAGTATTAATGAGCTTGTTATCCTAAAGTGAGCTTGCTTGTTACCCTAGAGTGAGTTTGGTGTTGCATAAAAAGAAAAAAAAAAAGTTAGTATCTGCCATCAGTCATGAACGAGATATCAGAAAGCTCTGAGTTGGAGGAACGCTGTGAAATCCTGACAGCAGGACAGTGAACTGGACAACATGAAGAGTTTGAGACAAAGCCCGAGATAATGTAGTGTGCATGCTCACAGGATCTTTGGAGTTACCTTTATTCAGGATTGGGCATAGGTCATGTTTCTGCCTCACTTTTGTAAAGATTTTGAGCCTTTCTTTATCTTCCTGGTGGGTGTTTTCCAAGGATCTTGTAGTACTAGTATAGTTTTTTCTAAGCTGGTTCTCTTAATTTTTTGAAGATATGTTGCTTTTTAGCTTATCAAAGAAACAAAATTTAAGTACCACCACTTAAAAACAGCTGCTTTTCAAAAGAGGTACCTATAGCTGCTAGCTCTTAGTAGGATAATGCATAATTCACTGAATATCACAAGCATCTTATTTTTACGCAAAAGCATTATTCTCGTTATAGCTGTTGTGACTGTAGTTGTCACCCTGATTCTGAAGAAAGCATTAAAAGAAGAGTTTTAACAATTCATTTAATAATTCACATGACAGTTAGAAATATACCTGCTGGGGAATAGTGAGGAGGTAGTTAGAAGTTTAGATAGCACAGTCTTCTCTTGGTCTGGATGGTATGCTGTAATACTGTGATCAGATGTGCCTCGTCTGGGGTTGATAAAAGGATATATCCATGTGGAAGTAAGTGCAGTGAAGCAGAAAAACTCTTGAACTGGCAGTCTAGCTTAAAGCAATCCAGAAAAGCAGTGCACACAAATTGTCTCTGCTTTTCTTGCAGCCTGCGATGACTGTAGAGTGTTTCAGTAAACTTGTCCTGTGTAGAACAGCATTTTCAGAGACTGTAGGATGGTCTGCTGCTCCCAGCAGTGTTTGTGAAGGCAGCAGCTGTTCTGGGTTCCTTTCCAGGCTAGTGTCCCAAGAAATTCCACGAATAAGTCAATGAAAAATTGACCCAAATTTATAGTAGTTTGTTACATTGTATTTTTCATTAATATTTCTGTTATCTGTCTACACAACACCTGTCTACAAGATGTCTACAAGATGTCTTCTATCTACAAGAAGACACTTGTTCAGGAAAAGGGCATCCCTAGTGTGGGTGAGTTTTGTCATCAGCTGTTTGAATAGAAGAGTGAAGAATGGAGCATGAGAGGATGTGTGAGTGGGAGGTTTGTGGGCTGGGGGTCAGGGCCATTTTATCTCATGTCAGAATGTGGCTCGGTTTGATACCTAATTCGCCCAGGACTGTGCTTTTCTGGGTGTGCAAAATTTGCTGATTTAAACTTGTAGTTAGAGGAAGAGGGCATGCAATGCTGAATGCAAATGATCCTTCACCCTGTTCAAAGCTGTGGCTTCATCACAGTTGAAATAGTAGAAAGCAGGTGTGTACCTCATTAATGTATATAAATACCTAAAGAGTGGGCGTCAAGAGGATGGAGCAAGGCTCTTCACAGTGGTGCCCAGCAATAGGACAAGAGACAATGGGCAGAAACTGATGCACAGGAAGTTCTGCCTTCTGACGAAGAACTTATTTACTGTGTGGGTGACTGAGCACTGAACAGATTGCCCAGAGAGGTTATGAAGTCTCCCTCACTGGAGATATCCAGGAGCCATGTGGATGCAATCCTGTGCCATGTTCTCTAGGATGATGCTGCTTGAGCAAGGAAATTGGACCAGATGACCCACTGTGGTCCCATCCAACCTGACTCATTTGGTGAGTCTGTTTGCATGCAGTACAAGAAAGTCCCTGTTCTTCCTTCGCCTGCCCTGCTCCATGCCTTTCCCAGCGCTGTTCCTCTCCAGGTGATGCAGGATGGGTAGCCTGCTACAGGTTGTTACTGAGGGAGATGGGATCCAACAAATACTGCCCTAACGTTGGGCAGTGATGATGGGCAGTGACTGCTTGCCTGGATCTTTCGGGATCTACTGCTGAACAGTTTAAATCCCAAACTGTCATGTTAGTTGTGGGAGGCCTTTGCTCACAAAACAGGAAAATAATGGACCACTTCCTTAAACTAAGTGCATGAATCAGCCATCAGAAATTTAGCAATAAGGAACATCATAAAAACAAGTGGAGGAGGTCATCTACCAAGATCTTAAGGATCTGGGCTTGGTTCTGTGTTTTTCAGTGATCACTTTGTCAATGATTTGGGAAAGGGAGGGAGAGAGAACGGCGATGTGGCAAAGTTTTTCTGACTATTGTTGTATAAACTTTTCATAAGAAATACCTAGGTCTTTGGCAGAGGAGTGAGATGGTAAAAGCAGTGTATGTGACAAGCCATCCTACAAGACCTATGAGGCTGTTGCCAGCTGTAGTCTGCACAGCCATCTTGTTTTTGGGGGCAGATGGAAAGAGTGTTAGAGTTGGAGGATGCTTGGTGTGTAGGATCTGGTTGGTAATGTTTTGCTTTTAGTTGTCTTTAATTCACATTTGCTGAGATTTCAAAGTGATTGTTAACTCTAATGTGGAGTAATGCAGATAGTTTGTCCAGGTACATTGGCTGATCCTCTCTGTGGGAAGATTCACTCTAATTAGTAAGAACAGTGGAGTGAAGAAGGTAAGAAAGCCACATGTTCCTATGGACCACAGAGGCTGGTGGTGAAGATCACTTAACACTTTCTACACCTCCTTACCTTGTTAGAGCTGCCTTTGTGCCTTGGAAAAGGATTTCAGGCCCTGCTGGGCGTGGGGCAGAATCAAGCTGGGGCAAATAAATTTCATCTCTAATATTAGGGGAGACACTGTCTAGAGCAAACTGAGGAGGGTGTTTTTGGCAGAGCTGTTTTTCAGGCAGCTCTCATCCTACCTGTGTCCAACAATGACCTTCCCCAGCCCCCATTTCTGTGGTTGGTTAACCCCCTTTTCTGTCCCTTCTCAGTCTGGGGAGGAGCACTGGGTTGTCTCCTTTTGGTCTGCCTGAGGGATAGATCTGCCAGCCCATGGTTTAACAGCGTGGGGAGGAGACTCACTTGCTTAGTAACATGGTGCTATCTGCTGAGTGTGCTGGGGAGGCAACAGTGCTGTTCCATGGAGACTGCAGATGCTGGTGACATTGCTCTACTTCCTTCCATCTTGCCACAAGCCACAGGAATGGTCAGACAATAGACAATAGACTGTGCTATCTCTGAAAAACATTTAGATCTTATGGATGTGTTTTGGCAAGCATTGGGTGAAAGAATTTAAGGCATTACGTTATTTATCAAAAGCATTAGCCTTAGCTAGTACACACAAACCCCTTATTTATTCTTTATCTTCACATCTATACTTTGATATATATATAATTGAAAAAATTTTTTCAGTGGAAAGTGAGGTTAATATTTTTCAGCTAGAAAGCACCTTTTATCTCGTAAGCAGGCAGATCTCTGTGGCAGCTGCTTGCAAATGCCACCACTTTGGAAAGGAAGAGTGGAAGGTGGAAAGTGAGTTGGATGGTCCTACGAAGTGCGAGAATCAGGAAACACAATATTTTTAGCCAAAGACTGTAAGGCAAAGCCCTTCTTTGTGGCAAAGAACAGCATGAGGTCTTTCACTGTTGCATAAAGGAGTTTTACAAACAAGAAAAAAAAAATCTTTCACGAGGCGCAAATAGAGCAAGTAATGTGAGTGATATTCAATTAACCCTTCAGAAATAGGAGTTAAGGTTGATAATTTATCTGTATTCTCAGACTGCCACTGTCAAATTCCCGTGCAAGATCCTATTCAGGAGAGATTGCAGTAAGCAGGTGAAAAGCCTAAGAACTTAGACAAGAAATAGATGATAAACGGCAGGAGTAAATGATCAGGCTTTTATCACTGTGGAAGTTTAGTATATGGATTCTCTGAATATTGTGTAGTAGGGCTGCTGTAGAAAAATTGTTTAACAATCCTTAATTACTCATTTGTGTTAGGATGTTGTAAATGAATGCAGCTAGTTTAAGGGAGGGAGCAGACAATAACTGAGCAGTCAGTGAAAACATCTATGCAGTGTACAGAGGTCATTCAGCAAAGTAAATGTCTCGGCATGTAAAATATTTTAATGCCATTAAATACATTGGGTGCATTTCCGCATGGTGGGTGTTTGTTTGGCTCTAGTTATCCCTCCTCCGTGGTCTAAACAGAAGTCCAGGAAGACCAGTGGGAGTGAGTTCTTCTAGTTGAATGTATAAGTGAAAAAAGCCAGAATTGGTCAATTTACAGAAAAGATGCATAAATGGATATACTACAGAAGAAAGCAAAATTTACCATTTCTCATAAAGTAGAATAAAAGAATAGTTGATAAAATTGAAAAGTGAGGGGTTTTAAAGCCCGTGTAAAACAAACATCTCTCTCTTAAACTGCTATTTGTCCATGGAGCACTGCCATTTGTGCATGTCTGAAATGAAGGCTTTTATTCTGTTTGGCATTAAATATATCCAGTGAGCAAGAGACTGCACTTGTGTAAGGAAAATTGCTGTGTAGAGGGGAAATCTATTGTGTTGGGGCAGTTGTGAAGACATTCCTTAAGCAGACAAGTTATCCAACAAACACGCTGTCCTTTCCTTTTCTCAAACTGTGACCGTGATGGGAGGCAGGCAAGTGCCCTGGGTGGGAGTGCAGGTGGGAAGTTGTACGTCAGTGCCTGCGTTCCTGTGTGCCCAGGAGATTTATCAGTACAATTTAACCTGACGTTCCAGGGAGTAGAGATATTTTGAAGTGGATGATTAAAGCATGGATTTATATCCTCCCTGTATTTTCCATTGTCTGCTCTAAGTCCTGTTAATTATATATATCGATCAAACAAAATCTGTCTGAGTGTCTAATATTTGAAGTGAAAGTCTAAGGCTTCCAGCGTCTGGGGTGAATTATTCTTTTCAGGCCTAACAAAGCTGGCAGAACTTCAGTTAAGGGAAGGGCAGAACAATGATGTGTTTCCACTGTGTTTTATGTAATTTGTGCACTTTATGAAGGGCTTGTATAATTATTTTATTCCTGAAAATACGATAGATATTTTTCTAATGGGTTTTGAATTAAATTTGCATTTGAAGTGCATTATTTTGTTTCAACAAATACGTTGTTATCTCCGACTGAAATGTGGATCAAGGAATCACTTGAAACATAATACAGAAGTAGCACTGCAGACCTTAGCAGCCTGAAAAATAATTGAAGTGAAGTAAGGAATGTTAACAAGCTCAAATGTCATCATCTTCCAAAAACTGACATTTAAGCTGATCCACATTCCCTTTCCTCCTTTATGTGGAATACAAAACCGCATACATTGTGGGGTAGCTAAAAGAAATGTTTGCTGGAGCTGGTTAAGAAACAGTGGACATATTATTTTTGTATTAGCTCTTGTATAGCCACATATGAGCCTGTTTAAAAAAACATGTAGTTTGTGTAAAGTAAAGATGTTGGGGGAAGGGATAATGAGTTCCTACTGAATACTAATTGCCTACAAGTTGTTCGGGGAGACTGAACTGAATGGAAGATTTGTTGTAAATTAGTCACTGGCTGTATTGTGCATTGCAGTGAGGTTAGAGCAGCGCTGTAAAGGTGCCAGCTCTACAAAATCCTTATGATTCACTGTCTAACTTGGTGACTGTGTGAAGGAAAATATACTGTGCAGACTAAATATTGTTGGAAAAAATGCTCCTCTAATGACAGTGTAATCTTTCTTCATGACACTTAAGCTTTAAGCTCATTTGAGCTAGAAAGATGGGAGCGACAGATTTTGCGTGGGTTATCTCTGCTCTTCCAGCTGCAACATCCCCAGGTCTGCCAAAGTTATAAACTCTGAGAGGAGGGGTATTGCACTGCAGTAATATAGAGTCCAGCAGATTGATTAGTGCTCTTAGCTTGGTGTTAATCTTTGGCTTCTTTAATTCCAGTGTTTTGCCTGTCCTTAATTTGAGATCTTCTAAACCCCACTTTTAACGTGGAAACAAAGCTTTGCAATAGTTTGTTTGCTTTTGAGAAGTATTTTCTCATTCCTTACTCTGCTTCTATTGTTTTCATTTACATCAAAATGGAAAGGTGAGTTAATGATTCATTGGCACACAGTGACCTTTCAAATAGCTCTGGACCACGATGCAACAGCTCAGCTCATACTTTAACCTCCTTGCTTCTGCCTTGATATTTGCAGCCTGATCTGTCTACATGCCTGGACGCCTGAAAAGAGCAAACATTTACAGCTTCTCCCTCCCCTGTGTTTAGTGGGCAATTTGATCCTTCTTTGTCCATTCCTTTATTTCACATCACTCTTAGGCTTGACTTGCTATTGAGAACAACAAAGTGCAACTTTGGGAATCTGCTCTCTGTTTATTTAGCACAAAAATGGACTCAGACTCTGACTCACCTTTTAATTACTCTTGGCCTTCCTTACCTAAAATGAGGATTCGAAGAAGGGCATCCAAACCAGGTAGAAAAAGTTACCTTCTTTTAAATGACTCTTGCTTTATAGTTCTACCTCCTTTTCATTGTCTGATTCCGTGCAGGTGGCTGTAAATAGCTTGTGTGAGGTAGATTTTCTTCTTATCAAAAGTTCTCCTCACTGTTTCTTATGCTCTTTTAGATAATGGAATTGGAATGTTTTTAAGTAAAACATTATATTTTCTACAGATTATATACTGTTCTTTAAAACTGTTTGTATTGTTTTACTGTCTTAGGGCTTTTTTTCCCCTCCTTGTTGTATGTGTTGCTCTCACTGAACAATTCCGACACCCTGAAGCTGTATGGCACAGCAGCGGCTGCAAAAAGCTCTGCTGGTTCAGTTATTTTCATTTAGGGAGAATTTGGTAATTGAACTATGCCTCAACAGCTAAAAGGATCTTTTTTTTTTTTTTTAATAATGTACAAAAATCTCACCAGAATGAAAAGAAAAATTTTTTGCT